>JANAVB010031820.1:2895017-3342186 GCA_029216955.1 Iris pallida
GACTTATTATTATATGAGATGACTTTTGTGTTTGGAGCATTTATGACTCTTCTTTACTTATAGAACTGTTAGCACATTTAGTCTTATCTTGTTATCTCTAGAACAGCTTACTGCGCTTATCTCAAGCGTAGGCTGGACATGACTCGGCTCGGCCCAACAATTTGGGTAGCGGGTCGTGACATGATCTTTGTCTGAGCATATACTTTACACTTCTCTACCTTACCTCCACATTTGGAGATAAGTCCTAGACTGGACATTTTGTTAATTCTTTTCAGTGACCATGTCCTAGCCTATTATGCCACAATTCAAGAGAATAATCAGAATGAGCGATTGCATTGATTATATTTGACTGGTTTACAAGTTAAATTTTGAACATCCCTTCAGTTTGAAAAGCTTAGTATGTTTCTTTCTTGGACATCAACATCTGGCCAGCATTGATGTCCATCCTCAAGCCTGCGTTGCTAAGCAGGCTTCCAGAGATCAGGTTCTTTACAATCACCGGAACGTGCTTCACACCTTGAAGCGTCAGAGTGTTCCCGGATGTGAGTTTCAGCTCCATAGTTCCTGTCACGACCCGTTACCAAATTGTTGGGTCGGGCCGAGCCATGTCCAGCCTACGCTTGGTTAAAGCGTAGTAAGCTGTTCTAAGAATAGACAATAAAGAAACTAAACTGCTAACAGTTCTAAAATCACATTTAAAAGGTTCATCACAACACAACATCTATAAGCGAAGGTAAACAAGCACAGACTTAATAATACACTTCCAAGTATCTAACAGGAGACAAAGTCCAGTATTCAAATATAGTCTAAACAGTTCAATAACTAAGCCAAAAATAATCTAAGCAAGACTACCAAGAGAGGTTCCCTGCGGAGACTTCCTCAGGAGCAAAAGCCTGGTCCTCTGTAGTGGGTCCATAGAAAAGATCACAGAGCAAATCTTCCTCCGAAAGTATTCCTACAACATTATCCGGTCAGGACGGGAGCAAGTACAACCTCTACAACTAAAGTACTGAATATATAATGAAAGAGATGTACAATAAGAAACATGGTGTGATAAGTCTATAAAATAGAAAATACTGGAAACAGGGCCTCATGGTACAACTGGGATCACAGTATCATAGTAACATAGGGAACATGGCATAACTGGAATCATGGTATGACCGGAATCACGGTAAAATATATTTGTCAAGGTGACACATGTATATCTAATGTTTAAAATTGGAGCAGGTACGTGATCGGTCAATAGATGTACAATATGCTGGGGGCAGATAATGAAATGTACTTCCGTACAAGTGAAAAGGCGATATATGTACATACGTACAAATCCGCTTTGAGATAAGGCCTACGGCGCAGTATTCATATAAAATGAAACTTTTCTCGGTACATACGTACGGAGAAGGGGGTCATGATCACGTACTCAACTGTCAATTTTCCCATAACCCATATCTAACATGTGAAAGATACGAGAACAGTAAAAACATGTGGGAGATACTGGGAGCAGTATAAGCATAGCAGGTACTGGGAGCAGTATAAAACATGTGAATACTCAGAGAAGTATAAAGCATAGTGAAACATGTACTGAGAACTAGTAAGAAGCATGTGAAGATATAAGAACTGTCCTAAGCATGACAGGTACTGAAAGTAATACAACATGTGAAGATTTAACTTGCTACCTCAAGGATCAGTATTTTAACATGGTTAATACATGTTCTAGCATTAAAAGACAGTAAATGAGTTTGCAGATGTACTTGCCTCGAGCAAAGCAAGAATACTTGTACGAAAATATAGATGTCCGGTGTCTTGTCAATAATGATATACAAACTTAGCATCTAAGTTATGTTCAAGATTACACTAGTAGTGTGACACGACTCCTAACTGGATACTAGCCAAGTGGGAAACTAGCATAAAAGACTAATGTGGAGTGATACTATATCTAAACTAATTTTCTATGGTCTTTACACTAGTGTAGGGTGAGGTCCAATACTACAATAACCCAATACAACACAAAATATTGAAAGTCATAATTATTCAATAAATAAATCAAACTGTACACTGAGTTCCAACAATTTTTGAGATAGACAAAAAGCTCAAATATACATAAAATAAAGTACCAAAATGATCCTTGTGAATTATAGAAATTTATACTAATTTTTCTGGAATTTATAAATCCTCATAAATAATTATTAAAAATCAGCAAACATAAATATACTGAAAATGAGTTCTGTTTTCCTATTTTTATAAAATACTAAAAGCACTTAATAAATTCTGAAAAAATTATAATAAATTAACTAAATTAACATAGTATTTAAATACAATTTTTTTTTAGATTTTTATAGCAATTAAAATATATATAAAAATTCAAAAACAGAAAGTAACAATTTCTGGAAAAATAATTAATTATAAATTAAGGATAATACATAAGCAAAATCTACAGATGTTGTCGGATGATAAAATAAATATCACCAACGTGTCCAGAACGGTCAAATTAGCTATGATAGCCTACCCATAAGTCTAATTTGGACACATGGACAAAACGATAATTTCGGGTCAAAATGATATCCGTCGTTGTACACACTTTGCACCGAAAAATGTGTTAGGATAGAAGTCTACAAAACCTAGCAAATTATATGTCCACGAATCCAGAATGATGATACGAACCCAACGGTATGTCCGAAATAGGATTCCGACGAGCCGATCTCAAAATGATACATTGACACGGACACTTAGAATCTAGTTTGCACCAAAATGCGTGCCGGAGCAAATGTATTCAAAAATCAGCAAATTATATGTCAACGAGTCCAGAATGACGATACGAACTCAACGGTATATCCGGAATTGGATTCCGATGAGCCGATCTCAAAGTGACCCGTTGACTCGGAATGTGGGACCCACTTTGCATCGAAATATGTGCTAGGGCCCAAATTCTCCAAATCAAGCAAACTTTATATGAAAACATGCCAGAACGATGCCACAAGTCTACTGGTGGTGTCAAAAATTGAATCCAGAGTCCCGGGTTCAAAAATGGAATTTTATAAGTGCAAATTAAAGAATTCGGACGACCAACTTTGGCGTCGAATTCGACCAACCAAACGTGCTTATAATGAAACGAAACCTAAAGGAGACAGGAAGAGGGTTATACCAGCTGCGCATAGGAACTGGTAGCGTGCCAACCGGAGCTGCGATGGCAAAGTTACGAGCTGACGAAGTCGGCTCTACGAAACTGTCCAAAAACAGTTCAATTTAAAACGTCAACTTGGTGGCCAGTTTTGATCTATCAAACGATGAAATTAACGGACGAAAATTGACAAGAGTGAAGATGGATATACCAAGATTGAGACAAAGTAAGGAGTTCGCCGATCCAACGGTCGGATCTTCCAGAAAACACGTGCAAAGTTGCTGCGATGGGATACGAATTTTGAGTTCAAAACTCGCGCGTCACGACGGAATTTCGACGTAAACGCACGAATAGCCTAAGCGTCGTGCCGGGAAGGAAGGTGCTGGACAGGGGGTTGCTCACCGGAGGTACGTGCGCTAGGGGATCTCGCCGGTGGCCGGTGGCCGCGCGGTGGCGCGTGGCCGACGGCGCGCGCGCGACTGTGCGCACGCTGCTGCTGCCAGCGCTCGCGTTTGCTTGCTGCTGCTGCTGCAGCGCTGTTGGGGGAGAGCCAGGCCGGGACACGACGGTGGCACGCCGACGGCGACAACGGTGGGTGGAAGTGATGGTGAAGGCTATGGTGGTGGTGGTGTGAATGATAATGGTGATGGAGATGCTGTTAATGATGGTGAAGGTGGTGGTGCAAGGTGGGAGTGGTAGTGGTGATGAAGATGGAGTGGAGGGGGAGAAGTAGGAGGAGAGGGAGGAGGTGGTGGTGTTGCTCATGGTGGTGGTGGTCGTGTACGTGAGGGTGGTTGTGGTGGTGGAGTAGGGGTGTGTGTGTTTGTTGAGAGAGAGAGAGAAATTTGTGTGTGTGTATTTATATAAAGATAGTGTGTGAGAGTAGATATTTAAAAAGAGAGAGAAAGATGTATGAGATGAGAGAGAGAGAGAGGTCGGCCACAAGGATAGGGTGCTGTTATGGGGGGGTGAGGTGTACATAGTAAAGAGAGAGAAAGAGAGATATGTGTATACATATAATATATATAATATATTATATATATTATAAAGAAAAGGAAAGATATTTTTAGAAAAGAAAGAGATATTTAAAATAGGAAAGAGAAATATTGTATGGGGTATTTGTGTAGCCATGGGAGTACACTATGGAGCTTGGGTTCGGGTTCGGTCGAGCCGGGTTGGGTCAAGATCGAACATGGTGCAATAATTGAATTAAAATGGATATTTATAATCATGGGTAAATAAATAATATGCGGAGACTCCAATAAATGGGACACAAGCATCATGTGGGTAGTAGGCTTCATATGGGCCACGTCCATACTTTGGGTCGACTAGGTTTGATTGATGTCGGGTCCCGAAATTAAATTGGAAAATAAATCAGGTTTTACGGTAGACAATTATTCGGCCTAAATTGACCCGAAAATTGTGCGAATAAAATGAAGCACAAAATGAAGTGTCTGAGTGGGATACGAAGGTCATGGGCGAAGAGCGTCTCGAGTAGATCATTCATGAGAAGTTGGTTCTGAGAAAACGATTGGTCTGGTGCTCCTAATTTAAAAGTCACGGTAACGTGCAAACGATGATCAAAGGTAAAAGTGGGAATAATTATTCAATGATTAATTGGTCTATATTGACCCGAAGTTGCGCGATACAAAAAAGTACAAGGGAACGAGTTCAAGTGGGACACGATATATCAAAACGAAGATAATCTTGTCTACTTCAAAACTCGTGAAGAGAGTTTACAGAGATTGGTATCCCTGATGCTCCAGAAGTCAAAGTCATGGAAAGGTACATTAATGATCAAAAACAATTTAAATAATAAAACACTTATCGAAAATAATTTATTTAGAAAATTTTAAAATAGCCCTAAAATTTAGGGGGCTTACAGTTCCGACCCCCAGAACTTCAGCTTGGGCTTGGTTCGTCATGATAACTTTCTCAGAAGTTGGCTGGTATGTGACGAACCATTCTTTGTCAGTGCAGACATGGCAGGTCGCACCAGTGTCTATCCACCAGTTAGAGTCAGCCCCCACAGCTGTGACTTGAGCAATCATAGCAGCAATGTTAGAAACCATGGAAACCTTGCTAGGCTCACCTTGCTCAGCTTGTTTGGGCCTGGATTTGCATTCACTCTTATAGTGGCCCTTCTTGCCACAGTTGAAGCAAGTCACGTGGGACTTGGACTTCTGTTGCTTGAATGAAGGACCCTTCACTTTCAGATTAGTGGAGTCCTTCTTCTTATGATGAGAAGCTACCTGCTTTCCCTTGAACTCTCTTGTCTGCACCAAGTTTGCCTTAGCCAGTTGGTTGGACAGAGAGTCCATCTTCTGTTGAGATCGTATTTCGTCCTCAACGTGGATCGCTTGTAGAAGATCTTCTAAGCTAATGTTCAGCTTCTTCCGATGCATTCTAGCATAGAAGTTGCTCCAACCAGCAGGAAGTTTCAAGACTATCCCTCCAATGACAAACTTGTCGACGGGGGGCATCTTCTCGTCATCTAACTTTTGGCGTAACTTCAGGAATTCCTTTACTTGAGGTAGCATCGCCATCTCGTCTTCGAAGAGCCACTTGTGGTACTTCTCGACGATGAAGATTTTGGACCTGTTCTCATCATCTTCATATAGCTTACCCAAAGAATCCCAGATCTCTTTGGCTTTCACCTTCTTGGAATATGACTCTGCCAGAGAGTCTTCCATAGAATTGAGAATCAGCAGTTTACATATGCTGTTTTCTCTCTTCTATTTGCTCTGCTTGACGAGTGCAGCAGCAATAGCATCGATAGTTCCTCCTTCTGGAATCGTCGGTTCATCCTTAATTAACAAATGGTCTACGTCCATGAGTTAAAGATTAAGGGTGATCTTCCTCTTCTAGATTTGGAAATATTCTTCGTCGAATTTCTCCAACTTGTTAAAGCTGGTATCGATGAGAGAAGCACGAGAGTTCTCCATCTACAAGGATCTTGCTTTGAGATTGTTAGTCCCGGTGTCACGACCCGCATCCATTTTTTTAAACGGATACAAGACGTGTCCAAGCCAGCCTACGCCGCAGTGTCGGCGGTAGAACGCTGTCACGGCCATGAAGATCAAAATCATAAATAATACTCATTCACAACAATTAATTTAATTTATAAAGATCACAAGTTTTGCTTTTGTAGAAAATATAAACTTGTACAATTATAGAATGACTACAACTCAACTATCTAGCTAGTCTCTAGGCTTCTGGCTGTAAGTATCCCTGTATCTCCTATGCTAAGTAAATCCACGGCTAACCTGAAAAATATGGTTTCCAGTCAGGAATGGAACGAGCACAATTCACTGAATGCAATTTCAAATAAAGAAAATGACTATAAACAAAGGTTAGACATCAATCATGAGTTTTGAAAATAAACAGTAAAGCCGTAAGAATAGACAGAAAATCAATAGTAAATAAATAGACTCATATACTTTCCCCACTGTTAGAAGTACCTTTGATATGTGATCGGTCTCGGGACAATTATGCGACACGGTCTACACGGTCTAAAGTTACACGGTCTACAGTTACACGGTCTACAGTTACACGGTCTACAGAAAATATTACAGTAAAGAAACACTATCTACAAAATATTAATCACGATCTACACAGTTTAAATGTAGTAATAATCACGGTCTACACTGTCTACTTTGCAATAAATAAATCACTGTCTACACTGTCTACAAGAAATAAATAAATCACTGTCTACACTGTCTACAAGAAATAAATGCAACACAGTCTACACGGTCTACACGGTCTACACGGTCTAAGGTCAGATCACACATCCTTGGTACTTCTCATTCCTGACTCAACAATTTATAATAGAAAATAATCACATAACCAATGACCAACCAATAAAATATAGTAAAAATCAATATCGAAATGCAGACAATAAACTGTACTCGCCTGTGGTCCTTTGCTGGTAAAACCGACAATCTGAACTACTCAATGTGCCACTATAGTCAAAACCCGTACAACAGTCCCCGGAAGCTGAAATAAACAATACCAATGATCTCAAAAAAGTCCAATTAGCTAGGATTGCTTGTCCTTACGTCCAATTCTGGACACAGGGGCAAAACGGTAATTTCGGGCCAAAACGGTGTCCGCCGTTAGACCCGCTTTGCACCGAAAAGTGTGCCAGAGTCAACGGTCTCTAAAGTCATCAAACTACATGTCTACGGATCCAGTTTTCCGATACGAACCCAACCATATGTCCAAAGTTGAATTTCTGCGGGCCGTACACAAAATCGCCCGTTGAGTGGGACCGTGGGGCCCGCAAAATGACGATTTTATCAATAGTCTCAGAATTGGACCAAACTTGGAATACAGGACCAAAAAAATGATACGGTCCTGTTGGCACAAGTTTCGTCTCGATCTGACGAGCGTGCACAAACTAATTAAGAAATTTGCAAAGTGCACGATACGGTGAATTTCGACGGATACGCATCAAATTCGTCGCGCACACGCGATCAATTTGAATTTCGTCAAAGCCCACACGACCACGAAGCCGTTACGCAGCTTTCGATGCTTTCGATTCGCGACCACGTCGTCCCGATTGGCGTGACGCACGTCGTGTGGAACAATTTCAATATTTTGAAAACAGATTTTTGGGAAACTTTGGGATTCGATTTCTCGATGCTCAGTCGATGAATTCAAATTCCGCAGAAAGGGTGATGAAGACCTATATGTTGTCTAAAAGTCTCTTCAAACAGATTTTCTAATGTGTCACTGGATTGATCGAAAATGATCCTCGAAGGTGGGTGATTGGACTGCTTTAACTCTGTTTTCAATCGTGGTTTTTCGCCGACTTATCGGCCAACCTAAACCATCTAAAATCGATCTAACTGAAAGGAAATAATCATGTATAGGTTGGCTACGTACCCGTGCAATTGGATTGGAAAACGATCGAACGTGGAGGAAGAACGATCGCGGCGAACTTGGGTTCCCGTTGCGCTTGCTGTTCTGTTCCAGCATGCGCCTGTGCGCGCGCCCGCACGCGCGCAGCCTTCTGCCACCGGCCGACGGTGGCTACGACGCCGCACAGCCACCTGGGCGGCGCGCTAGGTCTGGGGGAAGGTGTGCGTAGGGTTTGGTTAGGGTTTAGAGTTTATGAGATCGATCTCTTGATCTCTCGTTTATACGTTCTGTCATAACAGAACGGGGGGGGGGGGGGGGGAGGGGGGGGCGCTCAGCACGCGGCCTTGGGCCGGGCTGTTGCTGCTTCTTTCTTTCTTTATTTTTTTCTTTTTCATATTCTTTTTCTATTTCTCTTTATAATAACCAAGGTATATATATATTTATATATACGAATATACGTATACAAGTATACAAATATACGTATACAATATACAATTGTACACATACAAATTTACGTATACATATATATATACATCTACGCAATATATTTATATATACATATTACATTATCTATTTATACGTGACATATACACATATATATATATATATATGTATAATCTATATTTTTATATATACGTACACATGCACATATTTATAATAAATTATGAATATAGATACAAATCAATATATGTATACTCCGGGGTTTATACATATTTATATATATAAGCATACCACAAATTCTATACAGGCAATACAATATTTTATATATATTCAATAATAAAATAATATTATATAATAATATTCTCAATAGTATTGATAATAAAACAATAATAATAATAATAATAGTAACAATAACGAATTACAACATCCCATAATCAGCACTACATTTACTCAAGAATATGTCTACATGGGATCTTGTGTACACTGGATGCTTACATAGGTTTGGGGTCAGTTCAGGTCCAGTCCAGACTAGTTTGGCACAACCGGTCTCCTAATATTTAATAACATAAAATAAATAATAATTTAATTATCTAGTGGTTAAGTCGTAACCTGGCCTGGTTGTCCTAGTTAGGATGTCACTATGGCTCGGCCTTCCCTGGCATTGCTAATACACTAGTCTAGCCATGCCACTGCACTATCAGTGCCACGATTTCTAGTCACCTTGTACTCCAAATTTAATCATGATTAAAAATCATCTACCGTAATAATAACTAATTAATTATTTATAATCATTCTAAAATCACCATTTAAATAAAATAAATAAAAATAAAAAATATTTTAAAATTTTCGGGAAGGAGAGCTACAAATCTACCCACCTTAAAAATAATTTCGTCCTCGAAATTCTAACTCATAAACATGCCAAAAATTCAAACCTAAAATTTAAAAGTAAACCTACTATTACCACAACATCCTCGAATTTTTAATTTCTCAGAAATATTTATATCTTCCTCATTGTTATTTCGTAACTACGAATCATCGAGGACTTCTACCCACCTTTGGTCACACTACTCCTCAAACTAAAATCTCATAATCTTCTAACCAGTTGCCAACAATCCTACCAACAAATATCTAGGCTACCAACAAATATCTAGGCATCTGGTTTCTAAAACCCTCCCGTATCTATCAAGCAAACCAAAACTTAACAATCAAGTTTACCCAAGTAGCTAAGAAATCTTGATAACTCCAGTAAGCATGACTATTCGTCGCTCCGAAGTAGGGAGGACAGAAGATAAGTCAGAATAATCGGGAGCAACTGTGAAGTTTCAAGAGCAGTGGAGAGTATCCAATGTTACAGATGGAAAAGGGAGTTTACGAACCACTGCCTTATCTGCTAGATCGGACTACTCTGGGTCAGTCATCGAAGAGCCCTTTGTTACTCAGAGTGGCCTACGATCCGTACGATACAGAAGTCTCGTTCTTAAAATTCTAATTCAAACAAGGTCCCATAACGGAACAGAATTTGAGAAATCAAGATGGTGGTCTTAATGGGTTCTCTATTTGGACATCAGTTGTTGGTTGGATGAACATTGGATTCAATCTATATGGACTAGACAAGATCCCAATGATAAAGCTATTCCTACTAGATTAGGGTATCCTAGAATAGGTTTCTACCCAAGGGATTGAGCTAGTTGCTAGTTAGGTTGGTTAGCTAGGTCCTTAAAGTCCAAATGCGCCTTCGGTGACTTTTGTGTTTAAGTAGCACATGAGACCTCAATTGGATGGCACACCTGTGGCATGTGCATAATGGGCTCCGAGAAGATCACAACCTTATATTGGATCGAAGGGATTGAGTCGAAGCTGAGGCTCTAATGGAAGTCAGGAATTTTACCGGTATTATGGTAAGGGTTATAACTAATCCTTTTATCCTGAAAGTTGTACCTCAAAAATAGAGTACAAGGGGATAGGTTTGAGTGGGTCATGATATACCTAGATGAAGATGGACTCGTCTAGATCTTAGATATGAAGTTTGTTGGAAGGTAACAGCTGGTCTTGTGCTCCGAATATTAATGACACGGCCGGTGACACAAAATAATCTCGATGGAAAGTGGGAGTCCATGAGACACTAATTGTCATCCTATTGGAAATCATTCTCCTCCATCGGTAATCTCCGTATATCCTAAAATTTTAGAAGGCTTACAGTCTACCCACCTTAGAAATAGGACATGGTCTTAGGAATAATGAGGTTAGAAGAATTTCAAAGTCCGGCTATCTTACCTCGACTCTTGTTAATAGAGGATAAGATACGACGTAACGGAATGCGGTAGGTAGAAGTCAAGTCAAGGATCGTTCCTCAATAAATAGAAAACGAGTGTGTACAATGACACATGGTCAATAAAATAGAATGGTCTACTCGCCCATAGTATACAAGAGTTGTCGACGGGGTAACCAACTCTAAGGCACATCCCATGAAGGGATCTCTAATAACTAAGTCGTGGATTTCTATTTGTGTCAACCTGCCAGACTATCGTCACAAGAGTTGTAGTGATCGTATATTGCTGTTGACAACTGGTAGATCATAGTTAAGCTATGGTATTGGCTAAGCTAGTAACTGTTGTGTTCCAATACTAGTTAGGTCTTAATAATAAAGTTTACATAACTAGAGTAATATTTGTTGGAAACCAATCTCGGGATGAGTGCCACGGTAAATGATTACTCTATTGTCCACTCATCTCGTGTCTAACTGTGGGCTTCGGTTGAGGAAGGGTTGGTTCAAGGCTTAAGGATTGCTAGTTAAGTCAAGCTTCCAGCAAAAAGTAGAGACTCACAACATTTGGTTTCTTGAGAATAGATAGTCCCCTAGGTTGGCGTTTTGACTAAGGGGAAAACCCTAATCATTCTCAATTTCAGATGGCTAGGGGTTCCAATAGTAGCTTGAAAGTCGAGAGGAGAACGAGTAACTCAATCACCTGGCTGGCTGACGATAACTACCCTTGTGTATACAACTACCATAGCCATGGGGATACTCGGTATCTCTCTACCAATTACGAGCTTCTGTCTTTCTAAATCAGTAAAAGACAAAAACAAAAAGAGTTCAAGAAAGATGTTACTGAATACAATTTCGTGATTCAAGGGCGAACATATAATTCAAGAGGAATTGTCAATGCAGTCGTGGATGAGGCCCTAGAGACATCTATATCTCAATCCATGTAGGGTAATTAAATAACGTGCGAACCAAATACATCATGGTTGATCAGACCATAATACACTGATTCTGATTAGACAATAAGTTAGCAGGCGCCCCCACTAAACATATGCCTCGAATCAAGCTCGATAAAAGAGTAAGCTTGCAAAAACTAGGCTGTAATAGCAGCGTTGGTCAAGATAGTCAAGATACAAGTACGCGAGATTTTTGAAAAGAGGCACAAGTAGTTCGAGTTTAGTGAGAATAAAAACTTACCTGGTGTCCTTGCTTATACAATCTTTCTAAAATCTTCCTGTCCATAAGGTCTTGGTCAACTAATGGGTTATGGAACTCTGGATTCTATATTCTTGGTAACTTATTAGTGTCGGTCAATTACCTCGTCAATAGATCACAAGGACCACAAAATGCTAGGTTGGAAGACATGCTACTCAACTTACAGAACTTCCACTAATATTGGCTTTGGATCTTATGGGACATACATGGCATTGTCCTATCCTCCATAGTATCCTAAACCTGTAATCACGTTTGAAGTCATTTCGCCGAGAGTTACGCCTCAACCGTATACTTGAGCTGTGGTAAACCCTTGGATTCGTGATTTCAGGGTGCTATACTATTCGATACTCTACCTTATATTGAGACAAGGGTTACGGTCAAAAGAGGACCACAAGCCATATTTCTAGTACTATTCTATAACTCATATTTCTTAAACTAATGTCAACTCTAGGGGTCGTGTCTCGCCAGTGCGCTGCTGGCTGCAGTGGACCCATAGTCTTCATAATTCGATTAAATGGCGACAGTGCGCTGCTGTCCTGCCATTATGAGTTAACTAATATTCCCTTAACTATATATATAAAAACTCATGACCTTCTAGAGATTCAAGCAAGTCGACTATGTAATAAGGCATAAATATCTGTCATATCAGTCACATGGAGGAAAGACTGGAGACAACAGGATTACAAACATTCTAGCATCCATTCTATGTGTATTCAAACCCTTGAGAAAAACTTTGAATTGAAACTAACTCGAGGATCGATATGGGGATAACAATAATCAGAAATTATATATATATATAAAGATAATTCTTAGGCAAAATAGGAACTAAATAGGCAATATGGTCTCAAAGGTGAGGATGATATCTAAAGATGCAAGGAGAAGGAATTGAATAATTCATCTAGGTTAGATCATTAATTCTAGGAAGCCATGTCCCACCAAGTGAATAATCCATTCACATTGCTTCGTATTGTCATGTTAAGAAGAAATAGTGTACCTATGGGGATCTGACAAACTATCAAAACTAATAACTCCTCTTCTAAATTGCATGGCCTAGACTACCCATCGGTAAATTTGTATAAGGGACTCCTAGTCCTAGTCATTCTCTTAAATTAAATTAACTCTAACTTGTGAATGAGCATTTCCTATTCGCAGGCTCGCAATAGTACGACTAACTTTAGTACTATCACGAGTTCGCATGATTTGCAAAAACACGACCTGCATGGGCCACCACAAAAACTTGTCACGACCCACACCCGTTTTTTTTAAACGGATACAAGACGTGTCCAAGCCAGCCTACGCCGCAGTGTCGGCGGTAGAACGCTGTCACGGCCATGAAGATCAAAATCATAAATAATACTCATTCACAACAATTAATTTAATTTATAAAGATCACAAGTTTTGCTTTTGCAGAAAATATAAACTTGTACAATTATAGAATGACTACAACTCAACTATCTAGCTAGTCTCTAGGCTTCTGGCTATAAGTATCCCCGTATCTCCCATGCTAAGTAAATCTACGGCTAACCTGAAAAATATGGTTTCCAGTCAGGAATGGAACGAGCACAATTCACTGAATGCAATTTCAAATAAAGAAAATGACAATAAATAAAGATTAGACATCAATCATGAGTTTTGAAAATAAACAGTAAAGCCGTAAGAATAGACAGAAAATCAATAGTAAATAAATAGACTCATATACTTTCCCCACTGTTAGAAGTACCTTTGATATGTGATCGGTCTCGAAACAATTATGCGACACGGTCTACACGGTCTAAAGTTACACGGTCTACAGTTACACGGTCTACAATTACACGATCTACAATTACACGGTCTACAGTTACACGGTCTACAGAAAATATTGCAGTAAAGAAACACTATCTACAAAATATTAATCACGATCTACACAGTTTAAATGTAGTAATAATCACGGTCTACACTGTCTACTTTGCAATAAATAAATCACTGTCTATACTGTCTACAAGAAATAAATAAATCACTGTCTATACTGTCTACAAGAAATAAATGCAACACGGTCTACACGGTCTAAGGTCAGATCACACATCCTTGGTACTTCTCATTCCCGACTCAACAATTTATAATAGAAAATAATCACATAACCAATGACCAACCAATGAAATATAGTGAAAATCAATATCGAAATGCAGACAATAAACTGTACTCGCCTGTGGTCCTTTGCTGGTGAAACCGACAATCTGAACTACTCAATGTACCACTATAGTCAAAACCCGTACAACAGTCTCCGAAAGCTGAAATAAACAATACCAATGATCTCAGAAAAGTCCAATTAGCTAGGATTGCCTGTCGTTACGTCCAATTTTGGACACAGGGACAAAACGGTAATTTCGGACCAAAACGGTGTCCGCCGTTGGACCCGCTTTGCACCGAAAAATGTGCCAGAGTCAACGGTCTCTAAAGTCGGATCCAGTTTTCCGATACGAACCCAACCGTATGTCCAAAGTTGAATTTCTGCGGGCCGTGCACAAAATCGCCCGTTGAGTGGGACCGTGGGGCCCGCAAAATGACGATTTTATCAACAATCTCAGAATTGGACCAAACTTGGCATACATGACCAGAAAAATGATACGGTCCTGTTGGCACAAGTTTCGTCTCGATCTGACGAGCGTGCATAAACTAATTGAGAAATTTGCAAAGTGCACGATACGGTGAATTTTGACGGATACGTATCAAATTCGTCGCGCACACGCGACCAATTTGAATTCCGTCAAAGCCCACACGACCACGAAGCCGTTACGCAGCTTTCGATGCTTTCGGTTCGCGACCACGTCGTCTCGATTGGCGTGACGCACGTCGTGTGGAACAATTTCAATATTTTGAAAACAGATTTTTGGAAAACTTTGGGATTCGATTTCTCGACGCTCAGTCGATGAATTCAAATTCCGCAGAAACGGTGATGAAGACCTATATGTTGTCTAAAAGTCTCTTCAAATAGATTTTCTAATGTGACACTGGATTGATCGAAAACGATCCTCGAAGGTGGGTGATTGGACTGCTTTTACTCTGTTTTCAATTATGGTTTTTCGTCGACTTATCGGCCAACCTAAACCATCTAAAATCGATCTAACTGAAAGGAAATAATCATGTATAGGTTGGCTACGTACCCGTGCAATTGGATTGGAAAACGATCGAACGTGGAGGAAGAACGATCGCGGCGAACTTGGGTTCCCGTTGCGCTTGCTGTTCTGTTCCAGCACGCGCCTGTGCGCGCGCCCGCGCGCGTGCAGCCTCCTGCCACCGGCCGGCGGTGGCTGCGACGCCGCACAGCCACCTGGGCGGCGCGTCAGGTCTGGAGGAAGGTGTGCGTAGGGTTTGATTAGGGTTTAGAGTTTATGAGATCGATCTCTTGATCTCTCGTTTATACGTTCTGTCATAACAGAACGGGGGGGGGGGGGGGCGCTCAGCACGCGGCCTTGGGCCGGGCTGTTGCTGCTTCTTTCTTCCTTTGTTTTTTTTTATTCTTTTTCTATTTCTCTTTATAATAACCAAGGTATATATATATTTATATATACGAATATACGTATACAAGTATACAAATATACGTATACAATATACAATTGTACACATACAAATTTACGTATACATATATATACATCTACGCAATATATTTATATATACATATTACATTATCTATTTATACGTGACATATACACATATATATATATATATATATATATGTATAATCTATATTTTTATATATACGTACACATGCACATATTTATAATAAATTATGAATATAGATACAAATCAATATATGTATACTCCGGGGTTTATACATATTTATATATATAAGCATACCACAAATTCTATACAGGCAATACAATATTTTATATATATTCAATAATGAAATAATATTATATAATAATATTCTCAATAGTATTGATAATAAAACAATAATAATAATAATAGTAACAATAACGAATTACAACATCCCATAATCGGCACTACATCTACTCAAGAATATGTCTACATGGGATCTTGTGTACACTGGATGCTTACATAGGTTTGGGGTCAGTTCAGGTCCAGTCCAGACTGATTTGGCACAACCGGTCTCCTAATATTTAATAACATAAAATAAATAATAATTTAATTATCTAGTGGTTAAGTCATAACCTGGCCTGGTTGTCCTAGTTAGGATGTCACTATGGCTCGGCCTTCCCTGGCATTGCTAATACACTAGTCTAGGCACGCCACTGCACTATCAGTGCCACGATTTTTAGTCACCTTGTACTCCAAATTTAATCATGATTAAAAATCATCTACCGTAATAATAACTAATTAATTATTTATAATCATTCTAAAATCACCATTTTAATAAAATAAATAAAAATAAAAAATATTTCAAAATTTTCGGGAAGGGGAGCTACACCCGGGGCTTGATCAAAGATGGTAGACTCAATGTCGAGATCAGAGTTTCAAACAAACGTTCTCCTTCTGATTATTCTCGAGATCCAAGAGGAACACTATAATATAAATCTGATTACAAAAGCAACAATAATCAGAAAGTAAATCTCACGTTCTTCCTCGTAATCACAGTTGTTGACGGACAGAACTGAGTTCAGAAAATAAATCTCACATTTTTCCTTGCAATCGCAGTTGCAGACGGACATAACTGAGTTACAACTCAGATGAAGTAGAAAAAAGAAGAAGAAGAAAGAAGAAAGAAAGAAGAAAGAAGAAAAGGACAGGTTCTTGCTGGGGTGATTAAGATCACCGTTGCTCAAAGCAAGATTCGTCCCAACACGATCTGCTTCCAGGAACCAGCAAGTTCACGAAGAACTTCTGGAACGCTCGTAAGTCAATATTTGAGACTTGAACGGGCTTCCTGTACAGACTCCCTTAACTCTCTTCTTGGTGCACCTTTCAAAGGAGGCCAAGGGGCTCTATTTATAGAGTGAAGTTGAGACTTCACCTCTTTTTCTATCCGATGTGGGACTAAAATATAAATACTCAAAAATAGAGTTTGATATTTTAGATCATCCCACAATCAGCATATAAGTGTGCCAGTCCACGCCTACCCCCGAACACTCCCGTGCATGCACGAGACATCCTGGAGTCCGTGTCCGAGTCCGAGTCCGCACAACAAAAATCAACTTATATCTTTGTTGGAATTAATCCTTTTTCCTTCTAGGAAAATACTCCCACATGGCACAAACTTGTGCCCCACTACACCTCATGTGCACACCTCAACACAAGCAATGTATTATATTGAGATACTTACCATTTGGTGTAGCCGATGTGAGACTATCTTTTCTAGTCTAAAGGCAAAAACACCAACAATATGTATATACTCTGGTGTATCTAGCATGTGTATTCGTTTATGTGTTTTATATTCAGCTCACTATTGGATACTCTGGTGACCTAACTAGTTACCAAGTATATATATATACTTTCTCTTCGTCGTTAAAATAGTGGCAGTCTCAACTCCATGTGCAATTGTAAAATTCTATTTATAACAGTCTCAACTCCATGTGCAATTGGTGTATTTATTTCTATCTTAAAAAACACAAATATGTTTTGAAAAGTCAGCATAACGATCATTTATCACAAAATATAATATATAATGTTGAAACAACCTTCCAACGACAAGTTTGCCGATTAGGTCCATTTTAATTTTTTTATAGAGCTAATCCGGTCCGTCCCGACATGACGACCCAAAAAGTCCAATTCTTGTGGGTGGGTTTGGACTTAGATAATAATAAGTTCGATCCGGTCTGGTCCAAAATTTCTCTAGGACCAAAAAAGAACGGTCCATGTCCGGCCCAAGCCAATACTTTATGGGCACGGGCGGTCCGGTCCGGCCCATTGCCGACCCCTAGTATCATATATATACAAGTTTATTATAATATTAATAATTTTTTTTAATATACAAAACAATTGATTGGAACCACAACAACACATAATATGTACATAGCAACAAGGAAGACTCCATATTTTTAAAATATAGATATTTGACTTATTTTCGAAATGCCATTCCCAGCATAGGACCAAACATGAGCCATGAGTAATTAAAACCTCAGCCATGTAAATATATTCTAATTAAAAAAGTAAATAGTAAATTATGAAATCATGTGAGTTTTGCTTAATTTTGATTGGCCAAAAGAAAATTACATATACAAACCTCCAAATCAGATTTATAGATTTATATTAGGTTCAAATCGAAATAAGCTTGAAATCAACTCCATTTCTCACTGTACCCAATCTTTTTTAATTTGTAAATCATCATTTTTACTAGATTTATTCTAGCCCAAGTAATTTCAAAATGGAGCCAAATGAGGATGTAATCAAGCTACAAGTACACCCTTCTTAACAATGTTAAGCTTAGCTTAATTATCAATTTATATAATTAATAATGATTTTTTGTGCATAGTTAAAAAGGTTTAATTATAATTTAACACCCTCAACAATCCAAAATTTTCAACTTAATACTCTCAACTTTGATAAGTATCAATTTGATACCTTAAAAATAAAAATGACGAAACTACTCCCTTCCTCACCACCCACCATCCCCTCTGTCCCAGATGCACCAACCCCCATCCAACCGTCCTCACTCCGGTTGCACCACTCCTGCACTGCCACCCCTCCCCCCACATCGTGCCCCCAACCTCGTCCTCTTTCTCTACGCCGCGTGTAGTCGCTGCTACCACCACCACGAAGAGAGGGGAACAGGATTAGGGGCGCAACACCAGAGGTTAGTGCAGCGAGGACGAGGACGGTCGGGTGGAGAGGAGGAGGGTGGTGCAGCCAGGTAGGGGGGATGGGGTAGAGAGAGGAGCGGCGAGGGTAGTTTTGTTTTTTTGTTTTTTTTAACACGTAAAGTGCAAAGTTGAGTCAAGTTTTAGAATAACAAGTTATAATTTAGAAAAAAAAAACATTGAGGTGCAACTACCAAATAAAAGTTGGGTGCAAATATCATTCCCCAATCTGAAAAAGAGCATTTTTGTTCTCCCATCTCCCTGCGTTCCCCAAAAAAAAAAAAAAAAAAAAAAAAAAAACCTATAGATTCCCACTCCACCTTCTTTTACGAAAACCCTAAATTCCCAATTTGACTCTTGTTCAGCTCTCGCGTGCGAAACCCTAAAAATTTCCTCGATATTTATCGGGATCCGGAGGAATGGCGAGCTCGTGGTCGCAGGCCTTGATGCACATCTCCCCGTACACCTTCGCGTCGATCGGGATCGCCATCTCGATCGGCGTCTCCGTTCTCGGCGCCGCTTGGTTATCATTCTTTCTCCCTCTCTCCTGTCCTCCTCCTAATTTTACTACAAATTTGGATTTGAGTTTTTTTTTTTCTGTGGCTTTTAGGGGAATTTATATAACCGGGAGCAGCTTGATCGGTGCGGCTATCAAAGCTCCGAGAATCACCTCCAAGAATCTCATCAGGTGCGGAATTTCTCTTCGGATTATATAAAAAGATGGTTTTTTGTTGTTGTTTTAGAGCATAATATGAAGTGTTTTCTATCATAATCTGTTGTGAAAATTGGTATTATAATAATAATGGGAAGCTTGGAGTTCCGAAGAGGCTGGTTGGTAACTTGGAGATACTTTAGGTGTTCTGCGTTTGCAGTGAACATTCATGTTTATGTGACACAGTGACACAATAAGTGCATGCTAATCAGAAAATTGTATGTTAAACTTGTATGCTTGCAAAATGCAAATATCTAGGAATTTCTCTCATCTAGTTAGTTTCTAGGTATGGGTTGAAAATGTGCAATGATGACCAACATATGCAACGCTTAGGAGTGAAATTATGAGAAATAGAATAGGTAAAACACGTGGCCACTCCAAAAAATGGTGCATTGTCTGTGTAGTGTCTTGTTGGATACGCATGCTACACTGAATAGGACATGCCAAATTGGCGTCATATCATTTCTTGTATCGTGCCATATCGATATTGTACCATATTGAATTTTTATTCATGTAGAATAAGATAAGAAAAAACTATCTTAGTATAACTGCTATTGGGTCCGGGTAGTGGTAGACTCGGACCCTTAACTCCAATAGGTCCAAGTTTTGGACTTGGCCCTAACCGTATAAGCTACCGGTCCGTGTCCTTTATATAGAACTGGCAACAGGGACCAAAAGTCCTATATGTGGCCTCAAGACTAAAATTAGGCCTATGTAGTTGGTAAGTTGAGACAAACTTGTGGTTGATAACTAAAACTTTGTTTTGTGGTTTTCTCCTAGTTGGTATTACAAATGCATAATTTAAAAACTGCAAGCATCACATGGAATCTTGTTTTGCATATTGCACTTGCAAGTTAGAGACTTCAACATTAATTGAATGAAGTGTTTATCGTGTTGGCATACGTCAATATACGTCAAAATTGATAGTGGAGATGAGATGTGATGTTTAGACATAAACAAAAGGATTTAGAAGCAAATCGAGAGGGCAAAAAGGAAAGGCTATTGTCCTTTTTTCTTTAATATCGGTAATTAATTATTAATATCTATAATTTTAACTCTTTAAGTTATCGACTTTGGGCCAGGCTCGAAATTTTAAAAAAGAAATATTTGATGGTATGGAACAAGTAACATTTAAGTTAAAGTGGGTTGCGAGGGACACCATTAATTATCGTGCGACACACGGAAGCTCATAGACAAATAACCTTATGGCGACTAGACTAACAAGGCACAAATAACCTTAAGAGGAAATAGGGTAGAGTGTTTATAATTAGTAGTAATAATTATAACCTACCGATTTTAGGTGTTTATAAAGACAACCAAAATTATACTACACCGAACTTCTCTGATCACCCGACGACACTCGTCGCACTTCGTAGTTGAACATGATCCCTATACAACATTAATAACACTACATAGAACCACAAACTATCTTTTTGTTGTAAAACTCGGTCAGGATTGGATCGGATATAAGTATGTCACTACAAGCTATACAAAAATACAAGAATTCTTATCATTTATACATCTTATCTCCAATACTTTACATTGTGATCATGTCTAGGCCGGGTATGATTTATGCGGACTGAAAACATACTAGTATTTCACTACAAGCTATACATAAATACCTGATTCTTATCATTTATACATCTTATCTCCAATTTTTTACATTGTGATCGGGTTAGGCCGGATAGGATTTATGCGGACCGAGAACGTACCATTTTTTTTTTTTGATATGGGGTTTACTCTTGGGGGACCAGACTCTACCAGCCCAAAGTCGGTGAGGGTCTAGATCAACAACAACAAAGACTCAACAACTTTGCATGTAGGATTATTGGAAATGGTTTTACTACCAATCCTGATTTCTAGCTCGGCCTTGGGTACACCTAAATGATATTGATTAAGGATGTGAAAAAGGATATGTCATTGTCAAGTGTTACAGAGGAGAGTCAAATGAATGGAAGATGAGGATTAATATACCGACCCAAACTTTTTGGTATGTTCTTTTTGTTGATTATTTCTTACATTCCTTAGTAATTTCTATACTTTAATGCATTTTTCTATGAGGTGTCTCAATATTGACATATAAAGTATCCACTCTTTTGATAATTTGAAGTTTCCTTTGTTGTAACCTTATATTTTCGCTTCTTTTTCCTTGCAAATTTCCTGAAAGTGTTGGAAGGAACTTTCTTTCTCTTTCTTTCTTCATATTTATAATACGTCACACAAAAGTTTCCTTTTACATTTTCTAGTTGGGTTCCTTAGCATTCATTAATAATTTCTTTTCTTTTCCTTTTTGGTTTTTTGGGATCATGTTTTCAATTTTATTTCTTGCTTTAAAATCTGATCCAGTCTTTCTAATTCTGTTTTTGGCATAATGCTGTTTCTGTCACGAGAAGAACCAAAGGTCATATTGATATATAAGATCACTTATTTGGAATTTTTGACAAAATCATCTTGCATTCTTAGTTGGTGGGGAATTGTTGATAGAACTATTCTTGAAGTTATCACTAGAGTTTGGATTCTTTTCTTGGTATGTCCCTTAAGTAAAGATATACAAGCTTAGCTTGATAATTACCATGAATTATAGGTCCTATGGGATTTGTGTATTGTTTTAGGTATCATCATAATCCTTGTAACAGTAATACTTGGGTCATTATGTCAGGACAACTTTTTTGCATTGCCTTATGTGATCTGAGAGCTTTGCTTGACCTCAAGGGTCGGCGTGGTACTTGGATCTTGGTGATCACAACAGGGGTAAGGCTTCATTGATCTTGACTTCCCCTAGACCTTGCATTTGGGGAACCTCATATAATAGGATTCTGTTATATGTTCATTTTACTGATTCAATGATCATGAAGTAGGTAGTGGTAAGAAAAAGCTCCTTAATTGTTTAGAATCTAGGGTCGAGTTTGGCAGGTTTCTTTTCCAAGGTATAAAGGGTGCTGGTTTGATGGCTTGCGTTGAACAAAATTTACATAAACTATCTAAGCATACTAGTTGAGTTCTTACTAAGTATTGATCAAATGCAGGTTAGTTTGCTCTTGTATGTAAAATGTAGTCTTTTATCTTATTACTTCATAGGAGAGTTGACGAGTAGGCTGGAAATGTGGAATACTAGTTGGATTGATGAAAAAACTGCTTTATGGGGGTACATATATAGAAAATGAAATGGATGAAGCTGCATTTATCTATTATATACAACTGAAATATTGAAGAGGATGGTGGATGCACTAATCAGAGTTTTTCATAAAATTTCTAGCAAAAGGCTAATTCCTTTGAAGTACTGAATGAATCTTTCTGCTTGAACACGGTTGCTTCCAAGTCTACCATACACGCAGGGGCAGATCCAGGGAGTTAAGTCAGAGGGGGCATGGAAAAAAAAAAGTGAGGCCTTGAGAAAAAAAAATCTTCAAATGGATGTTAGAGGATTCAAACTCAAGACCAACAAAATATAGCATTAACTGTTAATTACTTAACCAACTGACCTAGCCTTTAACAATGATAGTAGTTATGGGTCAACTCTGGGAAATTTTTTTGGGGGAAATACCTATACTTCGTTCTTTTTCAAAACTCGAGGGGTGACTTGAGTCCCCCTTCTCGGCTTTCCACTTTCCATGTTGATCCACCTCTGCATACACACGGCTTATAATTAACACAATAGCTGGATAAATATGGAGTGGGTATAGGTCATATTTAGTATTTGTTTCCTCAAAGTGATACATAATTATAAATGAACAAGGATGTTCAAATATTACATTTTTGTATGTGCTAAAAGGATACTGATTTCTATTGAATATGGAAAGACCAAATTTCACTAAACAAGTCTCAGAACTTATAGAGGAATAAGTTGAATCTTTTGTTTTAATCCCTTCACACTTGAAAAGAAACATCTCAAATACACTTTTTAAATTTGTTATTGGTGATGTTAGATTGTCTATGTCCATATACCCTTGAGAGTCAACTAATGTATATCAGAAATAGTTTTGGTGTCAACTGCAATGTTGTATGTGCGTGTATGCATGAGTTAGTGAACTGCAATGTTGTATGTGCGTGTATGCATGAGTTAGTGAACGCACACACCTATAGTCCTATACATGTGTATGTACTATGTACGTGTTTGCTGTGTAAGACTCTTACGAGTTTCTCTAATATGTATTTGAACATATTGCAGTGTTAGTGGAGATGTGTATAGAACATAAATGTTCGTTTATGTACTACGTATATACGTATGTGTATGTAACATATACTAGGTTCTATTGACATGCCTCTAGAGTTCCACATCCATATTCCACGTGTCTCATATACTATATAATATTTTAAGTCTTTTATGCATACAATCATACATATATAGATATGTGAATATGTCATATATAGATATGTGAATATGTACATGTATAGCAGGGACCATTCCATACCCATATCATAGATTTTTTTAGGATTTCCATATTTCAATCATATACTTATTGGTATTCGTCTCCGTGCAACCTAGCATGTGTGTGCTAGTGATTATTATGCTATTTATGTCTCTGTGTGTGTGTGATTTCACCTCAGATACCTAGTGACAGGAAGACAGTGGCACCCTTTGGGTCTGCTTGCTCCATTAATACAAACTTTTCCAACTTCTCATCTTTTGGAGTGCACCATATCGACTGTCTGAGCTGTCATCGTAGGATTATTGTATCCATGTGTATGTGAGTTTACATGTCGCTATCTTTAAAGCAAACAGTATCGATCTCATGACCTATTTTTGGTCAATCAACTTCTTATACAGTCTCCTATTTGTAGGTCAAGTTATACTCTAGTTCCACAACTGGATAAGCTTATCTTTCAATACATCCATAGTTCAATTTCAGATTCTATATCCCCTAAGATCAATTTACTTCTAATTCCTGGTTGCAGCTCTAATTTCTTTGGAAGTTATGCTTATGGATTCTCCGCTCTGGTCTATTGCAAGTTTGCAACTCCTATGATTACTTACCCATAATTGATTCTCTCTGGCTACTGTAGTAAAAACTTTAATTTTGTATTCAAGACGTGTGTAATATTTTTCCCTTGAAAAATGTATTGCCATTAAGACTTACTAGAGGCTTATGTTAATATAGTATGACTTGTTAAATTCTTATTGAAGCTACTGCAGGAGCCAATTTCTTTCTACTCTCTTTACCTGCATTTCCAATCCTGTAGGCTACTTGTGCGTGAGGGTGGTGTTGAGGTGGATGGGTGTACAATTTCAGCCACCCTCAGCTATCAGCTTTCCATCACTGGCTGAGGTGGTATGGCTGGTAGAGTGAGAGGAAATGGTAGAGTGTGAGGGATTCAAAAGTTGATGCCAGTCATTTTGGGTTTCAAAACGCCATTCTTGCATTTTGCAGACTCAATAATAGTTGTTGGTTGTTCTAGATCTTGCAAATTCAGCATTAGTCTTTTGCTGCAGAATGAGCGTGAGAGGGAAAGGGAAATGTAGGGATTCAAAAGTTAGGGTGCTAGTCAGTAGTCACCAAGGGGGGGCGTTTGGGAAGAGGAATCTGGGATGGGGGTCACAATCATGTGAGATGACCTTCATTGCTGATGCATCTACCTGCTTTGCTGAATTAGGAGGTGGGATCTTGGGAGAAGGGGAAAGGGATGAGACGAGAAGGGTTAGGAATTCACGAGGTTCATTCTCGTGCAAGAAGCCCATGAAGTCACTCAAGTACATGAATAATTTCTGAAAATAGCATATTATTCATGAATAATGCGAATAATTCATGATTTTCGCGAACTATTCATGCATTGATGAACTTTTTGCAGATTTAAGAGTTGGTATTGCTATTCCAGCTACTAACTGTTAACCTGAACTTGAGCTCAATGAGTTGATGATAGTTTTCGGAAGGTATCAGTAGTCAAGAGAGGGTCTCTATCTGTAACTGTAAGCCATGTTGATTGGAAAGAAGACCTACCTTATTGATTATGCAGTATTAGGATAACCATCTCTTGCCCAGTATAAAGCCAACCTGAACCGGAGAACCTTCTGGATGAAAGATAGCATGAAGTGATCCCGAGAAACTTTTGGATTACCATTTGATTGCTTCATTTTCACTTTGTGGGTTTCCATATTGTGTCACGAAGTCTTTATTATTAGAGTTATCATTTGAATAATTATGTCTGAATTCCTTTTCATTCACTCTAGGGAGGGAGATGTGAAATTTGATAAGCTTGCATTTGCATTAATCTGTATGCATGCATCTATCCTTTATATTTGCCAATTTGTCATGATGAGTCGATGGATGAAATGAACTCATATGTTTGATTTTTTTCCCCACTCTTTAGTTTTCCTTTAGACGAATTCAATTAGGTAGACCTTTTTTTAATGTTTCCATTGTCTTCCTCCTTTATCCCCAACGTCTCCGGTATCATAACCCACAAGGGCTTGAGTTACAAAACCCCTACCCGAAAGCTCTAAAGCTTATATTGGCACCTTGGTTGCTCTTGTTTCAATTTATCGACCACAGATCTACGAAACAACCAAAAACATGCGTTTCATCTGCAGTTTTTATAAGCTTTTGATGTCTATAGCTTGTTTGGATGAATTTGCATTTCCATTTTTAGTGTTATCTTCTGTGAGGCTGTTGCTATATATGGCGTCATTGTCGCTATCATTCTCCAAACCAAACTGGAAAGCGTGCCCGTATCTCAGATCTATCATCCAGAGTCTCTACGGGCAGGGTATGCAATCTTTGCCTCTGGTATCATCGTGGGCTTTGCAAATCTTGTTTGTGGGTATGTTTATTCACTCTTCTTCTCGTTGATCTTTATCATGTGTCTTCACTAGTGGTTCACCTTGATTAAGCAGAAGATGTGATCTTTGTAGGCTTTGTGTTGGGATAATTGGAAGCAGCTGCGCACTTTCTGATGCCCAGAATTCCTCCCTCTTTGTGAAGATATTGGTGATTGAAATCTTTGGTAGCGCACTTGGGCTGTTCGGAGTGATTGTAGGCATCATCATGTCCGCTCAGGCAACGTGGCCGGCAAAGGGTGCGTGAAATGTTCTCGGAATCCGTCTTGCTTCATATTACGTAACTTCTGGATGCCAGAACCATATCTCGTCGTCTCGATTGTTATTAATGCAAAGTTTCTACATGTTTGTATAAGATTTCATTTAGCTGGCCCTTGGACAAGTTATGGGAGTATTTTTGTTCACATTCACACATAAACTGAGATCGTCTGCCTGGTGTTCCTAGGAGGAAGTACGATTGTTTTTTGCATAATAAGAGATCGACTTTGTTCCAGTCACAGTGAGCTTCTATGTACTGTATGTTCGAATTTTGTAGGAAGATTATTTGCTAACAAAATCAGTGTACAATACTACAATCGACCAATCAGAAATTGTCACCTTTTTAATCTTCATGCTCAGGCTGTCGGTGGTTGCTATAGCATCCCAGTGTCATCAAGCTCGTGTCAATGCTGTTTCGGACAGAGTCGAGGATCAAGATGTACGCAACTTTAGCTCTATAATATATGACGTCGATTTCTCAACTCGGACCCCCATCCTCATAAGCATAATTAGTATTAACCCAGTCGCTTAGTATATTAGTCTAAACCTCCTTTCTGAAAATGACCAACATTATCATATTAATTTTTGAAGTGTATATGATCAATTCCAAAAATTTCAAGGCATCTCACTGATTATGATCCTATGTATAGTTATTTCTTAAGCTAGCGTTTTTCTTGTTCATTAGTTGCAAGAGACATTCTTGTACTCGGTAACGGTCATCTCTCTACACCTCACTAGATTTTCTAGTAAAATGGCTAAGGTCCCCACAACAATAGGCGGTTAACCAAACAGGAAAATTGCGTTGCCGACAGTTTTAGTATGGTAATGTACCAATATTGATTATTATTCTAACATGTCTAGCACAATTAGACTTATTGAGTAAACATCCAAATTCATCATGCAAAGAAAGCCAACATAATCTCAAATCTTCCAAAAGAATATTTACAATTTTCTGGTCCAGAAGTATCAGCTGGAAAAAATACAGAACTGTAAGAACGTCATAACAATATTCCAATTTTTGTTTGTATCCTACTTGTCATTTTGTCATTGAACTTTAAGAAAATTTCTATTCTAGTTGGGAGTTTTTATATAGAAATTACATAAAAAAAAAACACTCCAATGTTTCTTCATTTCTATCTAGGTGACAACAAATAGAAAATATCAATTTAATGACGTAGGGCCCAATATTAATTTGTATGAGAGATGAGAATTTTTATGAGAGTTTCTACGTATATAAGTCCACCTATAAATTTTTCATCCTACATCACCACCACATAGCCAATATTAATTGGTACGAGAGATGGAGAATTTCGATGATAGTTTTTACAAATAAAAGTTCGCATGCAAATTTTTTATCCTATATCACCACCAGATATGATATAAATTGTTATAGAAATCATGATTGGAAAAAAAAAAATTCTAAATGGATTTTCCTATATAAATAGGGAAGATAGAAACTTCCATTGGAGATGCCTTGCTAACATTTTGCATCATACATAGTACAGTAGAAGTGTAGTACATTTGACAAAAGTATCACAAAACCATCATAACATGCAAAAAAAAAAAAAAAAAAAAAAAAAAATTCCCTCCAGCAACAACAGATTATATGAATAACTAAAATCGGATCAAGCCGCAGCAGGCACGTCCTTGAGCCACTCGTCGAGCCGCTTCCCGATCGAGTACACGATGAACCCGATCCCCCTGAGCTTCGCAGCGTCGACCACGTTGCGCCCGTCGAAGACGAACGCGGGCTTCGGCATGCTCCGGTAGATCCTCTCGTAGGCCAGCGCCTTGAACTCATCGCGCGCCCCCGGCCGCCTCGTACGTGTCCCGGGCCACGCTCACCTGCTGCTCCGCCCCGGTCAACCCCCTTTTTTGAGGGCTCCACCGGTTCCCGCCAGCCGAGCACCCAGGAGATCCAACATATTGTCATCTCTCATCTGTCTGGAACCAATTAGAGCCGTCCAAACCAGTCCTGTAATCTTGGACTCTGATACCAAGACGATATTGAATTGCGTCCATATGCCTTAAAAGAGAATTTCATGTAAGGTTTGAACCAATTCCAATTATCTACACCTCATGATCCCACCTCCTATCCGATGTGGAACTAAATTACCAACTCCATTGTCATCCCCTTTTTGAGCGCTCTACCGGAAACGAGATACAATCCAACAATCTCCACCTTAACGGAAACGAGATACAATCCAACAGGCTTAAGGGCGATGACAGCCATGGTCGGCCCAACGTCTGTATTCAACAATGATTCAACAATATACCAACGAAATCTGTAACTGAGCTCAGGAAATCAAGATCTGAGTGTAAACTTTGTCTGAAGCAAAGACATGTGATACAGCCCAGTTCAGTAGACAGTACAGTGAAGAGGGAGGGAAAACTGAGTAATAGCCGTTAGGCAGGATCTTCAGTAGGAAGCAGACAGCTCAGCATTAGTCGGTTAGCCAATCAGCCAGGTCAGCCAATTCTGTTATCAATCAGTGGGAGTACTTTCCTTTTCCATAGAATTTGTTCTCTTCTTCTTGTAATTTTCTTCATGCACTTCAATAAAAGACCATCCACCATCTCCGTTCATTCATTTCTCCTCACTATAAGCTTACAGCTATGCAGCATTCACCTAGACCCCCCACAATTCATGGCATGACGGAGAGGAATCTTACCAATTTTGGTATCAGAGCCTCTCGATCCTGTGATGAGTCGACTGGAGACCGAAGAGCATCAGTGGAAGAAGATCGACTCCATTCCATGGAAGGTACTGTTATGGACTTGAGCCACCAATATAGTCAGTTTGGGAGTAAATTCGACCAATTAGTTGAAGAAATTGGCAGAGCTGGGAGAGTAGGGGACATGCCCTCTCCTGGAGTTACGTTACCACCACCACCACCACCTACACTAATCACCACCCCCACAAATTCCTTTTTCAAGTCCATACCTAACTCACACCAACATACCACTTCCATACCGTTCTAAACCCAAATCCCACTAGGGAATACACAGGTTGGGCACAAGGCCGGCCCAGGGACAAGTCAAGGCAAGATTTCGGACTTGGGCAACCCTCCTCTGCTTAGGGCAACCCCAAGGCTCAGTATGACCCTACAAGAGGCCGGGATTGCGAGTGACCCACCAGGATCAGTCCACAATAAAACTTCAGACAGGACAACCCAAACCCCTGGGCCGGCCCTGGTTGGGCACCATCCTCATACGATTTAGTGTGAACGTCCAACTTTCATTTATCCACCACCAAACCAAAATCCTAGAATGGTACATGGGGTGCATACACCAGTGGTGGTCCCAATATGCATGGGAGGCCAAGGGTGGGGACGTCCATCACTGAGGCTCAAACTGCCCGAGTTTGTTGGTGAAGTAGATGTAGAAGAGTGGTTGCTTAGAGTGAACCATTACTTCAGTTTTTACTGCATACCAGAGTGGGATAGAGTGAAGATATGCTCTGTGCAACTGAAGGGTACTGCAACATACTGGTATGATTGGCTTGTAAAAATCAGAGGAGGGGCAATAAATTGGGACGAGTTCTGTCAGGGTCTGCTTGGATTGAGGGAAAAAAAAAAAATTAGGGTTAAGTGGGGTTAAATATGTCATAAAATTATATTTGATTGAAATTTTAATTAGAACTTGTCAAAATATCTTCACAAATTAAGAAGTTACGGATTAACATGTTGAGAACAAGAAAAAAATGGAGAAAAAAATTATGATATTTTATAAACAAATAAGGGGTATTTATGACTTTTTAAACAAAATTCCTCAATCACCCTCGTTAACCCTCCGATTTGGGGGTTAAAGAAATGGACAAGAGGGTGAAATAAACCCTCACTTAACCCTCTATAACCCTCCCTCATAAACTTCCACCCTCAAACCAAGCATGGTTTTATTTTTTCCTCACTTAACTTTTTCCTAACTTAACTCTCTTAACCCTCATCCAATGTCACGCCCCAGAACCAGAATACTGGAGAGCGGGAGAATGACTCAGCCAGCTACGTATTACGGGTAGATGAATACCGTATAATACGATCAATGTTGTCTAAAAGACGAGGGGGGTGCATACTACATGAAAGTCTCACTATGGTCACTTCACATCTATTGTCTCAATCATTCAAATAAGAAACAGAAATAGAGAACATGTAAGATAAAGCAGTAAGGCGTCCCAAACGCTCAGTCAAAATGTTCTTGATATCTGGCTTTACAAAACATAGCCAGATGATGTAGAAAAGTATACACAATTGTTATTAGCTGCAGTCTGACTTAATTACAATTATGTAAGGGTAAGTACAAGACAATCCGACTAACATGTCGGTGCCAAACGACAAAATATAAAGTAAGTAACAAAACGAGCGGGGAAGTAAGGAACCCACTCGAGTCCTCCTGCGATCATTCCTCTAGTATTGACCATCTTGGAGGTGGAAGTAAGCTGAGTCCTCGGGAACCGGCTCTAAATCTGGCCATGCAAAACCAGAGAGGTTAGACCTCCAATAGCAAGTACCACAAGGAAGCACGATGTGAGGAATTAAAACCAGTAATAAGAGAATATGATAAGTAGATCTCTGCTTGCCACTGAGATTCACATAACATCACGACACTTCGAACCAACCTCCCAACCAAACAAGGACAGAAGTTGGTCCGTCATGTCCTGACATTCTGATCATCTCAGTTAGGTAACAGAGTAGGTACAGCACACAAACAAATCAATTTAAACGGCCATGCAACTACTACGGCTTGCTACTGTGAGTTCCAAGTTATCCTGGAATTATGCAATAAAGGATTCCTCAGTTCTTACTATGTGCAAGCAAGGCTAGTTTATCCAGTCAATCAATTGCGCCAATCATGAATTAGACGAGTCCCAGCGGGACGTCCGTCATCAATATACAATATACAATAGATAATATAACCAGATACCGCTCCTTGCCCGTGTGGCAGATTTGCAGTATCTGTGGGGACCAACCGGCCTGTCGGGCACTACTAGTCCCAAGAGGGCTGCCATGTAAGAACTCGAGAATCCATTCTCTCCATGCAATCATTATTTTATTTAACTTAATAGTCTCTACGTTGAGTGAAATTCCATGCCGTGGGTCATGGTCATTCAGGATGAGTACTTCCGTACAAGTACGATATGCCCAACTCTACAACGATACCCGTGCGGTTAGGTTGTAGGTCTTACATAGCGTAATGCAACAATCCAAACTAACCACGGAATAATCATGCCTTGACCATGAAGTACACATGCTTCTTTTGTAGAAAAATAAATAAATAAATTGAAGCCTGCATGTGTGTCTGTATGTCAATATTCGGGATCGGCCAATCGATTATAATAGTTCATAGTTAATATGAACGTGTCTCATTCATTCAATTCAATAAGACGACTAGCCAGTCTCTTAGTTCCAACTAGGAACGCATGATCAATTATTAGTCAAGTAACAGTCGGGGTCAATTCATGACAAGGCATAAAAGTCAAAATAGTATTAATCATGGTCGAGTCCATAACTAGTATAAAATAGTTGGTAATATATTCTTGAATCCAAGGAAAAGATCAACAAATTCATGTTGGGAGTTGAAAGAAATTCTAGCCACAATTAAGTTAATTAGGACATATAACAGTCAGAAACAACCAAATTATGCATATGCGGCCTATTCTGCGACATGCATGCAACTGCGACACCATATGCGCCTACTGCGACATGATATGCGCCTATCGCGACATGCGCCTCATGTGGCTCAACTGCGACATGATATGCGCCTACCGCGACATGCGCCTCATGTGGCTCAACTGCGACATGATATGCGCCTACCGCGACATGCGGCTCATGCAACATGCGCCTACTGCGACATGCGCCTTAATGCGGCTCATGCGCGACATGATATGCGGCTACTGCGACATGCGCCTTCTGCGACATGCTGTGTGCCTTCCGCGACATGCGCCTCATTGCAACATGCGCCTACTGCGACATGCGCCTTCTGCGACATGCTGTGTGCCTTCCGCGACATGCGCCTCATTGCAACATGCGCCTACTGCGACATGCACCTTCTGCGACATGCTGTTCGTGCTGCAGATGAATATAGGAACGAACCAAAATACTTTTTGCCATAACTTTCACAAAATAAATCAAAATCTAACTTTTCAAAAGCCAAACTTTAGTAGAATTAAATTCTCTACAACATGGAACTATTTAATTTCGAAAATAACAATGTTTGATAGATCAAAACCCTAAATTTCATATGAAAACCAAAACTATGAAAACCAAAACTTAAAACTTAGATCTACACCCAACCATCCATGGAAAACAAAAACTTCAAGACCTAAACTTGTAGAGGAAGAGAAGATGAACAACATAAACTAAAAATAAATGGGGATGCATGAAATCCCTCATGGTGTGCAAGATGTACTTGCCTCTCCAAATGGGTTAGGGTTTGGTGGAGGAGTAAATGTGAATGAATGAAGAGAGAGAGTGGAAGAAGAACTTTTATATCAAGGTCAAGTGGATCTCCACCATTCATTCTCTCCACCAAATCCAAGCCATCCATTCCTTTCCATGTTGAACTAAACCGAACCAAGTTGGTTTCCCATGAACCGAAATGAACCAAGAGCCAAGAAAAAGCAGAAAAAATAAAATACAAAAAAATTAATAAGCGCAAATTTGAAGAATTTAAATACAGAATAAATGCATGATAAATATTGAATAAGTACATTCAAGAAGTACACGTAATAAATACTTTATTCTGGGAATGGGGAGTGACATCTCTACCCTCCTTAGAAAAATTTCGTCCTCGGAATTTCAGATCCAAGCAGGACAGAAATGTCAGAGCTAGACTAATCTAAGTACAAGTAATTGGAGCAAGTAGCTATTCTACAATGTCAAATAGCAAGTAATATATCTATGTTTAACAATCTACGATATCAAGCAATTCTACTCATAAGGTGACAAGCATGAGGAGTTAAGACAATCAAGGTATATAGAGAGAGATATACCTTGTGAGTCAAACAGGTGCGGATACCGTGATCGGATATCATCCTCACGTTCCCACGTTGACTCTCCTAATGAGTGGTGACCCCAAGCAACCCGAACAAGGCTAATTGTTCGGTTCTTGAGTATCTTCTCTCTTCGGTCCAAAATGGACACAGGCTGTTCCTCGTAAGACAGGTTGGTACCAACAACCAGCTCAGAATGGTCAAGGACATGGCTTGGGTCCGATACATACCTTCGCAACTGAGATACATGAAATACGTCATGCACCTCTCGTAACGAAGGTGGAAGGGATAAACGATAAGCAACATCGCCTATCCTATCAAGAATAACAAAGGGTCCTACGTATCCGGACTCAACTTCCCGCGAACGCCAAATCTAATGACCCCACGGGTAGGTGAGATCCGCAAGAACACGTGGTCCCCAACAGAAAACTCTAGCGGCCTACGATGCTGGTCCGCCCAATGACAATGCCGATCCTGCGCAACTCGAAGTCGCTCTCTAATTCCCTTAACTAATTCAACTGTCTGAACAATCATTTTCGGGCCTAACATCTTCCTCTCCCGATATCATCCCAAGCTAGTAGCGACCTACACTTCTTACCAAATAGTGCTTCAAATGGTGCCATCTGGATACTGGCTTGATAACTGTTGTTATAGGAAAACTCAACTAAGTGCAGGTGGCTCTCCCAAGATCCTCCAAAATCTAGGGTGCAAGCTCGCAACATGTCTTCTAAAGTCTGAATCGTTCTTTCTGATTGCCCATCCGTCTGCGGATGGTAAGCCGTGCTAAATCTTAACTTGGTACCCAGACTATGATGTAAGCTCTTCCAGAAATGTGATGTAAAACGGGTATCTCGGTCTGACACAATGCTGACGGGGACTCCATGCTGCCTGACTATCTGCTGCATATACAACTCTGCCAACTTTTCTGTAGATTGTCCTACTCTGAAAGGAAGAAAGTGTGCCACCTTTGTAAGCCGATCTACTATCACCCAAATAGCATCTTTACCACTTGGTGATCTCGGTAAACCGGCCACAAAGTCCATTGTGATGTGTTCCCACTTCCATTCCGGGATAGGAAGTGGTTGCAATAACCCAGCTGGCCTCTGCTGTTCTGCCTTCACTTGCTGACATACCAAACAACGGGAAACAAATCTAGCTATCTTCCTCTTCATCCCGTTCCACCAGAAGTGCTGCTTGATATCTTGGTACATCTTGGTCCCTCCAGGGTGTATAGAATATTGAGAACTGTGAGCTTCTGTCATAACCTCCTGTCTGATATCTCCACTAGGCACACATAGGCGTGATCCAAACCTAAGCGTACCATCTTCATGAATTTGCATCTCCTTCCTGAGTCCTGACTCACATTCTGCTCTAAGCTTCTGAATCCTTGGGTCCTGTGCCTGAGCTGCCTTGATCCTGTCTACCAAATCAGATTGAACTTGTAAACTTGTTAGAACCCCTACATCACTAGGAAGTATAACTTCGATGCCCATCTCCTGAAGGTCTTCTAAGATGTGCTTCTGGGTTGTCAACATAAATGCGTCGCCTCTCTTGCTAAGAGCGTCTGCTACCACATTCGCCTTGCCTGGGTGATACTGAAGCTCCACGTCATAATCCTTGATCAACTCCAACCATCTTCTCTGTCTCATGTTCAGATCCTTCTGAGTAAAGATGTACTTCAGACTTTTATGATCTGTGTACATGTCTACTCGATCACCATATAAGTAATGCCTCCATAGCTTCAGAGCAAACACTACTGCCGCCAATTCCAAGTCGTGAGTTGGGTAATTCTTCTCGTGATCTCGAAGTTGCCTAGATGCGTACGCTATCACCTTCCCATGCTGCATGAGGACACATCCAAGTCCTTTACCTGACGCATCGCAATATACTGTAAAACCTCCGGGTCCAACTGGCAATGTAAGAATAGGCGCTGATATCAACTTCTGCTTCAGATTCTCAAATGATGCCTGGCATTCTGCTGACCAAACGAATGGTACATCCTTCCGTGTCAAGCGGGTCATAGGTACTGAAAGCCTTGCAAAGTCTGATACGAACCTTCTGTAATATCCTGCCAATCCCAAGAAACTCCGCACATCAGCTACGGTATTGGGTACTGGCCAACTCTCTACTGCTTCTACCTTCTTGGGATCCACTGCTACTCCAGCTCCTGATATGATATGACCCAAAAATAAAATATGATCCGACCAAAACTCACACTTGCTGAGCTTGGCATACAACTGGTTCTCTCTCAGAACCTGTAACACTTTCCTGAGGTGGTCTTCATGCTCCTCTTCACTGGCAGAATATACGAGAATGTCGTCAAGAAATACAACGACAAACTGATCTAAGTATGGCATAAAGATGCGGTTCATCAAATCCATAAATATTGCTGGAGCATTGGTCAAACCAAACGGCATTACTAAGAATTCATAAAGCCCATACTTCGACCTGAATGCTGTCTTGGGAATGTCCTCCTTCCGAACCCTCACTTGATGATACCCTGAACGAAGATCTATCTTGGAGAAAACTCTAGCTTTGCTCAACTGATCAAACAAGTCGTCGATCCTGGGTAGTGGGTACTTGTTCTTCATTGTTGCCGCGTTAAGCTTCCTGTAGTCAATGCACAATCTGGATGACCCATCCTTCTTCCCCACAAGTACTACTGGTGCTGCCCATGGTGACACGCTAGCTTGGATGAACTTCTTCTCCTTCAATTCCTCTATGTGCTGATATACCTTGGCCTGCTCTGAATCCGCCATTCTGTAAACTCGATCTGATATCGGTTTAGTTCCAGGTGCCAATTCTATACTGAACTCAATATCTCTAACCGGTGGTAGCCCTGGAAGTTCTTCGGGAAATACGTCTAGAAATTCTTCAACTACCTTCGGAACTTGAACTTCTTCCATTGTCGTCACTACTCCCTGCTCTTATTGAGTTGCCTCTGATCTGACTAAGGTGAATCTCTTCATGCCTGGAATATCAAAAGATACACTCCTTCTATGACAATCTATTGTCGCATGACTGTCTTTCAGCCAGTCCATGCCTAACATAACGTCGAAATTTCCAATAGAAAATTCTATCAACCGGGCGGGTAAGGAATGCCCGCAAACTACAACGCTACACGCTAGAATAACTCTACTAACTCCTACGAGCCCATTGCCAGTGAGTATATTCAACCTCCCTGGCAATGCCTCGAACTCCATTCCTAGCCGTGTCGCAAATTGTGCAGATATAAATGAGTGTGATGCTCCTGAATCAAACAATGCTACTGCGGGATATGAGGCGACGAGAATGTTACCTGCCACAACATCTCCCGATGCTAATGCCTCCTCCAAGGACAGAGTGAATGCCTGCCCTCGACCTCCTTGTTGGTTCCCATGTTGCGGCCTAGCCTGGTGCTGCTGCTGGCCCCTGCATTGGTGATGCTGGGGTGGTCTATGCTGGTATTGCTGCATCGGCGGTCCCTGCTGCCGAAACATCTGAGCCTGTGGCATTAACAGATGCTGGGCCAGTGGCCTCACTGCCACTGCGGGTCCTCGATACTGTCCTGTCCCTGGTGCTGGCAGAGCAGAAAACTGCTGCACTGGTCCTCCTGACCTCGAATTCATGGGACATGTGGTAACCCGATGATCTGGATTTCCACATATCAAACACAGTCCATTTAATGCCCGACACACATCTCTAGTGTGTCCCATCTTCCCACAATAAGTGCAGCCCGCTGGGGGTTGCTGGTTCTTCTTCTGTTGCTGTTGTTGTTGCCTTGGTGGTGCTGGTCTTCGTATCGCCACATCGTGGATACGAATGCCAGTGGATGGTGCTGTTGTTCGGGGCGCTGCTCCCCCTCCTCCTTCAATCTGACTGTGGGACCTCTTCTGAGCCCCAGTCCTCACCGCAAGCCTCTGAATGGTGATCTCATGCCTTCGAGTTGCCGTCAATATCTCATCAAAAGTCTGGTAATTGTGTCCCTCTATCAATTGCAAGAGTTCAAGATGAAACCCTTGCTGAAACCTCATGGCCCTCTGGCTCTCTGTTGCTACCATCTCTGGGGCGAACCTACTCAATCTGCAGAACTCCGCTGCATAAGCATCTACCGTCTTGCCGACCTGCCTGAGGTTGATGAACTTCTGTTGTAGCTCAAACCGTGCCACAACTCCATAGTATTTGGTCTTGAATCTTGCGGTAAAATCGTCCCAAGCAATAGGACGTCTGATACCTACTTCCTCTGATTCCCACCAGTCACGTGCGAGATCCTGGAGTAACAACTTCACTAGATCCACACGTTCTTCTGCCGGCACCTTAGCTGCTGTCAGAATAGCCTCCATATCCTTAAGCCATGCATCTGCTGAGATGGCATCCTCCGTGCCCTCGAAACGGCGAGGGTTGTACTTGCAAAACCTGGCTGATGCTCCCGAATCAGTCCTCACTCCTCTTTCCAAAGCCGTCTGCAATCCTTGGTTGAGCAACACGTTCTGCTCTTGTAGCTGAGTGTGCATGCGCTGCTGGGCCAACATCTGATGTTGCTGAGTAGCCATCATCCCTCTCATGATCTCCAGAAGAGCCGGTGTGTCCACTTGGGTAGGTGGAATTATGGTTGGTGGTGGAACATCCGGATACTGCGGTCCAGCTGCTGGTTCTACTATCACTTCTTCTTGGATAGTCTCCTGAGGTGAGACTGGCTCTTGTTGCTGACCGACCTGGTCAGGTTGTCCATGTTGCTCCTGCTGTAGTTGTCCAGTCCTGGCAGATGCGGACGAAGTGCCCCTAAGAAAAGGGACAAGAGAACAATCAAACAACCGGACATGAAGGATTAATGAAGTCAAAGGATACCGGAATGTCAAGCAAGGGTTGAGAATAACGAATCATGAGATCAAGAAGGAACACGTGTGATTGAGACATCCTATAAATCAAAAACACCCCACAAGTCTGAAATCAGACCTGCATGGGCCACCACTAAAACCTTGTCACGCCCCAGAACCAGAATACTGGAGAGCGGGAGAATGACTCAGCCAGCTACGTATTACGGGTAGATGAATACCGTATAATACGATCAATGCTGTCTAAAAGACGAGGGGGTGCATACTACATGAAAGTCTCACTATGGTCACTTCACATCTATTGTCTCAATCATTCAAATAAGAAACAGAAATAGAGAACATGTAAGTTAAAAAGCAGTAAGGCGTCCCAAACGCTCAGTCAAAATGTTCTTGATATCTGGCTTTACAAAACATAGCCAGATGATGTAGAAAAGTATACACAATTGTTATCAGCTGCAGTCTGACTTAATTACAATTATGTAAGGGTAAGTACAAGACAATCCGACTAACATGTCGGTGCCAAACGGCAAAATATAAAGTAAGTAACAAAACGAGCGGGGAAGTAAGGAACCCACTCGAGTCCTCCTGCGATCATTCCTCTAGTATTGACCATCTTGGAGGTGGAAGTAAGCCGAGTCCTCGGGAACCGGCTCTAAATCTGGCCATGCAAAACCAGAGAGGTTAGACCTCCAATAGCAAGTACCACAAGGAAGCACGATGTGAGGAATTAAAACCAGTAATAAGAGAATATGATAAGTAGATCTCTGCTTGCCACTGGGATTCACATAACATCACGACACTTCGAACCAACCTCCCAACCAAACAAGGACAGAAGTTGGCCCGTCATGTCCTGACATTCTGATTATCTCAGTTAGGTAACAGAGTAGGTACAACACACAAACAAATCAATTTAAACGGCCATGCAACTACTACGGCTTGCTACTGTGAGTTCCAAGTTATCCTGGAATTATGCAATAAAGGATTCCTCAGTTCTTACTATGTGCAAGCAAGGCTAGTTTACCCAGTCAATCAATTGCGCCAATCATGAATTAGACGAGTCCCAGCGGAACGTCCGTCATCAATATACAATATACAATAGATAATATAACCAGATACCGCTCCATGCCCGTGTGGCAGATTTGCAGTATCTGTGGGGACCAACCGGCCTGTCGGGCACTACTAGTCCCAAGAGGGCTGCCATGTAAGAACTCGGGAATCTATTCTCTCCATGCAATCATTATTTTATTTAACTTAATAGTCTCTACGTTGAGTGAAATTCCATGTCGTGGGTCATGGTCATTCAGGATGAGTACTTCCGTACAAGTACGATATGCCCAACTCTACAACGATACCCGTGCGGTTAGGTTGTAGGTCTTACATAGCGTAATGCAACAATCCAAACTAACCACGGAATAATCATGCCTTGACCATGAAGTACACATGCTTCTTTTGTAGAAAAATAAATAAATAAATTGAAGCCTGCATGTGTACCTGTATGTCAATATTCGGGATCGGCCAATCGATTATAATAGTTCATAATTAATATGAACGTGTCTCATTCATTCAATTCAATAAGACGACTAGCCAGTCTCTTAGTTCCAACTAGGAACGCATGATCAATTATTAGTCAAGTAACAGTCGGGGTCAATTCATGACAAGGCATAAAAGTCAAATTAGTATTAATCATGGTCGAGTCCATAACTAGTATAAAATAGTTGGTAATATATTCTTGAATCCAAAGAAAAGATCAACAAATTCATGTTGGGAGTTGAAAGAAATTCTAGCCACAATTCAGTTAATTAGGACATATAACAGTCAGAAACAACCAAATTATGCATATGCGGCCTATTCTGCGACATGCATGCAACTGCGACACCATATGCGCCTACTGCGACATAATATGCGCCTCATGTGGCTCAACTGCGACATGATATGCGCCTATCGCGACATGCGCCTCATGTGGCTCAACTGCGACATGATATGCGCCTACCGCGACATGCGCCTCATGTGGCTCAACTGCGACATGATATGCGCCTACCGCGACATGCGCCTCATGCAACATGCGCCTACTGCGACATGCGCCTTAATGCGGCTCATGCGCGACATGATATGCGGCTACTGCGACATGCGCCTTCTGCGACATGCTGTGTGCCTACTGCGACATGCGCCTCATTGCAACATGCGCCTACTGCGACATGCGCCTTCTGCGACATGCTGTGTGCCTTCCGCGACATGCGCCTCATTGCAACATGCGCCTACTGCGACATGCGCCTTCTGCGACATGCTGTTCGTGCTGCAGATGAATATAGGAACGAACCAAAATACTTTTTGCCATAACTTCCACAAAATAAATCAAAATCTAACTTTTCAAAAGCCAAACTTTAATAGAATTAAATTCTCTACAACATGGAACCACTTAATTTCGAAAACAACAATGTTTGATAGATCAAAACCCTAAATTTCATATGAAAACCAAAACTATGAAAACCAAAACTTAAAACTTAGATCTACACCCAACCATCCATGGAAAACAAAAACTACAAGACCTAAACTTGTAGAGGAAGAGAAGATGAACAACATAAACTAAAAATAAATGGGGATGCATGAAATCCCTCATGGTGTGCAAGATGTACTTGCCTCTCCAAATGGGTTAGGGTTTGGTGGAGTAGTAAATGTGAATGAATGAAGAGAGAGAGTGGAAGAAGAACTTTTATATCAAGGTCAAGTGGATCTCCACCATTCGTTCTCTCCACCAAATCCAAGCCATCCATTCCTTTCCATGTTGAACCAAACCGAACCAAGTTGGTTTCCCATGAACCGAAATGAACCAAGAGCCAAGAAAAAGCAGAAAAAATAAAATACAAAAAAATTAATAAGCGCAAATTTGAAGAATTTAAATACAGAATAAATGCATGATAAATATTGAATAAGTACATTCAAGAAGTACACGTAATAAATACTTTATTCTGGGAACGAGGAGTAACATCCAAGCAGTGTATCATGATGGAATTTGGGCCATCTCAATTCACAGATCATGTCGTTGAACTTAAGCTGTTGAAACAGGAATGGACAGTACAGGAGTATAGTTTGCAATTTCAAAAGCTGTCTAAGAAAGTAACTGGGTTTTCTGAGAAGTGCTTGGTTAGTCAGTATATAGGGGGACTCAAAGATGAGGTCAGATATGAGGTGTTAGTTGCTAACCACAGTCAACCTTCCATCTGCTATACAGGTAGCAAGATTGCATGAAGCAAAATTGGCAGCAGTCAGGAAAAGCAATAGAGCTATGGTTTATCCAAACAGAATGGCAACTGGGAATAACATTACTCACGTATCCGAAAAAATATACTATCCAAAAATTACTCGGATATCCGAATTTGATATCCAAAATTTCGAATAATATCCGAAAGTTCGGATACGGAACCGAATCGGATTTTCGACTATCCATTGACATGCCTAAATGTACCACCCTTGGTTGTTTGTGGGTTCTGAGAATGATTATAGGTGTATAAGTTGCATGAACAATTATTTGATTAAAAGAAAGTTAGTTGATACATTCTTGATGGAGTTGAAAATTCCACGAGCAGATTGCTCTTATATCTTGAATAAATATCCTATGGAAATAGGAGATGGGGATGGTTATTGAGAGATTTGAAAACTACCTAGACTTGGTGGTGGCGTATGAAATATAAATCTTAAATTGTATTACTTTCTATTGACCTGACTATGAAAGAAATGAAAAGCCGTAGAAATAATGGGAGGTGTAAGACTAGGTTTTGGTATAGCTTATAGGTCACTTCTATTTATTTTCAAAAAGCAACAACAAATGATTAATAAATTTTCACTAAACTGAAGTATACAACAACAATAATAATAACAATAACAATAGTAACAATAATAATAATTATTATTGTAAGCCGGGGTTTCTCCAGGATCTTATAAATAATTCTTCAAATCTGCAGCAGGATTGTAAGTAGAAAAGTTGGTCTACAAACTGGCTGATAGGAAGATTGAAGGATGTAGTAATCCCAGGAAATAAATATGGTAGCTTCTTTGTAGTTCAATGACAATTACAACAAGAATTTGCATATACCAGGATAAACATTCAAGGCACAACAGTGATTAGGTTAGGGTTTCAGGATGGGGTTGCCTTTATTTAAACTAGAAGCTTCTTTGCCCTAGTTTATTTTTTCTTAGCAAATAATAAGTTTGTGAAGTTAAATTTCAATAAGGCTAAGTGTTCAAACTACAGCACTTTTCCATGTTTCAACCAATTCTTTCTGGAGCCAAAAATTTGATAATGGAATTTAGGCAAGCTGTTGTGTTTTATCTGATGCAGGCCGCTCCTTGTACCACTTGTTTAAGCGAGCTCGAGCAATAGCTACCTGCAAATAATTCAAAGAAGAATATTCATTTGTTCTGACGAAAATTGGGATGGATATAAAAGCTCGCAAGTAAAGTTTAGGGTTCTTGAAACCAAAGATTGTAGCAGTCAGATACATACGTCACAAGTGCAACCCGCCTTTCAATTAGAGATCTTTAGTTTCAATTAAAAAAAAACTGAGGATAAATTTTTTAACTGATTTTATATGATCAGTATACGGAATATTCTTGAAAAGGGGTCTTCGACTCTACGCTAATCATCACAGATTCACAATCCATGACCTGCCATCTGATCACTGTGTGATAGGGGATGGGACTTATATTAGTGCTCATGGTGGTCCGAACCCCTTAAACAATCGTATACAAAGAGAAGAGGCAATTGACCCAAAAGATAAGACTTCTAAGTTGTGATTAACTTCATATTTCTGTCATACAAATAGTGGCCCAACTGTATATGAATATATCATATATTAGTTTGGTAAGCCAAGCCAAGCCGAGCCAGCCCTATCTGAAGCCACAAGTTAGTAGGTTTGGGATGAGTTAATTTATTGTTGTTGTTGTTGTTGTTGTTGTTGTTGTTGTGTGTATGTGTATGTGTATGTGTGCACTAATCACTGTATTTCAAGGCTGCTGAATATTCTTTAAGTCTCATTTCAAACTATATTTTGCTGGAAAATAAGGAGGAATGAATGTTTTGGTTTGAAGAGACTGGCTTTGAGATTTGAAAATTACGCAAAAATCTTCCAATTCCCTGATTTTTAGGAATTAGTACTCTCCAAGTTGAGATTTCTACACCAAGCAGCACCATGAAAATCTCTTCAAAAGGACAGAATGCAACATGCAAGCACAGCCTAGAGCATGCGTGCTTGTTGACAAGATCCGAAACCAAAATAATTTTTTCTCAGCATTTTATATTGGAAAAGTCAATTTCCTGAAGCAGGTATCGTTTTCCCACTACAGGTATTACTAATTTACCATAAAGATGTCATTATACAGCTGTGGTTCAGCAGTACATACCTGCTTATCCCAGTCTGTTCTTTTAGTAATGTAGATAAGTACAAGAGTTTGAACACCAGTGCCAATTAGCATTCCGATCCAAATCCCCTACAAGGAAGAAAATTGATTTATAGGATTTGTTATCTAATGTGAGAAAGAGTTATCTATTAATACCAATCAAAGAATAAGAGGAATAGCAAGTTGTCTGCCAACCTTCACATGTAAGCCAAGAACATAACCTAGCACAGCTCCAAGTGGAATGCCTATAATATAGTAGCATGTTATGTTTACATAAGCAACCACACTCTGCCAACCAGCACCTATGGCAACTCCTGTAAAATGCAGAGACAAGGAGACAAGTTACAAGTTTGTGTGAAGCTCTAACCATGTTAAAACTGCATTGTTATCAGAGTGAGAATTTCTTTGCACTAGTTTCTTTGTCCTGCAGTTGTCCTGCAGTTTTTGCCTCATGGTAAAGCAATTCCTATAGGATAACTATATCCTTATATATATATATAAAAATAAAAAAAAAAATAAAAAAAAAAAAAAAATATATATATATATATATATATATATATATATATATATATATTGTGTTACTTTTGTTCATTGTAGAGCAACGACTTTGTCCGATTATCTAATCAATGTTAGTATATACAACATATTTCACTGGTACGAGACTCCTTCAATTTTCATGTTTGAGTGAGTTGTATTCAACTTATATGTCAGAGTTTCCTATTCAGGTGGTCTTTGATTGCATGAACTTAAACTGTATAACTAAAAAGGTTGTATTGCAAGGCCTTTTTCCCTGCTCATAGCCACTTTGGCCAAGGAATTTAACAATAGCACTGAGGTTGACAGCCAAACATAAAACCACAAATTTCTCCGTGGGGTTTTCTTATCTACTATAGTCAACCACATTCTAACGAGAAAAGGATTTGTAGATCATGACAAAAATGTTGTTGTTCCCATAATCACACTCGTGCTACTTGTGGCATCATGTCTTCCGTCTTACATAGTCGATATCATCATACAACCATGACCATGGGTTTTCAAGATGACTAACCTGAAAGCACTGGTTGAATACTGTTGAGAAGTATAGAGAAAGCCAAAAGAGAAGACAAATCAGCAACTGCCCTGGCCACTTTCAAGCTGTCTGTGAATACATATGCAAGGTTGCCCCGGAATAGAAGGAAAAATATAAAGAACACAGTTCCAAGGACCAAAGATGTCACCGCCACATTCACAATAGCAAATTTTGCACGTTTTGAACTCCCTGCACCAAGTTCGTTTGCCACTCGTACTCTGCAAAGTTTACCAAAAGTACTATCACGAACCATGCATGAAAATTTTATGAATTTCCTTGAAAAATTATACATTTTGCATAAAACTTTGCAAACTAGAAAAACAACTGCTTTGCTTAGGAACCTAACTCTCATAAAAAAATTATGAGCATTGTCTCTTTATTCATGAATAATGACTAATGAGATGTCATATATGCATTATAATGGTTTTACCAGACTTCGTGAAACTAAGTATAGAGATTAACCGTTACATTGGGATATGGGAAATTTTTCGTTTAGTGCTTTGAACACATTAACTACATATATAGAGAAGGTGACAGTTTCTCATATAAGTCTACCCATTGTGGGACTAAACATGCACACACTCAAACACACCAATTAATTCTAACTCTCACCCTCAAGTTCGAGCATGTGAAACATGTACAACTTGTTTCATAAAGTAAAAACACGAGAAAAACAGTAATAGAGCTAAAGACACATAGCAACATCGACGGAGTCGAGTAGGGAAGGTTGGTGCACAAACAACCCAAAAGAGAGATGTAGATATCAATGAACGAGGACGCTTGGCCGAGAGTTCATGTTGGAGCACGAGGGGGCTCAACTGAGACTTTTCAGTGCATGAAGACACTCGACTGAGATAGTTGTCAGCAAATGAGGGTGCTCGATTGAGAGAGTAGTTAGCATACGAGGGCTCTTGACAGAGAGAAATGTAAGCACATGAGCACGCATGACAGAGTAAGAGTTAAGTGGTCAGTGCATGAGAACACACAATGGACTAAGAGTCAGATTGTCATCGCACAAGGACACTTGACCGAGATAAAAGGAAGAAGAGCCGCAGGAGGAGGTTGTTCAGGCAGCAGGCAATGTTTGGTGTAAGAAGTGTTGCTTGGCGAGAGAGTTGACGCCCAGGCACTTGGGATTGAGCAAGGAAGTAGAGGTGTCTACATGGGGCTTGCTACAATTAGTAGTGCAGCCCATTTAAAAGTACATAGCCTCATCAAGAGAAGCAACAACAAATACACAAAAGTGACTACGGACAAAGAAACATAAAAGCGAAAATTTGAGTTACACCCCATTTTATTTATCCATATTCAAGGTGCACCCCACCCGCTTACCATATAGTATGATACCTCCCACTTTTGACGGAAACCATCACCAACTCACGGTCAACTCCTTTGACCAAAAAATTTGGACAAAAATATTCCCTTCGTCTTTCTTCCCCCCTGCTCGCTCCCAACGTCGTGCTGCCCTCCTCCCTGTTGCGCACCCCAACCGGAGCCCTCTCCCCGCTGTAGCACCACTGCTTCCCGCACCTCGATGCACCCCCACCCCCTCCCCCGCAGCACCGCCACCCAACCCCCTCCGCAGCACCGCCCCCCCAAGCTGTCACGTCCCGACCCGAAAAATAGCTCGTCCTCGCATCGATTTATCCAAATCATTCGTCATCGCTGGGACATGATGCCATACGAGTCTGGAGTTACACTCGTACAAGGCAAGATGACAAGTTCTCAAATGGTTATCTTTGATTTGATATTAGCAACAGAAAAAAATAGAGTATACGAAACAATTCTCTTTATTCAATAAATGAACTGAGGTTACAAAGACTTTCAATAGCCTAACTGAATTTGCCAGATTGACTACAACACTCAGGTTCTCTCTTGCCCATAAAGGATTTCACCGTTCCATACATCATGTCTTCTATATCTCGGCCACATCATCCGTTGCAAGTCCGAGCATCAATGCGGTCGCACACCTCAATACGCTATGACATTCCATGCCTCAGCGCGTTCAAGCGAAGCTCCACCGTGAGCAGAACATATCCTAAACCTGCGAGCAATCTAGTGGGGGATTAGTACTTTCGTACTCGTTGTACTGATCAAAGACCCACTTAACTAAACCGATATTTAGTAATGTATTGATTCATGCTGCATACAATTTAGTTATCTTTCTATGTTCTCCTTAGGATCGGTTTTATGGCATATTCGAAAATAGTAAAGCATGTTATTTCAATTCGCATAAGCAAGCAGGCAACCAATATCAATCTCGTTTTGTTTCGTGGCATGATTTCTTACCAACAACGACGCACTCGTCCTTGTACCGACGCAAGATGAATACGCCTCAATCCTTCCCTGTCATGTTATAAGTGCTCCGTGCAGGATCTCTGTGTGCCTGCACTTTCAGCCCACCGTTCTTTAAATTATATGAAGGTCACTAGCTTTTCGAGCTAGAATGAACTTATATTTCTCATATCGAATATGTAAGACAGTGGTCACTCTGTTCGGTTGCTAACCCAAACATCAGAGGACCTCTGAATTACTCGAGTAAGTGGCTTATCACATCAATAGCAGGTCACAAACCGTCTTAATAGAGTGCACCAACAATACTGATTATCTCGCAGTCCCTCCTAGGCTGAACGGTCCCAGTGCCCTGGCGTACCACGTTCGAGGGAAGTTAACACATGCCCGTGCACGGGCAGTATATCTTCAAGTCCATTTAACCATGCAACGCATCTTATTTTCATACAACTAAACAATTCGCCTATCTCTATTTCAATTGGCACAATGTCCCAACTCAATGTTCATCAACGAACGCCCCGAAGGCCATAAACATTTCGAAGGCATCATGCCACATTCGACAGTTTCGACACAATCGTGCCACAACTGTTCTCTTCGCAACGAAGCCATCATTTGTAAGTCTCGTGCACGTAAGCACGCTTTGATATAGTTATTCTCCATTCCTTGCTTCGTGCATTTGATACACACCTCGATTCAGTATTTCCATATTCTATGCCTTAGTGTTCAATGCGTTAGACTTATGTTCTTTCCCTCTGACTCGTGCAACTGAGACACGCCTCGATAGGGTATTCAATGTTCTATTGCTCGTGCACTGAGGCACTCGCGCAGATATAGTCTTTCAATGTTCTAGCATACTAACTCGTGCAGGGAGCACGTATGACTTGTGCGCTGAGGCACTCGTCGATACAGTTATCTCATGTTCTTATAGCTTGCGCACTGAGGCGCTCGTCTTTGTGATATTTAATGTTCAATAGCGACTCGTACATTTGATGTACGTTTTATTTCAATTGATCTATATAGTGTTCGATACGCACTACGATTTCTCTCATTCGAGCCACGTCCGTGGACTCGATAAGTTAACTTAGCATACAACGGTACATTTTAATTAGGCATGACGTACTAGAAAAGAAGAGTCAAAGTCCTGCCACCTTAAGCCGATACGCCTTATCGTTTCGTCGAGCTGATGCGGTTCGATTTCATAACTTTTTTGCACGGCCAACTCTTCTGACATAGCCATTCGAGCACTTCGTACTTCATTAAATTATACGACCAATTTGACTTACCGTGCCTATGCCTCAGTCCGTTGCGAGACGGTAGGGGTGTAAATGGGCCGGACGGACACGGACAGTCCACTGTCCGTGTTCGGTCCGAAAATGAAAATGAGTTCGGATGGACGGACACGGACAGTCCACTGTTCGAGTTAGGGCCGGACGGACACGGACAACCACTGTTCGTTAATTCAATCGGACGGTCCGCGGACAAATGAAATATATTACCAAAAACTATTATTTTATCAAGATACCTGGATAGTTGGTACAAAAAATCAAGTTGAAAGAAAATACAATTGAATGTTATAGAATACAACAAACAATAGTAAAAGGTTAACAAAAATGGAGACCGAACAACAAAAAATTAATGCAAAACCAAAATAATATGACATAATTGATGTAAAACCAAAATGAGTCTCCACTATCGGACGGTTCGCGGACAAATTCGGACTGGACATGGATATGACCGTGTCCGGATCCAATTTTTAAACGGACCAAAAAAAATGTCCAAGTTCTGTTCGTTAATCAATCGGACGGTCCGCGGTCGAACCATTTATCGAGCCGGACACGTACGGACAACGGACTAGTTTGTCCATTTTACACTCCTACGAGGCGGTAATTTGGTTTTGCGGACCCCGTTGTAAATAAGGCAAAATGTCGACCTCTTATATTTCAGCGTAAACGTATAGCCTGCACACGAAACAAACTAAAGTCAATATTCGTTTGAATCGGACTTGTACGTTGCATCGATTCAATTTCTTAGAATCTTCGAACCGACTCAATGCTTTCTCTCGGGCCAACTTAATATTTGCATCGATCTTACTCGATGTGTTCCTCGAGTCAACGTAACTCTTCGCATCGATACATATTTCTCGGGTCTACGAATCTCTTGTATCGATACTTAATCGGATCAACGCAACACTTCGAGTCAACGACTCAGCATAATGTGCTGTGCGGAGCGGAGCATTACACAAGCAGTGCCATGCCGCCATCCCTGCACCCCGCACCTTGCCCCCCCTCAGTACCACGCACCCGAGCCATGGCCACCGCTTCTGTCGTGCCTGCCCCCTGCACCTTGCCCCCCCTGCGCGCTCCCCCCGTGCCATGGCCGCCGACGCGGTTGCCATGCCTTCCCCCCACCTCGCCGCCCCCCTCCCGCAGTGCCGCACGCCCCCGTGCCATGGCCACCGCCATGGAGTTAGAGGGCTTCGACCCTAACGAGCTAGATCTCGATTTTGAAGATTGGGGAAGAGAGAGGGGGGGCTCCAGCTGCCCGCGGCGGGGGGGGAGCGGGGGGCGCGCTGGGGCGCGTGGCGGAGGGCGCGCAGGAGCGCGGGGTAAGGGGGGCTAGGAAGAAGATGAAAGGGGAGGAATATTTTGGTCAAAAATTAACAGTCAAAGTAGTTGACTATTAGTTTCCGTCATGGAGAGAGAGAGAGGAAGATGGGTTAAAGTTTTTTATTACTCCCACTTTTGACGAGAGGAAATATTCCTCCCACTTTTGACGGGTTAAATAAATGTAATGGAGAGAGAGAGGAAGATGGGTTATAGGTTGTTGGTTTTGGAGGCTATAGTTGAAGGTGGATTATGATGGGTTTTGGTTTAGAATGGGGAGAGATGTTGGTTGAAGATGTGGTAAATCTAGGTATGGTTACCCCAAATTTTTTTTTTATACAGAAATAACCTAAATATTCTAATATAAATTATTACTAATATAGTTTCTTATTACTATTAATTATTATTATCATTAGCATTAGCATCCTTCTCTTCTGTCATAATATATGACACGTGGCATTACTTTTGATAATTATACAGGAGGGTGTAGTTCTTCTCCTATCGACCCCTTCAGATCCCCAAAGCTTTTCTCCAAGGAGGAGGGAGAAGAAGGAAAGCTCAGAGCTTTCTAATGGGAACAGTGAAGTAAGGGACGACGCCACCAGGCGGGGGTAGGCAGGGGTGTGGTCTAGATAGCGACGGGGAATGGTTACAACTTCCCCTTGAACTCCCTCTCGCTCAAGGCGGTCCTTAGCTATAGGCAGTAGCAGCTAACCGTCTTCGGCATCGCCAACGATATTGACGAGAACTTCGGCATCCTTCCGGGCGCCTTCTACAACAAGTTACCCACTGGATCCTGTTGTTGATCGGCGCGTTCGCTTGTTTCGTCGGCTACAACGTGCTCTAGCTCGTTGTCAACGGGGCTGTTGTGCTCCAGGTCTGGAGACCACAACAAAGTGGAGTTTCATTCCATTTTTTCGAATGTGAAATTGAACCTTCTCTCCCTCTTCTCGGACTTAATGAGAGTGGACTTGCACTATTTTTCTTCGGATGTGAAAATGAGCAATTTGGAGGGGGGCAGGAACTGCGATCCATCACATCAGCCAAAAAAGAGAGTTTCAAACCTTCCTATCAAACACATGAACTCGTTGGCGTTCAAGGGAGTTGCAGATAATTCCTCAAATTCGACTGACTTACGTCCAACCAAACACCCTCTAAAGTTTCCTTTCGAAGATTCTTCTCTTGTGGATTCGAGATCATCGTGGACTCAACGAGCTTGTGGATTCAAACAACCCTACAAGGCTTTGTTCGTCAACTTCTGTGGCAACGCGACCTAACTTATCCAATACTCCAATCATCAACTTCGGTACCAATGCAATTTTTACGACGTGACATATATTCTCATGTCTCCCTACATCACCCTTCCTCATACAAGTCTATCAAATGTAGGCCTAAACATAGGCTATATAAGCCCATATACTCTATATAAACCCGTATACTCAAACATCTACTAACTCTAACACTAAGACACCCGAATAGTGGTTGTTCAACATTATTGAGATATAAAGGACTTAAGCACCAACCCTCTAAGTTCCTTGAATCGAAACAGTAACTATGATTAATGGCAATGGCATTAAGCTAACAGTTAAAGAAGCCGTTAGGACTAAAGGTAGGTCAAAAAGAAATGGATTAAAGTTTTAAAGGATGGTATACTTTTGTTAGGTTACAGAGGACATGACCCTTGATAGAACTAAATGAGAAAAAAATGATTCAAGCAATCGACCTCAAAAGTTTGGGATAAAGACTATGTTGTTGTATTATATATATGTTTCTCTTAAGCCATTGGTGAACGATTGGCAACCAGTCAAATTGAAATTTTAAGAGAAATGTGGAAGCAAATAGTTGCAAAAGTATGCAATAAGCTATAAATTCTTATGGCAAAAGAAAAGGTACAAGTCACTCACTTAAAAAGTACTCATTTTTACATATGTATCTGATTATAGAAGATTAAACAAATCATAAAGGAAAAGAAGCATCAAGAGGAGTTCAGAAAAATACCCTGCTGCTGACAAGAAGCCAACGGATATCATCATCTGCCACCCATTGATGTTGAGGCTGGTGCATTAAATGAAGACCAATGAACAAAAGTCTAATTTTAGATTTAATTTTAATTTTAATTTTAATTTTAATTTTAATTTTAATTTTAATTTTAATTTTAATGCTAAAAAACTAATGTCTTTTAAACATAAGGTATCTTTAAAAATAATCTATTTCTAACTTCTAATAAATATACGTGTTATTTCTCTTTTATTAAAATAGATTGTTTTTATATTTGTTTTAAGATAGATTCATTTTAAAGATATATTTGTTTTTAAAGATAGATTATTGATAGATTATTTTTACCATTAATATTGAAACTAATATTAGATTAACATTAAGTTAACAATAAAATTAATATTAACAATATTACTAAAATTAAAATTAAAATTTAACATTAATACTAAAATTAATATTAACATTAATAAAAACATTAATATTAAAATAAACATAAAATTAATATTAATAATAATATTAACATTAACAACAAAATTAATATTAACATTAATGTTAATATTGAAATAAATATTAACATTAACATTAATTTTAATTTTTGTTTTAGTTTTAGTTTTAAATAATTATAATTATAATTATAATTATAATTATAATTATAATTATAATTATAATTATAATTATAATTATAATTATAATTTAATGCTAATTCTATTTTTAATCTTTAATTTTAAATGTTAATGTTCAAAAACTAATATGTCTTTTGAAAATAATGTATCTTTAAAAATAATCTATTTCTAAGAAAATTTATCTTAAAAACAAATCTAAAAATAATCTCTCTAAGAAAAAATTCAGATTTTTTTTTTCAATACTACGTATGTTTTTTAGAATTCTCGTACTGTTCCGTAGAGAATGCTACAGAAGGTGGGCTACAAAGCTCATATATATATATATATATATATATATATATATATATATATATATATATATATATATATATATAATTTGGAACCAGGTAAATTGTTTCTGGAATCGCGCCCACTGGGATTCGAACTCCTGACCACTCGGGCCGCATGCATCTCTCTTAACCACTAGGCTAGAGGTCATCTGCAATATATATATATATACAGATATATATATATATATATATATATATATATATATATATATATATATATATAAGCTCAAGTGGCTGGTTCTGGAGAGATAATGTGGAGTTATAAGGCCGGGTGTGCCGTCATAGTTCGAGCCATGGGGAGCAGTGATCAAATTAAATACCATATAGAGAGTGCATCGAGAGCAATCTCGGCATCCTTCATGTGCCCCGTCAGAAGGACCAAGATCGTGTTGTACCAAAGTTCCAAACTGCAGAAGGGATACTCATGTCAAAACGAATGGAAATCCCCCATCATTTGCTACTCAATCACTTAGAACTTTGTTGAAGAGAGAGTGAGCGCACAGTTACATAAAGGGGAGAATAAATTTTAATTGTAGGACAGCAAAAAATTATAGAACTATACCAGAGCATGACACCAGATGATAGAGAGAGTTTGACAACTTCCCAAAGATCTTCAAAAGCACTAGAAGAGAACCCTGTCCATGTCATAGGGCAGCCACCAAAAAAGACAAACCCAAGCTGACCGAGGATAGGGATCCACATTGCCAGTATCATCGAGATCATCACGCCGGCAAGCCCAAGGCCGAGCTTTATAGTCAAAAGCCAACAGAGGAAGATGTGGATAGTGAGCGTTGCAAACGCTAGGTAACTGATGATGAGGTTCCTGCTCTGCGATTGAAGGTACATTTGGAGGGTGAATGACCACATGAAGGAGAACATAATCGGAATGTACCACTTGGCGATTGTGCCTGCCATCTCAGCAATGGACTCATCTTGGCCAAGTAGGCGGAGGAGTGGGGTTGTAAAGATGAAGAGCGGAAGGATCATGAGCGTGCTAATGAACAAAATGATCCAAGATCTTTGAAGGTAGATACCTAACATGTGATACCTTTTTGCACCAAAAGATTGCCCACAAAGAGTTTCCAGTGCACTTGCCATTCCCAACTGCAGTGAAATACATAGAGGTTGAGTAATAAATTGAGTATGATAACGATACAACCAGTATGAGCTAGATTGAACAAAATATTGACTTTGGCATTGCTCATACCAGGGAAATACATCAACAAACGATTGATACGCAAGCAAAATTCGCAACACAGTATTCAGCTTGGTAGGGTGGTTGTCCAATTTTTGCAAGGAAACACTGGAAAAAATAGTTTTTTATGTAGGTTACATAATTAGGCCTGAGCAAAAAAAAAATAAAAAATGATGATCATTCATCTGTTTGGGTTTCAGGCCTAGAGTGGTTTCTTGCTTTGATGTGTATGTGACTGTGGGATCTTGTGTTTTTTTGTGCATGTCTATTTTGGGGGCAGGGGCAAGGACCAAAACTATCTTCATAAGGATTTCTGAAGTCTTGAAATAGTCGACCAACTCAATCTATTAAGTATGTGTCTGGGTAAGGATAAAACCATTTTGTAGGGATCTCCAAGTCTTGAACTACTGCACTGGACAAACTCGATCTATTCAGAATTAAGGACAAGTCATAGGCCTAATAGCTGACCTCGTAAGTGTTAAACATGGAAGTTCCCCATTACCTAACAAAGCTAGGCCCTCTGTGGCCCCAACCAACAAAGGGTCTGCTTGGCAATGGTGTTTTCACCGGTTTCGGAAGTTTTTTGAGTCGGCAATTTATGAAGTGTTTAAAAAACCTCTGTTTGGTAATTTTTTTTTGAGACAATGGTTTCGTTGGCTCAAAACCTTCCAAATTCAGTATAGTGTGTAATTTTGGTTGCCTTTATAAACACCCCACATAGGTGGGTTTTGAGAGTTTCCATTATTTTCTTCCATTTATAGTTATACCCTCATCAAAACACATAACTACAACTACGACCTAAAATAGTCTAATACCATATCTCCTCTTTCTCGTCTTTGCTTTGCTCGTCTTTGCTTTTCTTGTCATTACTTTGGTCATGAATTCATAATCACATAATATCAAACTGAGAGTGACAATATTTTCTTGTTGTGACCTGACAATAGAGCATGATATAATCTTGTTTTGGGAGGGTTTTTGTTTATAGAGGAATATAGGTAATTATATTCTATTAAAAACTTTCAGAACCGCTCGTTGACGAATTAGCAAGCATGGATTGGACTAGTTTAAAAGCCATTACTTAAAACCATCCAAAACCGAACCATAAATGTAAAAGCAGTCCGAATCTGATATGTCATGTTTGAACTTATAATGTTTCTTTGCCTACTAGAACAAACTTGACCATTCTTACAATTGATCCAGATCCAACCTAAACTTCATAAGCCCTATTATATGCAAACTAAACAAGCTGACTCTAGTTTATGACTATAAGATGAAAAGTTGATTCGCGTGCAGTATGATCCATGTTGGAAAGCTAAACCTAACTCAACACTCTCATTGTTAGAGTCACTATTCTTTTATATCCATTCTTAATATCATTGGGTACCTGATCTTTAGACCCATGTGTAATGCCCCGCTCCGCACGGCGCATTACGCTGAGACGTTGACTCAACGAGTCGCGTTGATCGAATGAAATGTATCGATGCAAATCAATACGAGAGTTACGTTGTCCCGAGCAATGCATCGAACTAAGTCGATGCGAAGAGTTGCATTGTCCCAAGAATGCATCGAGTTGAATCGATGCGAAGCGCTGCATTGCCCCGAAGGATAAGTGCATCGAATCGGCTCGAAGATTCTAAGAAATCGAATCGACCCAAGGCGTAATGTCCGAATCGATGCAAGTATTAATTTTAGTTGGTTTCATGTGCAGGCTATCCATTTACGCTGAAATATTAGAGGTCGATATTTTGCCTCATTCGCAACGGGTCCGCAAAACCAAATTCCTGCCTCGCAACGGGATGGGACTTGGGCACGGTAGGCTGGAATCAATTGAGTAGTTCAATGAAACAAGAAGTGCTCGAATGGCTAAGTCAGAAGATTTAGCCGTGCAACAAAGTTATAAAATCGAGCCGCATCGGCTCGACAAACAACAAGGCATATCGACTTAAGGTGGGGGGGCTTTGACTTCTCTTTTCTACTCCTTCATGCCTAAGTAAAATATATCATTGTATGCTAAGTTAACCTATCGAGACCACGAGCGTGGCTCGAAGGAGAGAAACATAGTGCGTGTTGAACACTAGATAGAACAATTGAAATGAATCGTACATCAAATGTACGAGTCGTTATGGAACATTGAATATCACAAAGGCCAGCGCCTCGGTGCGCAAGCCATAAGAACATGGGATAACTGTATCGACAAGTGCCTCAGCGCACGAGTCATTACGTGCCCCAGCGCACGAGTTAGTATGCTAGAACATTGTAAGACTAAATCGGTGCGAGTGCCTCAGTGCACGAACTATAGAACATTGAATACCCTATCGAGACGTGCCTCAGTTGCACGAGTCGGAGGGAAGGAACAAAAGTCTAATGCATTGAACACCAAGACGTAGAATACAGAAATACTGAATCGAGGCGTGAATCGAATGCACGACGGAAGGAATGGAGAATAACTATATCAAAGCGTGCTTACGTGCTCGAGACTTACAAATGATGGCTTCGTTGCGAAAGGAACAGTTATGGCACGAATGTGGCAGAACTGTCCAATGTGGCATGGTACCTTCAAAATGTTTATGGCCTTCGGGGCGTTCGTTGATGAACATTGAGTTGGGACATTGTGTCAATTAAAATAGAGATAGGTGAATTTGCTTGGTTGTATGAAAGATAAGATGCGTTGCATGGTCAAATGGACTTAAAGATATATTGCCCGTGCACGGGTGTTTTCTTCCCTCGAACGTTGTTCGCGGCGATGGGACCGTTCGGCCTAGGAGGTACTGCGGGATAAAGTTGGTATTGTTGGTGCACTTCATGTAGACGGTTAGCGACCTGCTATTGAATGTGATAAGCCACTTACCAAGTATTTCAGGGGTCCTCTGATTGTTTGGGTTAGCAACCGCACATTGTGATCATCGTCTTACATATTCGATTTGAGAAATATAAGTTCATTCTAGCTCGGAAAGCTAGTGACCTTTATATAGATAAGGAACGATGGGTCGAAAGTGCAAGGTACGCATATATCCTGCACAGATAGATCCTGGATCGAAAGTGCAAGGTACACATATATCCTGCACAAATAGATCCTGCATAGAGAGCACTTATAACATGACAGGAAAAGATGGTAGGCGTATTCACCTTGCGTCGGTGCAAGTGCGAGTGCGTCGATGTTGGTAAGAAATCACGAAACAACACGAAATTGATATTGGTTGCCTGCTTGTTTATACGTATTGAAGTAACGTGCTTGCCATGATAACATGCTTTACAGTCTTTGAATATGCCATGAACTAATCCTAAGGAGAACATAGAAAGAGAACTAAATTGTATACTTACATGAATCAATACGTTACTAAATGTCGGTTTGTTAAGTGGGTCTTTGATCAGTACAACGAGGACGAAAGTACTAATCTCCCACTAGTTTGCTAGCAGATTCAGGGAATGGTCTGTTCGTGGTGGAGCTTCGCTTGACTGCGCTGAGGCATGGAATGTCGTAGCGTTTGAAGCGTGCGATCGCATTGACGCTCGGTCTTGCAACAGGATTGATGCGGCCGAGATATAGAAGACATGATGTATGGAACGGTGAAATCCTTTGTGGGCAAGAGAGAACTTGAGTGTTGTAGCCAATCTGGCAAATTTCGTTGGGCTATTAAAAGCCTTTGTAACCTCAGTTCATTTATCAATAAAGAGAATTGTTTCGTATACACTGTTTGCCTCCGTTACTAATATCAAATCAAAGATAACCATTTGAGAACTTGTCACCTTGCCTTGTACGAGTGCAACTCCAGACTCGTATGGAATCATGCCACAGCGAGGACGATAATTCGGATAAAATTAATACGAGGACGAACGATTTTCCAGGTCGGGGCGTGACAAATTGGTATCAGAGCTCTAGGCTCAATTTTCTCAGGACGTTTGCTTTGTTTCAATTCCAAAGAGTTGCCACCACCAATCGAATCACTCTTTGACTCTAATCGATGCTGCATTGGATGTTCCATACATAAGTCTAATGCATTGAACACTAAGACGTAGAATACGGAAATACTGAATTGAGGCGTGAATCTAATACACGATGGAAGAAATGGAGAATAACTATATCAAAGCATGCTTACGTGCTCGAGACTTACAAATGATGGCCTCGTTGCGAAGGGAACCGTTATGGCACGAATGTGGCAGAACTGTCCAATGTGGCATGGTGCCTTCAAAATGTCTATGGCCTTCGGGGAGTTCGTTGATGAACATTGAGTTGGGGCATTGTGCCAATTAAAATAGAGATAGACGAATTTGCTAGGTTGTATGCAAGATAAGATGCGTTGCATGGTCAAATGGACTTAAAGATATATTGCCCATGCACGGGTGTTTTCTTCCCTCGAACGTTGTTCGCCATGGCGCTGGGACCGTTCGGCCAAGGAGGGACTGCGGGGTAAAGTTGGTATTGTTGGTGCACTTTATATAGACGGTTAGCGACCTGCTATTGAATGTGATAAGCCACTTACCAAGTATTTCGGGGGTCCTCTGATTGTTTGGGTTAGCAGCCGCACAGAGTGATCATCGTCTTACATATTCGATTTGAGAAATATAAGTTCATTCTAGCCCGGAAATCTAGTGACCTTCATATAGATAAGGAACGATGGGTCGAAAGTGCAAGGTACGCATATATCCTGCACAGCTAGATCCTGGGTCGAAAGTGCAAGGTACACATATATCCTGCACACGTAGATCCTGCATAGAGAGCACTTATAACATGATAGGAAAAGATGGTAGACGTATTCACCTTGCGTCAGTGCAAGGACGAGTGCGTCGATGTTGGTAAGAAGTCACGAAACAACACGAGATTGCTATTGGTTGCCTGCTTGTTTATACGTATTGAAGTAACGTGCTTGCCATGATAACATGCTTTACAGTCTTTGAATATGCTATGAACTGATACTAAGGAGAACATAGAAAGAGAACTAAATTGTATGCTTGCATGAATCAATATGTTACTAAATGTCGGTTTGTTAAGTGGGTCTTTGATCAGTACAGCGAGAACGAAAGTACTAATCTCCCACTAGTTTGATAGCAGGTTCAGGGAATGGTCTGTTCGCGGCGGAGTTTCGCTTGATCACGCTGAGGCATGGAATGCCGTAACGTTTGAAGCGTGCGATCGCATTTACGCTCGGTCTTGCAACAAGATTGATGCGTCCGAGATATAAAAGATATGATGTATGGAAAAGTGAAATCCTTTGTGAGCAAGAGAGAACTTGAGTGTTGTAGCCAATCTGACAAATTCCGTTGGGCTATTAAAAGCCTTTGTAATCTCAGTTCATTTATCAATAAAGAGAATTGTTTCGTATACTATGTTTGCCTCCGTTACTAATATCAAATCAAAGATAACCATTTGAGAACTTGTCATCTTGCCTTGTACGAGTGCAACTCCAGACTCGTACGGTATCACGCCCCAGCGAGGACGATGATTCGGATAAAATCGATGCAAGGACGAGCGATTTTCTGGGTCAGGACGTGACACCATGTTCCCTGGGAACTAAAGTGTGTTGCCTATCCTATAAATATTGTTCACGTTGATGTAACCATCCAATTAGGAGTTGAGCCTTATTCTCAATATGGTACCAAAGTATATAAGATACAAGAGATCTCTTTTTTTAAAACTGGATACATCTCTTCTTCTTTACGGCTGTTATAATATAAAAAAAAGGAGTAAGATGAAAGAGAACTATTACAATCGATCCCGATCCAGTCTAAACTTCATAAGACTTAGCAATCAAGATTTCCACGAGAGAATCAAGCATATTGAAGGGGTCTGACACTTCATACAAGACGCAATCACAAGCAAGCAAATTTGCATTCATTCACTCAACCCGAAGACGGGATTGTCAATTCGTTTAGGTTAGTTAACCAATAATGTTCACAAAAGCTCGCGCTGATAAGCCGGTAGATATCAAGTTGAGATGCATGTCTGGAACATGTCTCACATTCTTGAGAACCAAGGGACAACCATTGTTGGTCTCAAGAGCTATTTCTCCTCTTCCTACTATCTTAGAAACTTTTCATTTCCCATCTTCACATTTCCGAAGTCTCCACTTGTGTAGGATGTAAAAAATTTCTTTCTCGGAGTAACATGGAATGATGCGCCAGAGTCTACAATCCAGCATGAATCTTGAGAGGTTAGATTAATAAGACCATCATCACAAATAATGATTATCTCATCGCCTTTTGAAGCAGTGGCGGTTGTGCCTTTGGCTTCTTTCTTCTCATTTGATTCATTTCTTTTCTCTCTTGAGCTTTCTACATTCTCTTCATGTGACCCTTGAGACAACAATGATAACATTATATCTCCTTTCTTGGTTTGGAAGTGCCTTTGGAATGATCTCTAGGCTTGCCTTTGGAGTGGTCACAATTGTAGTATTTTCTATGATGGTTTATTCCACGATTCTCAGACACAAGGGCCTCCGACTCGGTTGATATCCCTTGTTCTTTCCGTCTCGCTTCTTAATTTAATAAACTGTCCTTCACTAAGGTTCATGTGAGGACGCCTTGAGGAGCAGAATTGCTTAAAGAAACCACCAATGTATTCCAACTGTCTGGCAACGAGCTAAGTAACAAAAGTGCCAACAACTCATCTTTCAGCACCAACTTTATGGTTGAGAGTTGATTTACCAATTCTTTGAAATCACTTAAGTGTTCAAAACTACTTCGACCGTCTCTATATTTCAGGTTCACCAAAAGTCGAATCAACGATGCAATTTGTCTGAGGAGTCTCTCTCGTACATCGATGCTAATTTCATCAACATTTGATGAGCATCGGTTTCTTTAGAGACGATGTGAAAAATGCTTTGGTCCATCCATGGATGGATCTATCCAATAGCATTTCGATTTAAAATTACCCAATCTTTGTCAGATTCTTCTTCTGGCTTCTGTCCATTGCAAAGTAACACTTCGTACAGATCCTTACAATAGAGGATATCTTCCGTCCGCGGCCTCCATAGTTTGAAGATGTGATCTTGATCATGATTGAGGAGGTAGAAGACGATGATTCCGCCATCACGATCAACAAGCTTGTGTGGCTCTGATACCACTAGTTGGGATGGAGATGACTTTCACACACAGAGTGCGGAAGCAATATCTTGCAATCGAGCTCTCACGCAATATGCGGAAGCTATGGATTGTCAAGAGAGGAGCAATAGCTTGCAATAATGCCAACGTCTTCGGACAACTATAGTTCTTTTCTTTCTTTCTCCACTAAGAATAGTGGGATCACAAGTTACAATATCTCTCTTGGATTCACTCAAGAGGCTCACAAATCTCTTCGCTCTCATACACAAGTATGGACACACTTTGCTGAAGAAGCACCTGAGAAAGAAGCACCACAAGAGGAGCAACACCAAGGAGCAAAGGGAGCACGAAGAGCACAAGGAAGGATCTCACAAACATCTCCCAAACGTCCTTCTTATATAGCTTCATGGGAGGAAGAAGCTTCTCCTCTAAGATTGTTTCCTCTAAGGTACAATTAACCTTGGGAACTCCAAAAGACACAAGTCTTTTCTCCAAGGTGAATGAACCTTGGGAACAACAACAAACTTCCTCCAAGATTGTTTCATCCAAGGTTCAATTAACCTTAACACAAGTCTTTTTTCCAAGGTGAATGAACCTTTGGGAGCAACAACAAACTTCTCTCCACTTATGGAGGGACCACTCATCAATTGAACAACATCCTTGGTGGATGAACAAAAATGGACTCCTGATTTCACGGTCTCCGCTAAAAACTTCGGCAAATTGAATCTTCATTTTCTTCATTGTATGGATTGAGAACATAGATTTCACTACGACTGACAAAATTCGATTGCGTACGAATCAGGAATCATACGAGAGAGAGAGAGAGAGAGAGACGTACGTACCAGGATACCGTTGGCGAAGCGGACGAGGACGGTGGAGACGAGGGCGAAGCCGGCGAGCTCGGTGGGCCCGATGTGTCCGATGAACGCCTGGGAGATGACGATGATGCCGAAGGTGGAGAAGCGGGTGAAGATGGAAGGACCTGCAACCACCCACAGCTTCTTGTTCTCCCTCCATAGCTTCTCACCAAACGTCAACTCCTCCTCTCCTTCCTCTCCCTCTCCCTCTCCCTCTCCCTCTCCCTCTTTGTGCTGCTGCTGCGACAGAAGCGATTCCTTCATCTTCTCCTTATACATGTCACACTGTTACTTGCACCTCCCTCTCTCCCTCTTGTGGGAGTTGCAATGTTTGCTTGTAGTCGCCTTCAAATATAATGTGCTGTGTGTGGCTGCTAAAAGAATATGTTTCAGCGGGCCTGGCCACAAATACCCCTCTTTTTTCTCTATAAATTAAATAAATAGAAATAGAAACCATCCCTCTCCACTGGACTGGACCAGCTACCTTGTCTCATCCGGACCATAATGAATGTTAACAATTTGTTCACGTAAATAGTTCTTTTAAGAAAAGAATTGTATTGAAGAGGTAAGTCTAATACTGTATATTTAGATATATGCATATTTTAGTAAAATTAATACGTGAGTTTTCTAGATCTACTTTCTCTTCTAGTTTTAAATCAAATTTTGTATTGAACATGTTCATAATTTTATTCCAAATAGAAAATTGATGATAATCTGTTTAAGATTATGTATAAATTTTATTTCTATATTTTCCTATGAACTATGAAATTAATCTAGAATATCTTTTTTTTTTACTTATTTGGAATTAGTTAAGTACATTAAATTAGTTTATATGAATTTGCTATTTCTATTATTTTATTTATTTGAATTCTACAAGGTACTACTTCATATTGTTGTATATGTGAATCGAATTATGAATTATGAAAAAGTACCCAAAATATATTATTATGTAATGATCATATTGTTGTATATGTGATACACATAAAATATAATATTTTTATAGTATTTTATCACATTGTTGTATATGTGATACACATGAGATATAATATTCTTTGATAACGTTTCATCACATTGTGGCATATGTGAAGTTTTGTAATCTTGGAAGCGCTTATCAATTTTATTATTTAAATTATTTTACATCTAATATAATTATTTTCTGTCATATAGATGTCGAGTCTTGCAAAACTTGAATTCAAAGCTCTTGATGTGAGCAGAGACAATTATTTATCATGGCAATTGGATGCAAAGTTGTAATTGCAGTCCAACAAGCATGATGGTACTATTAAGAAGAAAAATAAATAATCTTTTGAAGCCAAGGCTAAGGCTTTAATTTTTCTACGACATCACATCCATGATTATTTAAAAATAGAATATCTATGTGAGGATGATCACAAGTTGTGATTAGTGCCGGTCTGGGTCGGACCGCAGCCTAGAAATCTGGGCTGAACCGAGCCTGGTCCGGGCCCAGCCCGGACCAGAGGGAGAAGCGGGCCTGGCCTGGCCCGGCCTAGTTTGGATTTTTGGAGCCCTGCCCGGCCCAATGACCCGGCTTGGGTAGGGCTGGGCCGGTTCGGTTCATCGGGCGGGCCGGGCCGTTCCACTTTTTTTTTTTTTTTGGTTTTTTTGTTATTGTTTTTTGTTTTGTTATTTTATTTGATTTAAAGTTTTTTTGTTTTTGTTTTAAATTTTATGTTCTTTTGTTTTTTTATTTTATTTTAAGTTTATTTTGTTATTTTTTAGTTTCTTTGTTTCTTACTAAGTTTTAATTTTATGTTTAAAAAAAAATTGTTTTATTTTTTCCTCCTCCTTTATCCGGGCTTGGGACCGGCAATGCAAGCTTTGCTTGTCATAGGTGGAGTTAAAAAATTTTATTTCAAGTTTATGTTTTTTTTTTGTTTTTTTTTTAAATTTTTTTGTTTTGTTTTAAATTTTTGTTTTTTTGGTTCTTTTGTTTTTTGTTTTAAGTTTCTTTGTTTTGTTTTTGTAAGTTTTTTTTGTTTGTTTTTTGTTTTTTGTTTTAAATTTTTTGTTTTGTTTTTTGTTTTTTGTTTTGTTTTTTGTTTTTTTTCTTTTGTTTTGTAATTTTTCTTTCTTTCTTTGTTTTGTTTTGTTTTTTGTTTTTAAGTTTTTTTGTTTCTTTTGTTTTGTAAGTTTACTAATTCATATGAGTTATTCTTCTTTCTCAGTTCCAAAAGTTTCACCCATTGTAAGCGATTCAAAGTCTAGCTCGTTGATGTCAGCATATTCATCTCTTTGCTTTTGGATTTTTTTCTGTGTTAAAATCTAATCTTGAACACATACACAAGCTTCCAAGATATCTGGCTTCAACCGGCTCCTCTTTATACTCAAAATTCTTGATCATGCACTAAAACATGACTCCGATGCTACTATCACTCCCCGTTCCCAGAATACGTATTTTAATACGTGTACTGCTTGAATGTATTTATTTAATATTTATCATGTATTTGTTCTGTATTTAATTTTTTTAATTTTTTGCTAATTATTTTTCTGTATTTTATTTTCTGTTTTTGCTTTGCTCTTAGGTTTGGCTTGGTTCGGTTTGTTTCCATATTTTGATGGTTCATCATGAATCGAACCCAACTCTCCACCTACCACATCTTCATTTAAAGCCCCAACCCTTTCTCTCTCTTCATTACTTCTTATTCCCATTACTACTCTTCTTCTTCCTCATAACTCTCTCCACCTACCAAACCCATAGGCAAGTATATCTTGCTTCCACATGAGAACCCATTTTTATGGTTCATTTATCTTCCTCTCGTAATTCTAAGATAGCTTAGAACTTGGCATTTTGCATTTTGAAGTCTCATTTTTAGTAGATCTAGAAATTATCATTTTTGGATTTTGTGGGTTTTGATCTATCAAACTTCCTTATTTTCAAGTTTCGTTCGTTCCAGATTGTGAGATTTGTGTTATACGCCATTCTGATCTATGGAATCCCATTTTTGGGCTTAGATTGAAAGTTTCATAGGAAGTGGAGTTCTGGAAATTCTTACGCCGACGTTATACGTGCCTGCGTAATATCAAGCTCTATGCCCCCGATCAATCGTGTTAGCGTAAATCTGGATTAGCAAGTCTACTATTCTGGCTTGGCATATTTTTTTTACGCGTATTAATTTACGCATAAACATTATACAAGATTCATGCGTAATGCTACCCTTTACGCATACTCATTCATGCGTAAACTTTAATCCTTTACGCGTAATGCTATCCTTTACTCTTTTTCATTTCCCATCCTCACATTTCCGAAGTCTCCACTTATGTAGGATGTAAATTCCTTTCTGGAAGTAACTTGGAATGATGTGCCAAGTCTACAATCCAGCATGAATCTTGAGAGGTTAGACTAATAAGACCATCATCACAAATAATGATGACCTCATCACCTTTTGAAGTAGTGGCGGTTGTGTCTTTAGCTTCTTTCTTCTCATTTGATTCATTCTTTTCTCTGTCTTGAGCTTTCTGCATTCTCTCTTCATGTGACCCTTGAGACCATAATGATAACATTATATCTTCTTTCTTGGTTTAGAAGTGCCTTTGGAATGATCTCTAGGCTTGCCTTTGGAGTGATCACGATTGTGGACTTTTTTTATGGTTTCTTCCACGATTCTCAGAAACAAGAGCCTTCGACTCGGTTGATATCCCTTGTTCTTTCTGCCTCGCTTCTTGATTCAATAAACTGTCCTTCACTAAGGTTGATGTGAGGACGCCTTGAGGAGCGAAATTGCTTAAGGAAACCATCTATATGTTCCAACTGTATGGCACGAGCTAAGTTACAAAAGTGCCAACAACTCATCTTCCAGCACCAACTTCATGGTTGAGAGTTGATTTACTGATTCTTGGAAATCACTCAAGTGTTCAGAAATACTTCGACTATCTCTATATTTCTGGTTCACCAAACGTCGAATCAGTTTTGAGGAGTCTCTCGCTCGTACATCCCGGATCCGAGTCACATTCTGAACCATTCGGAGCTGGAGATTGGACAGAGCCTCACAGTGCCAGAGAAGCCAGTGGCGATTTTGGACAGAGGCGAGAAGAGGACCAGAACTTCGGTGACTCCCATAGTCAGAGTTATGTGGAGACACAATTCTCCAGACGAGTCTACCTGGGAGCGAGAAGATGAGATGCGGGAGCAGTACCCGTACTTGTTTGAGACCTGAGGTAATTCCTAACCCCTTCCTTTAATTTCGAGGACGAAATTTTCTAAGGAGGGAAGGTTGTGAAACCCGTAAATTTAGATTGCATATTTAAATTATAATTGTGTTGTTAAATAAAATTTTGCTAAATAATATTATTAATTAAATTAGTGAATTTATGAAAAGTATTTTCAAAATAAAATAATTGGATTTTTGGTTTTATCCCGAACCCAGACCCGTTCTTATTTTCGAAAACAAAAATCGGTTTCGTATAAAATTCTAAGTTAATTACTTATTATCATGAAAAAAATTATTATATCCTGGAATTTTGTATGTTGGGTCTGACCCGAGTCTGTACCAGTTTCCGTCCCGAACCCAAACTAGGTTGCATTTCAAAAGTTTATCTTTAAATAAAATTTTGAATTATTAAACGATTACAACTTTCATTAAAATATATACATTCAACTCTCATTAAAACTCTCTCTCTCTCTTTCTTAAAAACCTTTCCTCTCATTTCTCAAACGTACGCGAGCAAGTCGACCCCCTCGGCTCCCGAAACCGCCAGCCACCGTCGCCCTTCCTCTTCTGTAACTCCTAGCATCCTTTCTCCTATATATGGCTCTTCTTCCCTTCATCATCCTCCATCTTTTCCCCCAAAATTCCCCCAAAGCCCTAACCCGAGCCCTAGATCAGGCCGTACTCCCTCGACGATTTCCGATCGTGCCCTACCGGCGAAACCAGGCCGCGCTTCTAGGCTGACCCGACGTCGAGCTTTTCCAGCGCCCAGGCCAGCCCGAGCCCGGCGACCCCAGGCCAGCCCGGCGTTCCTCGCCGCCCGCGCTCGACCCAGCCGGCCCGACCAGCGCCGCCGTTCCCGGCCGGCCGACCTCACGTGGCCCCGTGACCCGCGGCCCTTCGTCGCTGTTTTCCCGTGCCTCCCCGCTGTTGTTCCCAACCCCGATCCACTGTCCAGTGCTCTTACGTGCCCCGGCTTGCTGTCCCGATCTAATTTTCGTGGCCCGATCCCGCTATCCGCGTATTCCTGGATCATTTCAAGTCCGCGGAATTCATTTTCTCTATAATTACATCTGAGAGCTCTAGCCGAGCAAACCCAAGGTATAATTCCGTTGCCCCGTTTCCATTTTTTTCCATAGTCTATGATGAGATTTGGTCCCCGATTTCCCCGGGAAATCGGTAATTCTTAGACATGGCATTTCGGACTTTCTTAAATTTTTCGGAAATGTTCTGTCGGCTTCTCGGGAATTTCCGAGTTAGCTTCGGAATAGCTCTGTGATTTTCTCGGTTTAAATCTGTAGTTTTGTTTTGGTTTTGGTTCTGAGACTTTCTGAGAATGTTGGTTCTGTGATTTTCGAGTTTCCGAGTAATTTCAGTTTTCTGAATATCCTTCGAAAATGTGCCGTGGTTATATATTTTTCAGGTTCGATAATATTTTTGGGTTTAATTGGTGGAATAAATTCTTGGGTTATTTCCCTGATTTGGGATATTATATATTGGTGATTGTGGCACATTTTTCCAGTTTTGGGTTGTCCCGAAAATAGAGAGAATGCTGCCGAAATTTTTATAAAATTTATAAAAGAATATTTTAAATCGGATTTTCAGAAATATTTTATAAAATGGATTTTTGGGCGACGACCGTATCGGTCAATGGGCCCTTAGTGAAATGCAAACGAAACCGGTTTTACCGGACGTTGAGGCATTAGCTATTTTGACGATTGGACCAATATCTGAGACTCGTAAATTAATTCAATTTAATTTAAATTATTATTTTATTTTGTAATTAAATTGTAGGATAATTTTTAGAGACTAACCAAAGTTTTCTTCTTATTTAAATTCATGTAAAATGGTCTGTAAGGGCATAAACCCATTTATTTCTGCTAATTTTTGTAATAGCTAGTAATGTGTTCGTATTTTTTTTCTTCTGATTTTGTTCGAAAACGTAAAAAATTTAGAAATGATAAATAATTATAACATTTTAAAAATTTAGGTTCTTCTCATTTAAAGAAAAATGTAGTTTTATTATATAAATTATAAAATACCAAGTTTTGCTAATAAACCGATAAATACAAAGTTTTTTGAAATTAAATATAAAATGATCTTTCCATCAAACCCCTCGTTAAATATGTGCCTTTTGCACTAAAAGACCCCATGCTCTTAAAATACCCAAAAGTATGAAATATGCTCATTTTGCCCCCAAATGACAATTTTACCCCTCTCTCCTCCGCTCCTTCTTCGGCTGTGTTCGTCGGCGACGGAGGCGGAGGGGGGGGGGGTCGGGGCCGACGAGGGAGCCGGGAGTCGGGGCCGGCGAGGGAGCGAGGGGGGGGTCGGGGCCGGCGAGGGAGCCGGGGGTCGGGGCCGGCGAGGGAGCGGGGGGGTCGAGGCCGGCGAAGGAGGAGGAGGGGGGGTGTCGAGGACGGCGAGGGAGGAGGAGGGTGGGTGGGTCGGGGGAGCGCTCGCCGGCGAGGAGGGTGGGGCTGGAGGCTCGCCGGCGAGGGGGGGATCGGGGGGGTTGGGGGCTGGGGGATCGCCGGCGAGGAGGGTGGGGCTGGGGGATCGCCGGCGATGGGGGGGTTGGGGGCTCGCCGGCGCCGGCGCCGCCGGAGGGTGGGGGAGGGATATTTTTGGTATAAATTTTTTAAAATTTGGCTGGAGGGGCCTAATCGAGCGGATATATAATCTAGGGAGGGGTAAACTGACAAAAAATTCTAAAAGGTCTTTTAGTGCAAAAGGCACATATTTAACGAGGAGTTTTTTTGCACTTTACCCTAATTAAATGTAACGCATTAGATAATCGAGTTTTGTTTGTGTTAGTATAATAAAGATTAAAAATTGACTAGGACAAATTTAGAGATTGTAACTAGCACATCTAGCATGACAACTTTTTGAAATCTAAGGCAGACTTCTCGATTGTAGGATTTCGAGGACAAGTCTGAAATTCATCTCGAAGACGTTACCCTCATTCCAGTCAAACCAAGGCAAGTACATTTTGTGGTAGTTTACAATTATTTAGTAATCGTTTTATAGCAAGTTTAAACCACGATGCAGCACGAAACTCTCTCTGAGAGCATTGACTGATTAACTGTTGGGTACTGGGAAAGTAGTGTAATGAGTATGACCACATCTAAAATAGTATAATGACTGTGTTAGCTTACCCCTCATACACACGGGGATAAGCCATATCGTATCAATAGGATACAACTGTACAACCCAATTCGGTCATATTCATTGTCTATTCACATCACAATATTTTAACTGCTGGAAAACTATTTATTTTAAATTGTTTAAAAGTGCATAACTCTATTATTATTTCAATTGTTAAATTATCATGAATTGTACTTTGCTCCCTCCTGACTGGAGACAACATTTTTAGGTTCTATTGATGATGCAGAGCTTCTGATTAGTAGCTACTATGACCCTGAGCTATACCCGGCTGTTCTACCAGAAGATGATGATGAGGAGACTGCTAATTAGATTTATTTCCAGTTTATGAATATGTGGAAAACAATATTTTATTTCATTTGTAGTTTGTATTTGAAAACTTTGTGTTGGACAAATTTTAATTATCGAAATATTAAATTGTGGCAATTAGTCTGTGATGTTGATTACCTGCATGAGTGATACAGCTTACTGCCGCCGTCTCAACAATGGTGCATGCTGGGCATGATCCGATTCGACCCAAAAAATTGGGACCGGGTCGTGACAGTATGGCACGAGCTCAGTAACAAAAGTGCCAACAACTCATCTTCCAGCACCAACTTCATGGTTGAGAGTTGATTTACTGATTCTTGGAAATCACTCAAGTGTTCAGAAATACTTCGACTATCTCTATATTTCAGGTTCACCAAACGTCGAATCAGTTTTGAGGAGTCTCTCGCTCGTACATTGATGTTAATTTCATCAACATTTGGTTAATCCATGGACGAATCTCTCCAATAGCATTTCAATTTAAATGACCCAATCTTTGTCAAATTCTTCTTCTGGCTTCTGTCCATTGCAAAGTAACACTTCGCACAGATCCTTACAATAAAGGATATCTTCCATCCGCACCTCCATAGTTTGAAGATGTGATATTGATCATGATTGAGGAGGTAGAAGACGATGGTTCCACCATCACGATCAACAAGCTTGTGTGGCTCTAATACCACTAGTTGGGGATGGAGATGACTTTCACACACAGAATGCGGAAGCAATATCTTGCAATCGAGCTCTCCACGCAATATGCGGAAGCTATGGATTGTCAAGAGAGGAGCAATAACTTACAATCGAGCTCTCATGCAGAATGCGGAAGCTATGGATTGTCAAGTGAGTAAACAAAACACAAGCAGAATTAACGAGGTTGGCAATATGCCTATGTCTTTGGACAACTATAGTTCTTTTCTTTCTCTCCACTAAGAAAAGTGGGATCACAAGTTACAATCTCTCTCTTGGATTCACTCAAGAGGCTCACAAACCTTTGCTCTCATACACAAGTATGGACACACTTTGCTGAAGAAGCACCCGAGGAAGAAAGCACCACAAGAGGAGCAACACCAAGGAGCAAAGGGAGCACCAAGAGCTCCAGGAAGGATCTCACAAACATCTCCCAAACCTCCTCCTTATATAGCCTCATGGGAGGAAGAAGCTTCTCCCTCCAAGATTGTTTCATTCATCCAAGGTTTAATTAACCTTGGGAACTCCAAAAGATACAAGTCTTTTCTCCAAGGTGAATGAACCTTGGGAACAACAACAAACTTCCTCCAAGATTGTTTCATCCAAGGTTCAATTAACCTTGGGAACTCCAAAAAAATACAAGTCTTTTTTCCAAGATGAATGAACCTTTGGGAGCAACAACAAATTTCTCTCCACTTATGGAGGGACCACTCATCAATTGAACAACATCCTTGGTGGATGAACAAAAATGGACTCCTGATTTTACGGTCTCTGCTAAAAACTTCGACAAATTGAATCTTCATTTTCTTCATTGTATGGGTTGAGAACATAGATTTCACTATGACTGACAAAATTTGATTGCGTACGAATCAGGAATCATACGGGCGAGAGAGAGAGCCGCACGTACCAGGATACCGTTGGCGAAGCAGACAAGGACGGTGGAGACGAGGGAGAAGCCGGCGAGCTCGGTGGGCCCGATGTGTCCGATGAACGCCTGGGAGATGACGGTGATGCCGAAGGTGGAAAAGCGGGTGAAGATGGAAGGACCTGCAACCACCCACAGCTTCTTGTTCTCCCTCCATAGCTTCTCACCAAACGTCAACTCCTCCTCTCCGTCCTCTCCCTCTCCCGCTTTTTGCTGCTGCTGCGCCAGAAGCCATTCCTTCATCTCCTCCTCCACCTATATGTCACTGTTCCCTGCACCTCTCTCTCTATCTTATAGTTTCTCTTGGGAGTTGCATTGTCGGTTGTAATCGGCTTCAAATGCAGGGGCGGACGCATGGGTGGCCCGGAGGAGGGGCAGACAGGACTTGCGCCCAGGGACCCAAATTCCAAGGGGCCCAATTTTTTTTAAAGTTAGTAATAGTAATAAATAATAAAACATTGTTACTTTGATTTATTCTTCAAAGTGCAAGGTCCGAAGAAAATAATTATAGCAATTCAACAAATAGGACATGGTGCTTGGGAATTGGATAGCCGTCCGACTCTTTAATTTCAAAGAAAAACTAGTCTTCCTATCGCTTCAGATTTTCTTTTCCGACTCTTTAATTTCAAATAAAAACTAGTCTTCCTATCACTTCAGATTTCTTTTTGCATTTCGGAGGAAAAAAAAAGTTCTTTACGTCACTTCCGATTCCAGACGACCAACAATAAGTTTTTTTTAATTGTCATTTTAATTCTCTCTTCATTCTCTCTTTTGCTTATAATTGAAACACAAAATTTATAATTTTCTTTAATTTCTTCTCCTATAATCCTTAAAAAGGATTCAGTGATGTAAGACTACGCGAAGAAGGCCATGGCGACACTCTCTCTCTCTCTGGCCTCTACTTGAGCCTGGACCCGAAGAGGAGACAAAAATGTGAGATAGAGGTATCAATGTGAACTTGATATTTTAGCAAGACTTTTATTTTGGCTTTATTATGTTTTTTGAGTTCCCTCTGTTGTTAATGACTGAGGACAAATCTCTTTGTCCCCCGTCTTTTCAATGAGGACTTCTATTGATGTAGTTTATTTTTTAAAAGTTCCAAGTTATATTTACATATAATCTACTTTGCACGGACACAAGCACAGACTTGAAATATTGCATCTTTTAAAAATTAAGATACATATTGTTTGTATTAGATCTTCGGTCTTCCTTCGTAATCTCTCTATTTATGTACGTTTTCATAGTAACTAAGTTTCAGTCAGCTTCTGTAGTATATTTAGCTCACTACGTGTTGTAAGTTATAATTGATCTCACGTTGGTGTTGAATACCGATGAGCCGATCGCGATGAGTCTTTTCGTTTATCTTTGCACTTAAGATTTCACACTTAAAATTATACGTTGTTCCTAGTGTTGAATATCTTTTAGTAATCTTTGCACTTAAGATTTCACAATGATTTGATTTTTGTCACGTCCCGCTCCCGTAGGAGCGATCGTCCTCGCTAAGGCGTGATGCCGCACGAGCCTAGATTGCGCTCGTGCAAGGCGGGTTCCATAACGGCCGATTTCAGCGGCTGCGACGGGGTCGTCGCACAGAAGTCCCGTGCAGAGACATTGAATAATAGCAGCGGAAATTTAGAACAAACACAAGTTATTCAAAAGAAGCTCTTTATTGATATTGAAATATGGATTACAGTGGGGCGCAAGGCCAACATTACAAATCTCTCAAGCTCACTCATCTCACATTACAAGTCACTCAGCTCTCTCACATCTCTCAATACAAGTATTGATCCAGCGGAAGCTTCGGAAGGCGACGTCCATACATTATGCCTCGTATAATTCTTTACTTCACGCGGCCGCGCGCTTCGAATCGCCAAGGAACTCCGTGCCTCGACGCATCCAAGCGAGCTCCGCACCACGAGCTTCTACCTGTGCCTGCACATGGAAACTATGTGGGTGTCAGTACTCAACTGTACTGGTGGAATGAGCTCCTCGCCCACCCATACAAAACTCGTACGTTATTTTACTTTGTGCAACATAGTCCCTTCTTATCAATTGTCTTTCTAGTCTTGCCTTAGGATCAGTTTTATGACCGACGCCTCGCTTATTTTGTGTCTTTAGACCATCATGTGCTTACAATATTCAACGTTAACCTATCGAGTCGTGTTTGCCTTACGGCCATAATCAGAGACGCAACTACGCGATGAGACTCCATTTTTCGTGTGACCGTGCTACAAACCCTTGCTGAAGCCGTGCCTCGCAATTTAGTAAGACTTAACCGTATCGCCGCCTCGCGGCCCTTGCCGCCTAGCGGCCCTTGCTGCTTTGACCACCAACTGACCCAAATCAAGACTTATGAATGTTAGTGTCACTCAGCCAACTTTGCCTTGCGGCGGTTTTCCGACTTAAACTCAAACAACTCAACCAACTTAAGCAACTTATATGCCGACAACTCAAGACTTGACGCCACATCTCGTGCCGAAGCACGACGCCTATGTTGAAACCCAATCTTAGGCCCAAACTTTTGTGTTAAACTGTACATACCTTCAACTCAACTCAATCCAAAGGCATACACGCGGTTAGCCGCTATTTGCCGACATCTATATGAACTTGGTCACTAGCATCACAAGCTATACCTTGACGTATAGTTTTGTTAATCGGGATCCTTTCGACGCAAGTAGCTAGCCCCGTCGCAAGTCCCCGTTTAACCTGTGCCAAAACCTTACGCACGACTATACCCTGTTCCCTCCTAGGCCGAGTCGGCCCCTTGGCCAAGGGTTACCGCTCGAGGGTTCATCGCCCTTGTCGACAAGTTGTCAAATGACCATGCAAGACTCGACACAAACTGACGTCTCACACAGTCATTCCTCTACCAAAACTAAGACTTCTATCCTTGAGACCCCTCGACGACCCGCGGTCGCGAGCATTCCTTTCCTTGAGACCCCTCGACGACCCACGGTCGCGAGTATTCCTTTCCTTGTTACCCTATCGTTTGGTTCAACTCATGAATGCCTATTTGATAGTCCTTTCTCAAAACTTATTTTGAATCAATTGTGATCCTTGCCTTAAACACTAAGCCCGTGCATCGTGCCTTAAGCCAATCGTGCTCTGCGTGAACTCCTGCCCAAGTCGACGGGCCTTGAGATCGTAGGACTACTTAACTTGACAACCGCAGAATGAGCGGGACAGCACTTGGAATGACTTATGTCGACCGGCATAATTTTGTCTAACTTACTCAAGCCTACAACTTAACCCGAGGGACGAGCAAAAGCTATGCCAAGCCTTGCGCAGTGGAAGCGTGCATGCTTTATCAAGCATTTACGCGGGCGACGCCTATGACTTAGGCTAACTCTTAGCTTTTGCACCGAAGATCAACTTTCCTTCTCCCAAGCCACGGGACGAAGGACCGAGTGTCATTTTCAAAGCACGCCGTGCATCAACTCTAAGCCGACCGTTGGACCTTTTTTCATATTTTAACTCATTTTGACCCGTCGGAATTATTCCCTTAGCTATGTGGATTCGTCTCTTTTATTATCAAGCCTATTGTGCAAGTTAAAAACACACGATTTATTATGTGAAGGCTAAGATGAGGCAAGTTCACCGAAACTATCCCACATGAGCGAGCGGTTGCCTCGACCGAGCGATGTCTCCCAGCAGCCGTTACAAGGCTAAGGCCGAACGCCGTCGACATTTCGATTCCTCCGATTGACTGAGCGGGACGGGGTACTACATCATACACCACTCAAAAAAAGTTTCGTCCTCGAAACTAACTGAGTACACTTATCGACTTATCACTTTACTCAACATTCAAGAACTCTCGCACACAATTCTCCTATGCCTTAATAAAATCCGAGCCACGCTCGTGCTACCCTCAATCCTTTCTTTAAAACTTACGATCTCAAAATCCTCGATACTTTCCCGTTCCTCAAATCTCACTTGAATTTATCGTATTACCTAGTATGGATCGTGCACATATCTTAGGCGTCCCCAAAATACATGTATTTTAACCAAGCCTCGTGATAGCGAATCCCGCCATCACCATTGGAGTCGGATCGTGCACGCATTCAAGCGTCCTTGATATACATGCATGTCAACCGAGCCTCATGAGTGGTGCCTTCACCATTCCTATCGCTCCGTACCGGAACGTCTGCCTAACCGCTAGGCTATGTCTTTCCGTCAGTATTGGAATCATAGTTCCCAAACAACGATATCAACACTGACCCCATCCTAAGGTCAAACCAAGTTGATAGTACGGGATTTTCTACCCAAGCTCGCATCACTCCGATTTCTAAACTTCGAGCAAAGATTGCCTACACACATCCCAATATTTTGTCGCACGGGGTCCGAGTCGTTCAGCAAAGCCATCCTACTTCAACTTACGTTCAATCAATTTCACGACGTAACAAAATCGCCCGTTCAACAAACCATCTTCGCATAGTCTATCTTCGAACACGTTCGACATAATCTGCCTATCAATCCTTCCAATTCAAGCACGCTACGACATAATTCATCGCTAAACCATAATTTCACATTTCATATTCCCTGAATCATCTATTCCAATTAACGTAACGATCATGAGGTCGTCTAGCTTAACAATATGTTGTGTCCCGATCTCACGCGAGTCAGATTTTCCACGGTGGGCATGAATCACCATGCACACTCCCGCGGGATAATCATCCTCATCGAGACATAACTCTTGTCTTGCGTCTAGACTAGTTCATTCTCGATGTGCGGATTGGACCTACTCAATCCTCAAGTTTCTTTCATTCATCAGTCGCAAGTCCAAACATCCTCGAATTTACCTTCGCGTCAAACCGACAAGTCGAGACAATCAACGTTGCCGCATCCTGATTTTCCGAGTTCGATCATTCCCGCGACATGAATCACCATGTCAGCGCTCACGCGGAACAATCACCCCAAATCCGACGCAACGCATGTGCGAGGCTGGAGTTGCACTCGCACAAGACAAGATCGTCGACATTGTGGCTATCAACGTAACCATCAAGATACGATCATTTTCATCCAATATTCATCTCGATCAAAATCCTAAGTATCGTATCCATCCAAACAATAACACTTGAACGATCGTCATTCGCCGAGTCAGAGTACCCCCGAGTTATCGCATATCGATCTTTGATACGCCTCAATACCATCGATGACATGCGTAACCTGACGATCTTCCTTTGCAACAAGTTCCGAGTCGTGCGAATGATGCTATCGTCCGACTGGATAATCTCCTCGACATTCAAATTCAAGTTCGATCATTATCCCTCGAACCATTCACGACATCAATTTCCTCGAACCAATTTCACGTATTGTTCATTCGTCTATCTTAAGTCATCGGCCAATGCATTTCCTCAATTGCATCGTCCCTTTGTTAACTCAATCATCGAGCAACATTCAATCCAATCCTTAAAGTCATTTTCAAACATTCGAATCAAACTTTTCACGCACGCTGTCTTCTCGTTGTGCTAACTTTTTGTATACGATCCATTTCGATTTCCTCGATCAAGTTATCCATTCGTACATCCTAACTTTTCTTCGATTCAGTTTTATCTACTCGATCACTTTCGCGTTTCATACTTGCACAAATCCTCAATCCCGTGTGTCACGACCCGCACCCGTCGTGAGGGTACGAATACGTAACAGCGCCCAGCCTACGCCGCAGTGTCGGCGGTAGAACGCTGTTCTAGGTCATGAACTATAACTAGCTAACATGTAATACTCTCCAAAAGGAGTCCAACACAGAGGTACAACTCAATCACAAACTAAGGTAGAATGTAGCACGAATGGAAATAGATAAGAACTCCTCAACTGAGGCACAACAGAAGAATAACAATCTCAACATCTACCAGTCCAATATCTCTAAGAATATACAACTCTGGAAATAAAACAACAGCTATACATGAAAAGAGAACAGGCTAAGCTATCTACACTAAGCAAGGGTGCCATCCTCAGTAGCTGCCTGAACCTCCCCAGGGGTCCAGGTCGCGAGTGTCATCTAGGCAAGCTCCAAAGTAAGGGGTGCAGGGTTCCTCATCATCATCTGTAAAATTTTCAACAGGTCCAGTCAGGACGGGAGCGAGCACAGTACATCTCAACATATCATAGCAGGTTAGAAAACATATAACATGCAGTAAAGTAAGATACGAGTACTGAAGAAATGCGGTATATAAACAGGGAGAGAACTATAATGTAAATATCTACTATACATAGAGAACTAGCAGTGACTAGTGAATCAGAGTACGAGATAGCACATGTGAACAGGACAGATTTGCACAGGATGTCGAGGTGCACAGGAATCTACACTACAAGGAATTGTTCACACGACTACTAGCACTCCCCCGTATCCCCAATCAATACACAAGGATCTAAACAGGTTATGTTATTGCACAGGATATCACATGGGGGCCCATATAGGGTGCACATGATAGTATACATGGGGCTCCGTGAACATGAGAGTACAAGATTCACAGGAGTGCACATGTAATGAAAGCACAGGAGTACATGATGTAAGTGAAACGCACAAGCACAATGTACCCGATGCTCCCGAGGGGGATAACATCGCATGTAGAGATCCATATAGTACCAATCCGTGTGACCAACGTGACAGTACAAGTAAAGTAATCTACTGCAGGTAATAATTCTAAGCAGGATATGAAATGATCAGAGAATGTACTCGCCTGGTATCTGAATAGCCGTGAAAATGTACTGTCCGAGATGAGGTACCTGGCTCCTAGTTAGAGCAACACAAGTCAAGATGTATACAGAGGGGGTTATATGAAATGTACAACGCATCTGCATGTTGTCTAGGTCAACTAGACTAATAGTCAACTCTCGGTCAACTCTGGTCAACTGCACTAGTCAAACTAGGTCAACTAGGCCACTCCTAGCCCAAACAAGTCTAACAAGTCTCACTAGACCTAACCAAGCCTAGGCTAGCACTCACATACCATCACAATGCTATACAAGCTATCAAACCTTCAATTCACATATTCATGCATGCTAATTATATAGGCAAAATGCATATATCTATAATACATTATATTTATCACACAAGGTTAAATATTATATATGTATACATATATTTATAGAGATATAGAGAGGGGGTTGAAGGCATACATTGGGGTTTCCTTGAGTGTTGCCTATAGCATTCTACATATCCTTCATATATGCAACTTGCATACATCAAATAGGGTGTATGCATATCATAAAGGAAGATCAACTAACCCATGTAAGCCTATATACATGCATTCATTCATACCTATCATTCATGCATATATACATTACAAAATATATATATACATAACAAATTTGCATTCATGCCTACATACATATTCACATACATTCATATAGCCTAATGTAAAGCATGGCTAAACAACCAATTTCAGTTCACTGTGTGTTCCCAAAATGACAAAGTGCAAGGTAGAGGGAAGGGTTTGTGTTCAGTTAAGGTAGTTAACAAGTGACAGGAAATAAGCCATGGTAAAGTTAAGGGTTCAGGTCTCAGTTTTAGGCAATGGTAGTGTCAACCTAGGTGAGGGTGTCCCAGGCTTGTGTGAGAGTGTGATAGTTGTCAAGTTGTGTGTGTAGGAATCTCAGGTAAACCCAAGACATGAAAAACAGTGTGCAAGAAGCATAACAGGGTGTGTGTGAGTGTCACAAGAGTGCAAGAGTGTGTATCATGTGAAACAGTAGAGTGAACTAAGGGAAATCAATGTCTTAGTGTGACAGGGAGTATAGGGATGAAGGGTGTAGGTACATGTGAGGAATAGGAATCAATTTGACAGCTTAATAAATGAGAATAGTTGACAGTTTATAGGAGAAGTCAAATGACAGTTAACCTTTAGGATCCCATTGAAGCCATTCATCCCATAGAACTAACTAACAATGTTAGGAATTAGCATGGAAAGAAACATGAATCTCAGTTTGATAAGGAATGAACATAAGACATTTAACAAGTAGTAAGATAAATCCTAGTCTCAGGTTTGTTGCCAGTTTATATGCATTTGGAAATCATCCATCCCATGAATAATCAGTGAGCTAATCATTTGAGTAACAAAATTGGAAAATGAACTTAAAATCAGTTGACAGGAATTAAAGGAAATCAATTAACAGATCTATTAAACCAGTTTTGACATAGGAACTAACATTGGGAATCAACATAGGAAAGTAACCTGGTATTGAACACTTTAATCTAGTTTAAAAACTGGAATTTGAGTGACAGTTAAACAAATGAATGCAACATTGACAGTTAAGTAACTTTCCAACCAATACCAAATCAGTGACAACCCTTAACAGTACTAACAATGTCCATGAATCATCTTATAACAATAAACTCCAAACTCAGTTAAATGGGAAATTAATCTCAGCAATGAAGAACAGGTATCAGTCGATTCAGTCCAACTCAATGTTCGAAATCCCATTCTAGATCAAACAACCTAATCTAATATGAAAAAAACAAACTAACATGAACTATCAAACATGTAGGATAAATCATGACAATTAAAACATCATTAAATCAAATTAAACATGGAATTAAAGCTCAGGAATTAAAGAACAGGACTGCGTATCAGTCCTTTCTGGGAACATCAAATTCGAATATGCAAATTAAACTAATCAGAGATTAGTGAATATATTAGGACATGATTTTAGCATTTAAACATAACTTATTCATAATGAAATCTCAGAAAAATTAGACAGGAATGTAACAGTGTACAGTCACTGATACTTTGAGTATCAGTCGACTGAACACTCTCAATCCCTATTCGATTTCCCATTTTAATAAGTAAATTACATAACAGAGATTTTTAACCAAATCTAGGATCCTAATTAGCATTTTAAATCATAAATTAAACAATAAGAATGGAATTTAACACTGAAATCAATCACTGGACAGTACACAGGAAAACAGTGTCGTGCACACGTGCACGTGTCTGTAGGACACGACACACGACACGTGGGGTCTCGTGGTCATACCCACGTGTAGCCCACGTGTCAGGCTACACATAGGACCCAACACGACACGACCACGTCGTGTCCAGAGTGGACACGACTCGTGTATCAGATGCGTGTTTCCTGTGCGCACAGTCTCAGTGTGTGACCAGTGCGCGTGTCCGCACGCACCCGACACGCCACCAACTGACACGAGACTTGGGGAGTGTCGTGTCAGACACTGCCCCAAGCTCCACGTCCAATGGCACGTGCCCATGTGTCCTGTATGAGTCGCACGACCCTGCGGGTAGCAGGACAGTGCGCCCAGGCGCGCGCGACCGTGTCCGCGAGTCCATTTCGACTCGGACACGACTCAAATCCATCTCAGTCAAGCACAGTCGCGTAAGCGACAACAAAATAAGAATTTTCATTCAAACACAATTCAAAAATTCGAACGAAATGTCCTTTGGGGCATTTCGTCGAACACCTACGACCAAGGCCTGATACGTGTCCAATACGGACACGTATTGGACACGAACCCTAACAATGCCTATACCAACAGAGAGAGGGCACCTAGGGCTTCCTAACCATGCAAAGAAATCGAGATTTGGTGGAGGGAATAGAAAGTTACCTAGGTGTGTTCCTTCACAAGGAAAAGCCCCAAAAATGAGATCTCCTCAAGCTAGCCAATGGCTCCAAATTGTATCAATCCTGAGAATAGCCTCCACCAACAGTAGGGGGACACTAATTAGGTTACAATGGAAGAAGTTTCAATGAAAATGGATTAATAGTGAATAAACTATGAAGGATTTTCAATAGAGAGCAAACCTTTCCTTAGAAAAATGGAGGGATGAATAAAGAGGAGGCACAAACTTTGAGAGGGATTTTATAGCAAGGAGGGGGAGTCCCTAGGCTGGTCATAATGTTAGGGTTAGGGTTTTGGGATTCAATCTAAGGGCTCTCATCCCATCTAGCATATTCAATGGTCAAAATCAAGGTCCCCCTTTAATCAAGTTGCAACCTAGTCATTCTAACTAGTCATGACTAACCATGACCAACTCAATTTCTAACTTAGTCTAACCATGACTAACTAGGACTAACCTAGGTTAGGTCAATTCTAGGTTGGGGCTACTAACAATCACATGGCAATCAATTAAATAATATTAAATCACACCATTTAATATAGTATATATTAATTCCAAATAATTATAATAATTTCAAATAAATTCAAGATAACCAATATCCTCAAGCTAAATGTAATAAACAAAATCTCTACCCACATGGTTAGGCTCTAGGGCAGGCAGTCACTACGGCTTCACTAGCTGCACACCAAATCACAAGTCATGATTTAAATAGTTTTTTTTTAAAAAAAATATTAAAAATCACCAAAATTTATATTAAAATTTTAAATACCATAATTAAATAAATTAAATAAAAAATTTCAAAATTATCCTCATCTGGAAAACTGGGTGTTACAATCCTACCCACCTTATAAAAATTTCGTCCTCGAAATTAAGATGGTAGCAGTCCTTCTAGGTCAAACAACCCACAATCAAAGTCTCAAACATACCGTCAGATAATCATATGCGTCTGTCCAAAATCATGATACTCAGAATCTTCGTCATGCTAGCGAGCAAGGCTACGATAATCACAGAGTCCTCGACTAAGGTACATACCTCTAGAATCATGGTATTTAAAATTTTCGCATTGCCGCATGCTTGGCAGCGAAAACCTTAAATTCCCACACCCGAGAAATACGTCCTAAATCTGACTATATGTCCTCACTATGCCAGCTAACACGACTATCGAAGATTCTAGATTCCATAACTGGGTGACCTAGCCCATATGATTCATCTCAAAAGAAAATCAAACATAACACAAGGACAACAGGACAAAATTGATAAATCAAAAAGGAACAGAGGGAATCAAGATTTCAAGGCAGTTATAAGAGACAATTGCAGAATTTGATTCAAAAGAACGAAACCTGTAACTAGATCTCCAACGACCTGAGCATCCTCGACTGTCCTGGCGAAAGCTCGCCCTTGCTGGCCTCCTCCGGCCTGCTGCTGATGCTGCATGTACCTCTGCTGCTGAGTCGGTAAGGGTAATCCCCTCTGCTGGCCTACCGGAGTCCTTGCTCCTGCTCCCTGAGCTGTCCGTTTAGGAAACTTGGGACACTCTCTTAACGGGTGATATGATGCTCCGCAAAGTTGGCACTTGCCTATCCTCATTCGGCATTCGCCCAAATCGTGCCCTGGTTCCCTACAGGAAGGGCAACTGGTAATCTGCTGCGTCTGTAACGGTGGTCCCCCCGGCTGCTCTGTCGGAGCCCTAGCTCCCGCTCCTGGTGCTGCTCCCTGAACTACTCTGCCTACGTACTGGGAACACTCCCTCATCGGATGGTATACTGAACCACATACTAGGCACTTGCCCAATCTCTTCCTGCACTCACCCCACCCATGCCCCGGCTTCTTGCAGTAGGGACAACTGATTGCCTTCGGGTCCTGACCCCGATACTGATGCTGCACTTGCTGAACTCCCACTGGTGTCTGCATCTGCTGAATCTGCACATGGGGCCTCTTGGCCTGGCCTCCGCTGCTACTGGTACCGTGAGCGTCTCGTCCCCTCTTGAACAACTGTTGCCGCTGAGTTTCTACTATCTGCTGGAAGAAGGAGAACAACCTCGCCACGTCCTCTGATCCTGATGGCGACTGCTGCTGATGAACGTTCGGGACGACAGGAGAAAGTCTCGGAGTAGGAAGAGGTGCACTCCCATAAGCTGCAGATATCCTAGCCTGAGCTGGCACAACAGGAACTGCAGTCTCGGGGCCCTGCTGATCAGGACGAGGAGTGGTAGACCCCTCAGTGGTATCTCCCTGATCGAGACGATGAGATCGTGTCTCCATAACCGTCCTGAAGACAGATCAAACAAGGAATCAATACTGAGATAGAAATGATAATTCAAGGGAGGACAGTTATTCAAGGAAGCAATCTTCAACAGGAATTTAGATGGCAGGAAATCCAGTTAAGAATTTTTCCTAATGTGATTGAGTACCTCCAAAAATAATTCTAATCCTACTGCAGGCTGTAGTGATACTCTAATTCGAATACCACTACACTCCTAGTCTCGACCTGCATGGGCCACCACTAAAAACGTGTCACGACCCGCACCCGCCGTGAGGGTACGAATACGTAACAGCGCCCAGCCTACGCCGCAGTGTCGGCGGTAGAACGCTGTTCTAGGTCATGAACTATAACTAGCTAACATGTAATACTCTCCAAAAGGAGTCCAACACAGAGGTACAACTCAATCACAAACTAAGGTAGAATGTAGCACGAATGGAAATAGATAAGAACTCCTCAACTGAGGCACAACAGAAGAATAACAATCTCAACATCTACCAGTCCAATATCTCTAAGAATATACAACTCTGGAAATAAACAACAGCTATACATGAAAAGAGAACAGGCTAAGCTATCTACACTAAGCAAGGGTGCCATCCTCAGTAGCTGCCTGAACCTCCCCAGGGGTCCAGGTCGCGAGTGTCATCTAGGCAAGCTCCAAAGTAAGGGGTGCAGGGTTCCTCATCATCATCTGTAAAATTTTCAACAGGTCCAGTCACGACGGGAGCGAGCACAGTACATCTCAACATATCATAGCAGGTTAGAAAACATATAACATGCAGTAAAGTAAGATACGAGTACTGAAGAAATGCGGTATATAAACAGGGAGAGAACTATAATGTAAATATCTACTATACATAGAGAACTAGCAGTGACTAGTGAATCAGAGTACGAGATAGCACATGTGAACAGGACAGATTTGCACAGGATGTCGAGGTGCACAGGAATCTACACTACAAGGAATTGTTCACACGACTACTAGCACTCCCCCGTATCCCCAATCAATACACAAGGATCTAAACAGGTTATGTTATTGCACAGGATATCACATGGGGGCCCATATAGGGTGCACATGATAGTATACATGGGGCTCCGTGAACATGAGAGTACAAGATTCACAGGAGTGCACATGTAATGAAAGCACAGGAGTACATGATGTAAGTGAAACGCACAAGCACAATGTACCCGATGCTCCCGAGGGGGATAACATCGCATGTAGAGATCCATATAGTACCAATCCGTGTGACCAACGTGACAGTACAAGTAAAGTAATCTACTGCAGGTAATAATTCTAAGCAGGATATGAAATGATCAGAGAATGTACTCGCCTGGTATCTGAATAGCCGTGAAAATGTACTGTCCGAGATGAGGTACCTGGCTCCTAGTTAGAGCAACACAAGTCAAGATGTATACAGAGGGGGTTATATGAAATGTACAATGCATCTGCATGTTGTCTAGGTCAACTAGACTAATAGTCAACTCTCGGTCAACTCTGGTCAACTGCACTAGTCAAACTAGGTCAACTAGGCCACTCCTAGCCCAAACAAGTCTAACAAGTCTCACTAGACCTAACCAAGCCTAGGCTAGCACTCACATACCATCACAATGCTATACAAGCTATCAAACCTTCAATTCACATATTCATGCATGCTAATTATATAGGCAAAATGCATATATCTATAATACATTATATTTATCACACAAGGTTAAATATTATATATGTATACATATATTTATAGAGATATAGAGAGGGGGTTGAAGGCATACATTGGGGTTTCCTTGAGTGTTGCCTATAGCATTCTACATATCCTTCATATATGCAACTTGCATACATCAAATAGGGTGTATGCATATCATAAAGGAAGATCAACTAACCCATGTAAGCCTATATACATGCATTCATTCATACCTATCATTCATGCATATATACATTACAAAATATATATATACATAACAAATTTGCATTCATGCCTACATACATATTCACATACATTCATATAGCCTAATGTAAAGCATGGCTAAACAACCAATTTCAGTTCACTGTGTGTTCCCAAAATGACAAAGTGCAAGGTAGAGGGAAGGGTTTGTGTTCAGTTAAGGTAGTTAACAAGTGACAGGAAATAAGCCATGGTAAAGTTAAGGGTTCAGGTCTCAGTTTTAGGCAATGGTAGTGTCAACCTAGGTGAGGGTGTCCCAGGCTTGTGTGAGAGTGTGATAGTTGTCAGGTTGTATGTGTAGGAATCTCAGGTAAACCCAAGACATGAAAAACAGTGTGCAAGAAGCATAACAGGGTGTGTGTGAGTGTCACAAGAGTGCAAGAATGTGTATCATGTGAAACAGTAGAGTGAACTAAGGGAAATCAATGTCTTAGTGTGACAGGGAGTATAGGGATGAAGGGTGTAGGTACATGTGAGGAATAGGAATCAATTTGACAGCTTAATAAATGAGAATAGTTGACAGTTTATAGGAGAAGTCAAATGACAGTTAACCTTTAGGATCCCATTGAAGCCATTCATCCCATAGAACTAACTAACAATGTTAGGAATTAGCATGGAAAGAAACATGAATCTCAGTTTGATAAGGAATGAACATAAGACATTTAACAAGTAGTAAGATAAATCCTAGTCTCAGGTTTGTTGCCAGTTTATATGCATTTGAAAATCATCCATCCCATGAATAATCAGTGAGCTAATCATTTGAGTAACAAAATTGGAAAATGAACTTAAAATCAGTTGACAGGAATTAAAGGAAATCAATTAACAGATCTATTAAACCAGTTTTGACATAGGAACTAACATTGGGAATCAACATAGGAAAGTAACCTGGTATTGAACACTTTAATCTAGTTTAAAAACTGGAATTTGAGTGACAGTTAAACAAATGAATGCAACATTGACAGTTAAGTAACTTTCCAACCAATACCAAATCAGTGACAACCCTTAACAGTACTAACAATGTCCATGAATCATCTTATAACAATAAACTCCAAACTCAGTTAAATGGGAAATTAATCTCAGCAATGAAGAACAGGTATCAGTCGATTCAGTCCAACTCAATGTTCGAAATCCCATTCTAGATCAAACAACCTAATCTAATATGAAAAAAACGAACTAACATGAACTATCAAACATGTAGGATAAATCATGACAATTAAAACATCATTAAATCAAATTAAACATGGAATTAAAGCTCAGGAATTAAAGAACAGGACTGCGTATCAGTCCTTTCTGGGAACATCAAATTCGAATATGCAAATTAAACTAATCAGAGATTAGTGAATATATTAGGACATGATTTTAGCATTTAAACATAACTTATTCATAATGAAATCTCAGAAAAATTAGACAGGAATGTAACAGTGTACAGTCACTGATACTTTGAGTATCAGTCGACTGAACACTCTCAATCCCTATTCGATTTCCCATTTTAATAAGTAAATTACATAACAGAGATTTTTAACCAAATCTAGGATCCTAATTAGCATTTTAAATCATAAATTAAACAATAAGAATGGAATTTAACACTGAAATCAATCACTGGACAGTACACAGGAAAACAGTGTCGTGCACACGTGCACGTGTCTGTAGGACACGACACACGACACGTGGGGTCTCGTGGTCATACCCACGTGTAGCCCACGTGTCAGGCTACACATAGGACCCAACACGACACGACCACGTCGTGTCCAGAGTGGACACGACTCGCGTATCAGATGCGTGTTTCCTGTGCGCACAGTCTCAGTGTGTGACCAGTGCGCGTGTCCGCACGCACCCGACACGCCACCAACTGACACGAGACTTGGGGAGTGTCGTGTCAGACACTGCCCCAAGCTCCACGTCCAATGGCACGTGCCCATGTGTCCTGTATGAGTCGCACGACCCTGCGGGTAGCAGGACAGTGCGCCCAGGCGCGCGCGACCGTGTCCGCGAGTCCATTTCGACTCGGACACGACTCAAATCCATCTCAGTCAAGCACAGTCGCGTAAGCGACAACAAAATAAGAATTTTCATTCAAACACAATTCAAAAATTCGAACGAAATGTCCTTTGGGGCATTTCGTCGAACACCTACGACCAAGGCCTGATACGTGTCCAATACGGACACGTATTGGACACGAACCCTAACAATGCCTATACCAACAGAGAGAGGGCACCTAGGGCTTCCTAACCATGCAAAGAAATCGAGATTTGGTGGAGGGAATAGAAAGTTACCTAGGTGTGTTCCTTCACAAGGAAAAGCCCCAAAAATGAGATCTCCTCAAGCTAGCCAATGGCTCCAAATTGTATCAATCCTGAGAATAGCCTCCACCAACAGTAGGGGGACACTAATTAGGTTACAATGGAAGAAGTTTCAATGAAAATGGATTAATATTGAATAAACTATGAAGGATTTTCAATAGAGAGCAAACCTTTCCTTAGAAAAATGGAGGGATGAATAAAGAGGAGGCACAAACTTTGAGAGGGATTTTATAGCAAGGAGGGGGAGTCCCTAGGCTGGTCATAATGTTAGGGTTAGGGTTTTGGGATTCAATCTAAGGGCTCTCATCCCATCTAGCATATTCAATGGTCAAAATCAAGGTCCCCCTTTAATCAAGTTGCAACCTAGTCATTCTAACTAGTCATGACTAACCATGACCAACTCAATTTCTAACTTAGTCTAACCATGACTAACTAGGACTAACCTAGGTTAGGTCAATTCTAGGTTGGGGCTACTAACAATCACATGGCAATCAATTAAATAATATTAAATCACACCATTTAATATAGTATATATTAATTCCAAATAATTATAATAATTTCAAATAAATTCAAGATAACCAATATCCTCAAGCTAAATGTAATAAACAAAATCTCTACCCACATGGTTAGGCTCTAGGGCAGGCAGTCACTACGGCTTCACTAGCTGCACACCAAATCACAAGTCATGATTTAAATAGTTTTTTTTTAAAAAAAATATTAAAAATTACCAAAATTTATATTAAAATTTTAAATACCATAATTAAATAAATTAAATAAAAAATTTCAAAATTATCCTCATCTGGAAAACTGGGTGTTACACCGTGCACGTTCCATGTGCGTCAATTTCTAAGTTGTTCGAATCTACTTATCAAACTTCCAGACAACGATTCATTCAATCGTACACGATCTAAGGCTTTGCATATGTGCGACGCTTGCTGCTAGACTCATCGACACCTCGAATTCTCAATCGATCGACATCCCTGAGGCTATCGCATACACCACTTGGGGATGAAGTCATTCAATAAATTCCCAAAACTATCCTTCGATTCACAATCTACATCCTCGAATTTCCGTCCGAACGATTCCTTAAATTTCAAACACGCTCACCTTATATCGCACCGACGATAACATCGTCGTTCGATAGCACCCCTATCGATAGTCATTTCATTTACTCAATCAAGCTCAACCCGTTTCATGCTCGCACTATTCAATTCCCGTACTCGACTTTTCTAAGGTCGACGCAATCCTTGGTGTATATGCCCAGCCCGACCTAGCCAACCGTGCTTACGCGAACCATCTTTTTTGTTTTGTCGGAAACTGTTCTCCTACGATTTGCAAAATAGTTAGACTTATTGTATGGACATCCCGTGGGATAATTGAGAGAAAGCGCACCAACGAAATCAACTTGCGGAAGCAACAATTCAGAGTTTGCGGAAACAACGGAGTTAAAGAATTCAATCGATAGTCCAAGGACGTAAAGCCATGCTCTGATACCATTATGTCACGCCCCGCTCCTGTAGGAGCGATCGTCCTCGCTAAGGCGTGATGCCGCACGAGTCTAGATTGCGCTCGTGCAAGGCGGGTTCCATAACGGCCGATTTCAGCGGCTGCGACGGGGTCGTCGCACAGAAGTCCCGTGCAGAGACATTGAATAATAGCAGCGAAAATTTAGAACAAACACAAGTTATTCAAAAGAAGCTCTTTATTGATATTGAAACATGGATTACAGTGGGGCGCAAGGCCAATATTACAAATCTCTCAAGCTCACTCATCTCACATTACAAGTCACTCAGCTCTCTCTCATCTCTCAATACAAGTCTTGATCCAGCGGAAGCTTCGGAAGGCGACGTCTATACATTATGTCCCGTATAAGTCTTTACTTCATGCAGCCGCGCGCTTCAAATCGCCAAGGAACTCCGTGCCTCGACACATCCAAGCGAGCTCCACGCCACGAGCTTCTACCTGTGCCTGCACATGGAAACTATGTGGGTGTCAGTACTCAACTGTACTGGTGGAATGAGCTCCTCGCCCACCCATACAAAATTTGCACGTTATTTTACTCTGTGCAACATAGTCCCTTCTTATCAATTGGTTTTCTAGTCTTGCCTTAGGATCAGTTTTATGACCGACGCCTCGCTTATTTTGTGTCTTTAGACCATCCCGTGCTTGCAATATTCAACGTTAACCTATCGAGTCGTGTTTGCCTTACGGCCATAATCAGAGATGCAACTACGCGATGAGGCTCCATTTTTCGTGTGACCGTGCTATAAACCCTTGCTGAGGTCGTGCCTCGCAATTTAGCAAGACTTAACCGTATCGCCGCCTCGCATCCCTTGTCGCCTAGCGGCCCTTGCTGCTTTGACCACCAATTGACCCAAATCAAGACTTATGAATGTTAGTGTCACTCAACCAACTTTGCCTTGCGGCGGTTTCCCGACTTAAACTCAAACAACTCAACCAACTTAAGCAACTTATATGCCGACAACTCAAGACTTGACGCCACATCTCGTGCCGAAGCACGACGCCTATATTGAAACCCAATCTTAGGCCCAAACTTTTGTGTTAAACTGTACATACCTTCAACTCAACTCAATCCAAAGGCATACATACGGTTAGCCGCTATTTGCCGACATCTATATGAACTTGGTCACTAGCATCACAAGCTATACCTTGACGTATAGTTTTGTTAATCGGGATCCTTTCGACGCAAGTGGCTAGCCCCGTCGCAAGTCTCCGCTTAACCTGTGCCAAAACCTTACGCACGACTATACCCTGTTCCCTCCTAGGCTGAGTCGGCCCCTTGACCAAGGGTTACCGCTCGAGGGTTCATCGCCCTTGTCGACAAGTTATCAAATGACCATGCAATACTCGACACAAACTGACGTCTCACACAGTCATTCCTCTACCAAAACCAAGACTTCTATCCTTGAGACCCCTCGACGACCCGCGGTCGCGAGCATTCCTTTCCTTGAGATCCCTCGACGACCCACGGTCGCGAGCATTCTTTTCCTTGTTACCCTATTATTTGATTCAACTCATGAATGCCTATTTGATAGTCCTTTCTCAAAACTCACTTTGAATCAATTGTGATCCTTGCCTTAAACACTAAGCCCGTGCATCGTGCCTTAAGCCAATCGTGCTCTGCGTGACACTCCTGCCCAAGTCGACGGGCCTTGAGATCGTGGGACTACTTAACTTGACAATCGCAGAATGAGCGGGACAGCACTTGGAATGACTTAGGTCGACCGGCATAATTTTGCCTAACTTACTCAAGCCTACAACTTAACCCGAGGGACGAGCAAAGGCTATGCCAAGCCTTGCGCAGTGGAAGCGTGCATGCTTTATCAAGCATTTACGCGGACGACGCCTATGACTTAGGCTAACTCTTAGCTTTTGCACCGAAGACCAACTTTTCTTCTCCCAAGCCACGGGACGAAGGACCGAGTGTCATTTTCAAAGCACGCCGTGCATCAACTCTAAGCCGACCGTTGGACCTTTTTCCATATTCTAACTCATTTCGACCCGTCGGGATTATTTTCTTAGCTATGTGGATTCGTCTCTTTTATTATCAAGCCTATTGTGCAAGTTGAAAACACACGATTTATTATGTGAAGGCTAAGATGAGGCAAGTTCACCGAAACTACCCCACCTGAGCGAGCGGTCGCCTCGACCGAGCGATGTCTTCCAGCAGCCGTTGCAAGGCTAAGGCCGAACGCCGTCGGCGTTTCGATTCCTCCGATTGACTGAGCGGGACGGGGCACTACAGTTTTCAAACTGAAATATTTTGTAGCTTTTGTTCCTCTTGTAATTTTTAATCCTCCTGATTTTGGTTTTTTTTTTAATGTTTCTCAAGTTTATCTATTGTTGATAAATTAGACAAACAAGTCCATATATCTCAATCCTAGTACTGAAAAAACATAAACAATAAATGTTAAATAACATATTGCATCGGAGATTTTTTTTAACTACAAAAGGTAAAAGGGCACCTGACCAGTTAGAAACAAAAATAAATAGGAACATAGTTCCAATAAAGGGAACCCATGGACCATATTCTTCTCCAATCTGAGTCTTGCTCAAGTCTCGAATAAATTCAAGAACATATTCGAAGAAAAAGTACTAGTATTACCATTTGCTAGGATATATTCCTGATGCAAAATTTAAGGTTAGCTGGCATGAATCAGGCCTCAATTTAAAATGGTTTACTTTGGTTTATTGTATCATGCAATTTTTTTTAATATTTTATTTCTAATATTTTTTTAAAGAAGGGACATCATTTTGTATTTCGTCCTGGGCATCAAAATGTTCCGGGCCGGTCCTAGGCGGACGCAGAAATTGAAGAGAGGGGGGTCGACCTTTACTGTAAAGGAAATCCATATTTTTGTAGGACTTCTTGTTGATTTCTAGAAGACGCATTCACATTTGAAGACTTTGGTGTCGACACCTTAGAAAAAAACCATTGCATCCTGGAAAAGTGAATGAAACCTAATTTATCTCCCATTTTTACCTTAAAAAAATAATTTTAATTACTTTATATGTAGTCTTCATAATGTAGAATAAGACATAATATGCAGACATTACTTTAGGCAATGAAGCACTGTAAGTGAATAACCTCTTTCTTAAGCAGCACTAGTATCATACACTTAAATTAAGCATTCATAATGTCTTGAATTTATTATTAAATCTTAATGAAAATTTAATATCTAAATTACAGTTGTTCCCAGAATAACATTTTGGGTATACTCTTAAATTAAGCATTCATAATATCTCACGATACCAATCGAATTCCAAAATAAAACAAAAATATAAAACATTAATTTGGCAAATTGTAGATGAACAAGAAAAATGAAAGACCTGCTGACTTCGTCTTTATGTAATGCAACAAAAAACTAGGAGAAAATGCGGGAGAAGCTATGGGGGAGAAATGGTGAGCATGAACAAGAAATGCATACATGCAGAGCTTCTGGAGAGAAATGGTTAATGCTGCAGTAGAGTAGCTGTGCAGCCTGGGCTATATGCTTTGTACTGCAGTTATGGAGTGTCAGCGTGCACAGTGCTACAGTGGAGCAGCTGTGCCTGTGAGGAGTCAGTTCAGCTGTAGTAAAAAAAAAAAAAAAGTCGGTGGGGGTCAACTGACCCCACATGCCCCATTGTGGTTCCGCCCCTGTTCAAATGTAATGGCAAATTGTATAGTAGGCACCACAACTTTTACGTCCAATTTCTTAATTTATTTATAAATTTATAATTCTAAATTTTTACTTGAGAACAGTCTAGATATTTGGATTTAGACTGCCAATAAAATTGAAAGTTCTAACATAAAGTAGAACAACTAATATTATTGCAATCTTATTTTATGTTTGTTGATAGTCCTAAAAGGTTTGGATAGTTTAAATTTAGGCTGTCCAATTGTTAGTTCTAATATAAAGTATGACTATCAACTTTGTAAACAGTCCTATTTTATGTTTCGTTGCCCGTCCTAAAGAAGTTGGACAGTCAAAAATAAAATTAAGATTATCCTGAATAAAAAATTACACAAGTTGGATTATTCTGAAATAAGATCTATGCTGAACTAATATATGAAGTGTCTATAGAATTTGTGAATATAATGTGGCGTGTGGCTGTTAAAGAAGTATGTTTCAGCGGCCCTGGCCACAAATACCCCCTCCTCTTTTTTTCTAAAATAAATAAATGAAAATAAAAATTATCCCTCTCCACTGGACTGGACCAGCTAGCTTGTCTCATCGACAATGAATGTTAACAATTTGTTAACGTAAAAAGAAGCGAGAAAAAACTCACGAAAAAACTCACACACACACACACACACACACACACACACACTTTCTCTCTCTCTCTCTCTCTCTCTCTCTCTCTCTCTCTCTCTCTCACTTTACCAGCTAGCTCGATATCATAAATGTTAACAATTTGATTGATTATTACAGTTGTGTTATTGTACCATTGCTACAGATCACCATCAGTATTAAAGTCTTCTGTCAGATTCCGCAACCAACGAGTCCTTTTCTCACATTTGAGTAGATATTTCACATGATAGATAATCCTAAATAAACGTGTTTTTTGTTTGCATTTTTCTGATATTAAATTTAGAACTATATCCTGGATTTGGTGATATAAATTTAGGAAGGCTTTTGTGACTTTTCGTTGTGTTACGAACTTATTAATTTCCACTCCTATATATTCTCCGCATGCGACTCGTGAAGCAACAAAAATAAAATATCAGTCTCTAGACACCTCTCCATGTTCCAGGTTGTGTGGTGTCATGTTTCTCGGTGGCATAGAGCATGGTTAAGAAATATTGTCAGTATCAATTGATCGGGAGTGACTGACTCAAGATCATTTTTTCGTTATGGATTGGTTTCTTCGGAATCAAGTTTCATGATAAACAGATTGCGTCTCGATGAAGGACTCTGCAGCAGAGTCGTGATGGACCTTTCCGCTGTTTGGTTTTCGTTGTTGTTTTTGTTGTCGCACTTGCTCCTCTCGCTTGGTTTATGAATGTGTTTTTCGCGAGTGTTTTTGATATATTTCATTGCTTACGTTCTTTGAACTTCGCATTCATATCGAATTCTGGGAGAAAGATAAGAGTATTGATACTATGTTGGTGGGATTGCAGGTGATCGTGTAGGTGCCACGTAGTGCTCGCCAAATCCTCCAACGGTGAGTGGCTTGACCCCTCTCGTTGACCCTCTTGCTCTCTAATCAATCCATGATATCGCTTATGAAATGCTAAATAAAGAACGAAGAGACAATTGCATGCTTATTTCTATATAACCGTAAATCGTATATAACGATGTTGCTAGTTTACTTATGTTATGACTGTTATACAACTGTGCTAGTAGAGATTGAATCAGTGATTAATGTTGCAACGGTAAATGCGGAATATAGTATTGATTCCTTGAACGATAATAGAACATTAAGAATGTCAAGTTTCTTGTTATCTCATAGACTATGCTTGAGTAACTAGTTTTTAGTCTCGCATGGTCATGGACAACTTGTACACAAGAGATTTGGTTCCTCGAATGGTAACACAGGGCAATGGGACCGATTCGGCCTAGAAGGAATCAAAATAGTTGTGTTGGATATTAGCACAGGTTATTCGAAAACATTTAGTGGGGCTCACTACCCGTGTTGAAAGGATCGTCGTCTAAACCAAGCTATAGTCCAGAATGGCTTGTGGTGCTAGTGACCCTCACGTATATAAATTGTTTAACTAATGATACCTGATTTTCAGAGAAGAACATGGTAAGTTCTGTGCAGGGGTGGAGACTCTAACTGGGTAAGAATCAACGTAGTTTACTTTGTTATGCTCATATAAAATTGACTAGGATGACTGGAAAGATCATTTAACCGTTGATGCTTCACATAACTTTTATAACAATTGAGATAGTGAAATTTTATTAGTCACTCACCAGTACACGGCAATGTACTTACCCACGTCTCTACTGTTGCTGCGAACCAAGGAGGCGTACCGAGGAACTGAATGCGACACTAGTATAGTTTAAAGCCTTGCCCGTGCGGAAGGCATGTTCAGTATATTTTGAAGACCCCGCTTTATCTCCACCAGGATGATGCAAATTCCAGGAGTCTATGTGTCACGACCCGCACCCGTTTTTCGGATACGAGACGTGTCCAAGCCAGCCTACGCCGCAGAGTCGATGGTAGAACGCTGTCACGGCCAAGATGCTCAAAATCACAAAATATACATTTATTGCTCATTCACATTATTAAATCAAGTTTACAAATTACAAGGTTTCACAACATCATATTTGCTAGAAAATACACTGTCTCACAAATAGAAGAAGACAACTAATTCAACTATATAGGTTGACCTCAGCATACCCATGTCTTCCCAATGCTAAGAGTGATCGCGGCTAAACCTGAAAAATGTTGGTTTTCACTCAGGAATGGAACGAGTACATTCTCACAACAGAATCAATAAATGACGAAATCCATAAATCTGTAATAATACTGAGATACATGATAATAAACAGAAAATCATGGTAGGAATCATACGAGTAAAAGCAGGAAGACATGGTACACAAGATAAGTAATGACAAGAAACTGTAATGTAGTAAGACTATATCTAACAAGTGATTTGAAATACACTTTCGACATGTAAATGGCTAAGGGGTAAATCCGGCACCCCGCACGTGAATTATGCGACTGCTATCAGGCAAGAATAGACATTTTAGAATATTTTTGGGTATGTTTACATGTCTACTAATATACTCTCCCGTCCGGCTAGTACCCATGGATTCAAACAGGTCACGAACACGAAAATATATTGGTCACGAACAACATGCAAGAATCCATAACTACTATCTCGTGTGACAAGCGTGTCAAGAACCAACGTGATATCAATGTAAAACATTATTAAATACATGAAGTATAGAGATAATCAAATATGAAAACTATCAGAGATGTACTCGCCTGAGGTCCTGTGCTGGTGAAACCGACAATCCCGTTGGATCCAGTATAGTCCGTTTGTCTAGGGCTGATAAAGAGGTATGAATGCGATTAGCTATGATCAAAGGTAATCTAATGATCTAAGAGAGATTTCTAATCTTAGAGAAAAGATAACTATTTAATTAGAAAAAATATGTATATACTTTGGAAGGTATTGATAACATAATGGGTTTTAACCCTCTTTAAGAAATATTTGTTAACTATTTCGAAATATATTTAGAAACTAAATTTTATTAGTAAAATATTTTTAGAAAATATACTTAAAATCTAAATAATCACTTTTAGGGCAAAATGTAATTTTAGTGAAATATAATTATAGATCAAAGTTTATATATATATATATATATATATATATATATATATATATATATTAGAGCCAAAAAAAATATATATATATATATTAGAGCCAAAACATTAAAATTAACCTAATGGGACCCAAAATATTAATCCAAAAATATTAAAGCTTTAAGAAAAATCTACTTTGGTCAAAGTGTAATTTTGATCAAAACGATATTTGAAAAAAACTTATTAAAAATATATTTAGGATTTTCTAAATCAAATTTTGAAAATAGATGTAGGGCCAAGCCCCAAATTGTATTTTTACGAATAATTTAATAATAACCATAAGGCTATTAAATAATAACTTATGATATTAATAACAATAATAGTATTTAACATTACTACTACTAATAATAATCATAGTAATAATACTCATAAATATACACTGTAATCGAATAATACTATGAACAATAATACTAAAATAATACATACATACATATACCTATAACTACTGAATAGACTTTTACGCTAATTGTAATAATTACTTCAGTCTGCTACAATCGAGAAAGGGGAAGGTTGTTCCCAGCAACAAGCAATTAATAAAAACAAAAGAATAAAAATAAAAGGCAAGTAAAATAGCAAGGGACAGAGCAAAAAAGTAGATGGAGTGAGGACTTCTCTTCTCCTCTTCAGAGGAAGGAAGGAGAAGAATAGAAATCAGAAGAAGGGAGCGATGGAGGATAGCTTACCAGAGTGGACGCGCGCGGCTCACTCGCCGAGGCGATGACCGGTCACGCAGGTGCGGGTCGCAGGCGCCGCACTCGAAGTTGGGGTTCACCAGGACTCTGGTCACGCGGCGCTGCCCCGACGCTCGTGGAGAGGGGCTCCGGTGACCGGGAGCTCGACGCTGGTGGAGACGAAGGCGCCATGGAGGAGGCGTACGCGAGCGGCGGCCGCGCGGTTCGGCGGAGACCACGATCCGCTGGTTGGAGACTCAGATCTGACGTCGTGGTATTGCCGAGGCGAAGGCGATGGGGTCTGCTCCGGTCTCGGCGATCATCGCGGAGGCATCTCGGCTGCGGGGACACGGGCTGCGCCACTCATCGTCGACGAAGACGTCGGCGCCGGCGTACTGGACGGATCTGGGTGATGCCCATCGCGGGCGATCGGGGTTCTGGCGTCAAAGCGGGGTCGACGCTTGGCAGTAGGACGCGACGGAGAGGTAAAGTGCTTAATGGTGGTGGCGGTGGTGGTTTAATGGCGATGACGATGGTGTTTATGGTGGTTGAGATGCATGGTTGTATGCAACGGACACGGACACACGGGTCCGGACACGATTGATACTTGTAAATTTTTGTGGCGAACACACGGACACGGTCGGACACAATAGGCTGATTGTTGTTATTAGGATGTGATGATGATGATGGCTGCTGGCGGCCGTGGTGGGAGGCAGGGCTGTGATGGCTTGGTAAGGTGGAGGAGACGGGGTGGCGGGTGTTTGATTATTACGGATACTGGTGGGCGAGGAGTCTGCGTTGATGGTGCAGAGTAGACAAGGACGGGGCTGGTGTGCTTGCGGATTGGGAGAGAAAATCTTTATAGACTTTTTCTTTTTGAAAAGAAATAATGGGAATGGTTACTCCATATATAGACTCTATGGAACGAGATAGACTAATCTGGTTTTTAAAGGGAATTGATAAGGGCACTGCACTTTTTGATCGGGGCTAGCCCATTAGGGATAGCCCCTGATCAAAAACTTCACTTTTTTAATAACAAGGACTGTCCAAATTTTGGGCAGTCCTGCAAACTGAATGGACTGCCAGAAAACTTGGTAGTCCTAAGTCTCAGCATGTGAAACAAAAGAACTGTCCATTTTTCTGGCAGTCCTTACTGTATGTAGGACTGCCAGGAATTTGGGCAGTCCTTATTATAAAAGACACTTCACTTTTTGATCAGGGCTAGCCTAATGGGCTAGCCGTGATCAAAAGTTGCAGTGCCCTTATCAATTTCCTTTTTAAATTCATATTGTAGCGTACGGAGAAAAGATCAAAATCCAATGGATTAAGAGAATCCTTTCTCTTATTAAATCAAATAATATATTTTAAAATTAAAATTAATATAATCTGCAAATAATAATAAATCTACAACCAATTAATATTATCAACTAATTTTAAACATACAAATTCAAATATTCCAGAATTAATTAGATAGCACTTTGTCATCAATGTAATATAAATTATATAAATTCAAACCTTTTTCAAATACTACTTATCACATTCAAATATAACGTTTAAATTAAAAACAATCTAATCATAATCAATTAAAACCAATATTAATTCAAGTAATATTGATATTAGCATGCAACTAAATCGTATAATTTAATTCTATAGATGATCGACCAAATAATTTATAAAATAATATTTAGTATCTATCAAATAACATATTTTTAAATTAAGACGATAATTGATTATCTCTATGAATAATATCCAATACAAACTTATTTTTATTATTCAAAATTCCTAAAAGATATTTATAATTTTAAAACAATTTTCGAAATTAATCTTTAATAAAATCCAAGATAGTACTAAACATCTTTCATAATCCTAACAATATAATTTAAAATATTAGTTTTTGATAAAAGATAATATCATTTGCAAAGTCTCGACCGCGACGTGGCGGAGGTGATGGCGGTTTCGACAGAGTATTGTGTCCATGTCCTCGGACACATGACACGAGAATATGAAATTTAGGGTTAGGGTTAGAGTTTGGGAAAATTTTGTGATTGGGGATTTTCAAAAATTAGGGTTAGGAATTTTGTGGAGAAAACTAAAAGGGCTTCCCAAAGATAGATATTTCCAAAAATCAAATAAAGATTTAAACTTAATCATTCAAATACAATTGATTAGAATATTAAATTTGATATCCATATGATCAAATAGCATTTAAAAGGTATCCTATAAATTCAAATTTCTACAATATATAAAAATAATTTTGACAAATCCCTTCGTCAAATAAAATAATTTCAAATTAAAATTTATTTTCTAACATCAAAAATATTTACTAAAAATAAAATAAATACAAATTTGGAAATTCGGGAAGAGGGGTTACACTATGACTTTTGTTTGTATAAATGATGTGAAGTATGAAACGACTATCTCATTATGAATCATTTTGTAAACCCGCACGACAAACCTCTACAGGCGAGTCTACGTAAATGTTGTTTCATTATCAATAAAGAAAATTTTCTTCTGTGCAAGTGTGTTATTCAAATATTTGCGTACTCTGTGTTTTGTTCTAGGTAACTTTACGACTGTGCCTTGTGAGAGTGCAACTTTGGCTCGCACGACTTCACATCCCTACGTGTAGCACCCGATTTCTAAAATGAGGGAAATTTTGAAATTTTGTAATTTTAATCATTTAATAATGATATTTAAACCATGATATGATTTTTGGTGTTTTTTTAGTTAATTTAAAACTATTTAAAACCACGAGTTGTGATTTTGATGATTGACTAGTGTAACCCTAGAGTTGGCTAAGCCTAGAGACTAACCATGACCAAGGGAGCCTAGTCATGTGATTAGGATGACTAATTACAACTTTTTAGCCTAAGGGTATTTTGGTCATTTTGACAATTTTGTGAAATTGTAAATTATGTTAATTAAATATTGTGCTAATCTATTAGTTAAGCCTTAACCTAGAAGTTTAAACTCATCTAGATTAGTCATGAGGTTAGGATCATGGTTAGAACATTTCTACTAAGTGCCAAGGTTAGTAATATCTAGATATTTATAAGTAGGATATTTTCTTCTTAGGATATTGTGAAAAGAAAGCCTAGCTAGAACCAATAGGAATGCTTGGAATTGGGTGGAATGATCTTAGCCACTCATCTATACCTAAACAAACCCTAATTCCCTTAGATGACCAGCCATCAAGTGCCCCCCTTCCTATAAGTGTCACACTTAGAAACCTTTGCCTCTTTTTACAATTTCTTAGAACCCTAATTGTTCCTCCCCAAAATCTTTCCCCAAATATCCAAATTAAGTCCAATTTGATCCTAATCAATTACATCATCATTGCCAACAGTAGAGGAGACTTGTGGAGGCTTGCTAGCAAGGTTGTAGGACGTTTGAACCGTAGAAAATCAAGGAAGACGTCGAGTCGAGGCTCTTTTCATTGAGGTTTCACCCTTAATAGGTAAAACCCTACAAACACCCATAAATTTCCAATTTCTTTCCATAGATGCATCCATTTAGGGTTCCCCTAGGTGTAGCCCAAGTTTGGTAGGAGTTCGTGTCCATTTCGTGTCCGTATCGGACACGTATCGGTGTTTTTGAACTTGTGTTCGACGAAATACCACATAGAAAATTATTTTAGTAATTTTCAAAAGTAATTACATGTTTGTGTAGCCCTTAGCATGCTGATCACGAATCACTAACACTGAGTCGAATTATGTGTCGTTTTCGTGTCAAAATTGGACACGCACACACGCAGCACGAGCCCGTGCACCGTGTCCTGCTACCCGTGTCCTAGTTCTCTATGGACACGGCGTTTCGACACACGAAACTTGGTGTGTACCTTGGGGCAGTGACTGAAAGGTCACCCCCCAAGTCTCGCACGACCCCGTGTCATGTCGGAGACGAAAACACGCACGCACTGATTTTACACACACTGTGCACGCACAGGAAACCCGGACTGACACGCACTTCGTGTCGTGTCCTGTCACCACAAGGACGCGATTCAGGGTGTCGATCGTGTAGCCCTATATGTGGGCTACACGTGTGCACGGCCACGTGGCTCCACGTGGCCTGTGTCGAGTGCACGAGTACATCGACTCGCTGCACGACGCTGGTGCGAGCGTGTGTGTCTATGGTGTTCACGTGTGTCTGGACACCCCGTGTCCTCTCGTGTGGACATGGGACAATGCGTATGACACATGTACACGTGTACGACACTTTACCTACCACGAATTGGATGTAAATTGTATTTTCGAATTCGAATTTGGGGTTTTCCTAATGTTCACTGATACACAGTTCATACAAAGTCGATCCTGAGTTTAAATTGTATATTTTTAACTATCTGTAATGATTTAAATTTCCAGATTAATCTATTTACTTGTGTAATAGTTTACTACAATGTTTTTGTATTGAATGGTGTTAGGAATTATATTTTCGAAGTGGTTTGGGGCTGAAAATGAGTTAACAGTCAGTTGAGAAAACCTGAGAAATTAAAATGTTTAAACTGGGTTGATTTTGAGTTTTAGTTTCTGTTGTTCAAAAGAAAACTGAGTTTGGGTTGATGTGAGATAAAATGAACTGGGTTCAAATTCGAAACAGGGAAATCTGAGATTAGGTTAATATAAAAAAACTGAGATTAAGTTTGTAATGTAAAACTGAATATTGAAATGGAAGTTAAAACTAAGAAATTCCCATTGGTAGGAACCTGAGGATTCCTTCCTATATGTTAAACTGAAATTTCAAACCTGAGAATAGGTTAGCTGTGTATTGGCTTGGGACTAATTAGATAATTGTTAATTGGGAATTGGTTGAATGGGAAAAACTGAGATTAATGCACTAATATTCCTGTACACACACACTGAGGACACTTTACACCTATATCTAGGTTACACACATACACATGGAGATATAGACACCCACATGTACACAGGAACATTAAACTGTATCCACATTACACTCTTCACCTCTCTTGAACACACATAGAACCTTTCTTAATTTCCTTTTTCCTTCTCTCTCTATATATGGCTACCTATCTATATATTTGTGTATTGCATGTTAGAGTTTAGGGGAGGGAACTTGAGAGTTTAGATTACATGAAGTATATGAATAAATGCATATATGGTAATGTAGGTATGTAATAATGTGAGGTATGCATCTATGGTATGTATGTTAACTAAGTATACATGAATGTATGTATTTATATATATTTGTATTTATAGGTTGTATTTTGTGATATGGTTTATAGGCCTAATGTAAGGATTAACCCTATAGTTGACAATAGGCTTTTTGAACCTTTGGACCCTTAGACTTGTATTGACTAACCCTAGATAGCCTTGACTCGATGTTGACCAAGTTTGACCAGCTGACCAAGATAGCCTTGTGGTTGACCTAGTTAGACTAGAGTTGACCTAGATTGGACTTGTTGACCTAGTTGACCTAGACAGTTGACCAAAGTTGACCAAGAGTTGACTTTGACCTAGTTGACTTAGAATCATGTAGTTTGTATTGCAGATTTCCATTATTTCAAATTAAGTACTTAAATAACTTGTTTTACTCTAAAAAGGACTCTATGACACCAGTTCGGACATCCATTCATATCAGTCATTCAGGGTGATAGGCGAGTACATTCTCTGATCGTTTCATATTTGTCAGGACTTATATTCTTGCTCTAGATTACTTTACTTGATATTGGCACAATTGTTATCACGGATTGGTACTATATGGATCTTCTCTTGCGATGTTATCTCTATTGTGTTCAACAGATACATATTGTGATGTGCGTTTCACGAACATATTGTATTTATTGTACACCCCTATTCATGTATACTCATTGTGCATCTTGTACTCTCATGATCACATGAGCTTCATAGAGAAACTATTGTACAAGGTAGCGTAACTGCATTGGATCCTTGTGTATTGATTGGGGAGGGTGAGTAGGAAATGGTTATGTGATCAAAATCCCATATTGTACAAATATTGTATGCATCCATTGTACACTCACGTATGACGGAGCTACCTATTGTTATTGTATAACCTAACCCGTTTACATAACCATATTGTGCTCTAAATCACTAGTATTGCAGTTTTACTTATCCTATATATATTTTCAGTTATAAATTCTCTCTTGTTTTCATATACATCTTCTTACAGTTCATGTATCTTACTCTTTTGCATGCTTTATATTTCCTAACATGTTATGAACCGCGTGAGATGTATTGTGCTCGCTCCTGTCCTGACTGGACCTGTTGAAAATACTACAGATGATGATGGTGACTGCCCTACCTTCTATGGAGCACATGAGGGTGACCTTCAGGAGCCCGAGGAGCATCTAGCTCAGTAGAGGGTGCCTAGTCTAGTCTAGTATTTATAGTTTTCAGTTTATATCGGATTGTTCCGATTGTTAGTTGAGACTTAGTTATATTCAGGACTTGTATTTATTTGTGTTGAACATCTACTTTGTGTGGTGCGATAACTCTATTTATATTTCAGTTTCTTCTTTTATCTGATTCCATATCGTGCTCTATCTTCCCTAGACTTGTGATTGAGATATAGAGTTGAGATGTTATATTATACCTCCGTGCGGAGATGATATGTTTATATCTTGTTGTTAGATGTTATAGATGACCTATACAACGTTCTGCCGTCGACACTGCGGCGTAGACTGGACGTACCCACATTCTCGTGCCCGCAATCAGGGTGCGGGTCGTGACACGTTTTTGTGGTGGCCCATGCCGGTCAATGTCGTAATTAGTGCGATCTCGTAATGGTGCTCAACTTGGAGTACTAATTACGAGCCTGCGACTAGGACATAGGATCTAGGATATGATAGGAGTTACTCAATCACATTTTAGGAAAATTCTGATCTTTTGATTACCATGACAACTCTTCTTGTAGTTGAATTTAATTGTTCTTCCTTGATTTTCCTTATCATGTGCCATATTGATCTCCTTGTTTCAATCTGTCCTAAGGATGCCGCTTACTTGCGCTCAGGCAGCAGGATCTAGTGTTGTTCCAGAGAGGTCCGATCCAGTAGGACCTCCACCTCCGGCTACGGGAGTATCAGTCGAGGGAGCTGCCACCTCAGTTCCTGCCCTTCAGGCAGGAGTAGCAGCGACTGTTCCAGGAGGTCTTCCACCTCCAGCTGCAGGACCGTCCATAGTCATTCCTGAGACTCTTCTACCGCCACCTCCGCTACCGACGGATGCACAGCAGATGATGGCCCTTATACAGCAGATGATGCAGACCCAGAGGGCCCAGACAGAGGCACAGCAGCATCAGGCTGACGCATCCCACCGCAAGACAGATGTGCTACGACAGAGTATGGAGAACTCCCACCAGCTGGCGATGATAGCAGTTGAGAGGGTAGTCTCGGGTACAGTTCAGGGTACCCCAGTTCAGCAGCAGCAGAGTCAGAGGAGGCCTGGCACATGTCTAGATTTCAGGAAGATGAACCCGAGGGACTTCAAGGGTACCGAGGGTATCCTGTATGCAGATGACTGGTTGGAGGATGTCCAGCAGAGCCTGGAGTTAGCAGAGGTCCCGAAGGGACTATGGGTGACGTCTGCGGCTAGCCAGTTCTTTGACATCGCTTTGACGTGGTTCCGGACAGACCCTCAGGTGTCAGTGAAGGGTATATCATGGGAGAACTTCAGAAGGCTCTTCAAGGAGAAGTTCTACCCCGACGTGGCTCTTACAGCTTTGGAGGCCCAGTTCGTCGGATTAGTGCAGGGGAACTCGTCGGTGGATGAGTATGCAGCAGAGTTCTTCCGTTTGAGTAGATTTGCTCCAGACCTGATCCAGAATAAGGGGTATAAGGCCCGCAAGTTTAGGAGAGGCCTTATTCATGCGGTTCGTACTCGTACTTTCGGACGACGCGATGCGACCTTCGAGCAGATACTGATGGAGGCACAGATAGCTGAGAAGGACTTCGGCCTCAAGCCGAAGAGGGACAGTGATGCCTTAGGGGCTAGTTCTAGTGCAGGGCCAGCCAAGCACCCTCACATCCAGCAGAGGCCAGTTCAGCAGCCGTTTTAGGGCCAGGGACATGTACTTCACCAGCAGGCACCCAGGCAGCAACAGCACACTACATGTAACTTCTGCAAGAGGCAAGGCCACTGATAGGGCGACTGCAGGAAGAGGCAGGGCCTGTGTTTACTTTGTGGTTCAGCAGAGCATCAGTGTAGGGGTTGTCCCAGGAATAAGGCACCAGTGACTCAGGCGGCAGCAGGAGCTAGGGCTCCGACAGGGCAACAGAATGGACCACCGTTGCAGACTCAGCAGCAGAGGTTTGTCCAGCATCAATAGCAGGCCAGGGGAGGCCAGCAGGGGCGAGCTTTCGCCATAGCAGTCGAGGATGCACAAGCAGAGGGTGAGCTGATTGCAGGTTCCAATCTTTTCGATTCCATTTCCGCATTTGCCTCCTTATAACTGTCTTGAAATTCGATTCTATCCGTACCTGGTAGTTGATAAATTTTGTTCAGATGTTTCATTGTGATTTATTTTCTTCTGAGATAAGTCATATGGGCTAGGTCGCCTCGATTATGGGACCTAGAGTCTTCTATAGTTATGTTAGCTGGCATAGTGAGGACATATAGTCAGGTTTTGGACGTATTTCTCGGGTGTGGGAATTTAAGGTTTTCGCGGCCAAGCATGAAGCAATGCAAAAATTTTAAATACCATGATTCTAGAGGTATGTACCATAGTCAAGGACTCTGTGAATATCGTAGCCTTGCTCACTAGCATGACGAAGATTCTGAGTATCATGATTTTGGACAAACGTATATGATTATCGGACTGTGTGTTGAGACTGTGATTGTTGGGGTGTTTGACCTAGGAGTACGACTATTTTAATTTCGAGGACAAAATTTTTCTAAGGAGGGTAGACTTGTAGCACCCAGTTTCTGAAATAAGGGTAATTTTGAAATTTTCTAATTTTAATCATTTAATAATAATATTTAATCCATAATATGATTTTTGGTGATTTTTAGTTAATTTAAAACTATTTAAAACCACGAGTTGTGATTTTGATGATTGACTAGTGTAACCCTAGAGTTGGCTAAGCCTAGAGACTAACCATGACCAAGGAAGCCTAGTCATGTGATTAGGATGACTAATTACAATTTTTTAGCCTAAGGGTATTTTGGTCATTTTGACAATTTTGTGAAATTGAAAATTATGTTAATTAAATATTGTGCTAATCTATTAGTTAAGCCTTAACCTAGAAGTTTAACCTAATCTAGATTAGTCATGAGGTTAGGATCATGGTTAGAACATTCCTACTAAGTGCCAAGGTTAGTAATATCTAGATATTTATAAGTAGGATATTTTCTTCTTAGGATATTGTGAAAAGAAAGCCTAGAACCAATAGGAATGCTTGGAATTGGGTGAAATGATCTTAGCCACTCATCTATACCTAAACAAACCCTAATTCCCTTTGATGAACAGCCATTAAGTGCCCCCTTCCTATAAGTGTCATACTTAGAAACCTTTGCCTCTTTTTACAATTTCTTAGAACCCTAATTGTTCCTCCCCAAAATCTTTCCCCAAATATCCAAATTAAGTTCAATTTGATCCTAATCAATTGCATCATCATCCCCAACAGTAGAGGAGACTTGTGGAGGCTTGCTAGCAAGGTTGGAGGACGTTTGAACCGTAGAAAATCAAGGAAGACGTCGAGTCGAGGCTCTTTTCATTGAGGTTTCACCCTCATTAGTAAAACCCTACAAACACCCATAAATTCCCAATTTCTTTCCATAGATGCATTCATTTAGGGTTCCCCTAGGTGTAACGCAAGTTTGGAAGGAGTTCGTGTCTATTTCGTATCCGTATCGGACACGTATCGGTGTTTTTGAACTTGTGTTTGACGAAATGCCACATAGGAAATTATTTTAGTAATTTTCAAAAGTAATTACATGTTTGTGTAGCCCTTAGCATGATGATCACGAATCACTAACACTGAGTCGAATTCTGTGTCATTTTTGTGTCGAAATTGGATACGCACACACGCAGCACGAGCCCGTGCACTGTGTCCTGCTACCCGTGTCCTAGTTCTCTCTGGACACGGCGTTTCGACACACGAAACTTGGTGTGTACCTTGGGGCAGTGACTGACAGGTCACCCCCAAGTCTCGCACGACCCCGTGTCGTGTCGGAGACGAAAACACGTGCGCACTGATTTTACACACACTGTGCAAGCGCAGGAAACCCGGACTGACATGCACTTCGTGTCGTGTCCTGTCACCACGAGGACACGATTCAGGGTGTCGATCATGTGGCCCTACATGTGGGCTACACGTGTGCACGGCCACGTGGCTCCACGTGGCCTGTGTCGAGTGCACGAGTCCATGGACTAGCTGCACGACGTTGGTGCGCGCACATGTGTCTGTGGTGTTCACGAGTGTCTGGACACCCCGTGTCCTCTCGTGTGGACACATGACAATGCGTATGACACATGTACACGTGTACGACACTTTACCTACCACGAATTGGATGTAAATTGTATTTTCGAATTCAAATTTGGGGTTTTCCTAATGTTCACTGATACACAGTTCATACAAAGTCGATCCTGAGTTTAAATTGTATATTTTTAACTATCTATAATGATTTAAATTTCTAGATTAATCCATTTACTTGTGTAATAGTTTACTACAATGTTTGTGTATTGATTGGTGTTAGGAATTATATTTTCGAAGTGGTTTGGGGCTAAAAATGAGTTAACAGTCAGTTGAGAAAACCTGAGAAATTAAAATGTTTAAACTGGGTTGATTTTGAGTTTAAGTTTCTGATGTTCAAAAGGAAACTGAGTTTGGGTTGATGTGAGATAAAATGAACTGGGTTCAAATTCGAAACAGGGAAATCTGAGATTAGGTTAATATAAAAAACTGAGATTAAGTTTGTAATGTAAAAATGAATATTGAAATGGAAGTTAAAACTGAAAAATTTCCATTGGTAGGAACCTGAGGATTCCTTCCTATATGTTAAACTGAAATTTCAAACCTGAGAATATGTTAGCTGTGTATTGGCTTGGGACTAATTAGATAATTGTTAATTGGGAATTGGTTGAATGGGAAAAACTGAGATTAATGCACTAATATTCCTGTACACACACACTGAGGACACTTGACACCTATATCTAGGTTACACACACACACATGGAGATATAGACACCCACATGTACACAGGAACATTAAACTGCATGCACATTACACTCTTCACCTCTCTTGAACACACACACAACCTTTCTTAATTTCCTTTTTCCTTCTCTCTATATATATGGCTACCTATCTATATATTTGTGTATTGCATGTTAGAGTTTAGGGGAGGGAACTTGAGAGTTTAGATTACATGTTGTATATAAATAAATGCATATATGGTAATGTAGGTATGTAATAATGTGAGGTATGCATCTATGGATGTATGTTAACTAAGTATACATGAATGTATGTATTTATATATATTTGTATTTATAGGTTGTATTTTGTGATATGGTTTATAGGCCTAATGTAAGGATTAACCCTATAGTTGACAATAGGCTTTTTGAACCCTTGGACCCTTAGACTTGTATTGACTAACCCTAGATAGCCTTGACTCGATGTTGACCAAGTTTGACCAGTTGACCAAGATAGCCTTGTGGTTGACCTAGTTAGGCTAGAGTTGACCTAGATTGGACTTGTTGACCTAGTTGACCTAGACAGTTGACCAAAGTTGACCAAGAGTTGACTTTGACCTAGTTGACTTAGAATCATGTAGTTTGCATTGCAGATTTCCATTATTTCAAATTGAGTACTTAAATAACCTGTTTTACTCTAAATAGGACTCTGTGACACCAGTTCGGACATCTATTCATATCAGTCATTTAGGGTGACAGGCGAGTACATTCTCTGATCATTTCATATTTGTCAGCACTTATATTCTTGCTCTAGATTACTTTACTTGATACTGGCACGATTGTTATCACGGATTGGTACTATATGGATCTTCTCTTGCGATGTTATCACTATTGTGTTCAACAGATACATATTGTGATGTGCGTTTCACGAACATATTGTATTTATTGTACACCCCTATTCATGTATACTCATTGTGCATCTTGTACTCTCATGATCACATGAGCTTCATGGAGAAACTATTGTACAAGGTAGCATAACTGGATTGGATCCTTGTGTATTGATTGGGGAGGGTGAGTAGGAAATGGTTATGTGATCAAAATTCCATATTGTATAAATATTGTTTTTTGCAAACAAAATGGCGACTCTGCTGGGGACGACTTTGTCCTCCGACGAGGAAGTGACAACTCAATGTGACGTTGCGTCTATCGGAAAGACGCAGAAGACGCTGGTTGTAAAGGTCAACCAGACGGCCTACGAGGCGATGATCAACTCCAGGACCACCCCTCGCACTGCAACAACTTCTGCCACGAGCAAAGTGCGCCCAGTATGGGTCCCCAAGACTGCTGCACAGTCCACTACTTCTGTTGCTCAGCCTACTGCGCAGTCCATTGCCTCTGTTCCCAAGGCTGCTGCCTCTGTTGCGCAGTCTACTACTACTGCTCATGCGCAGTATGCTGCCTCCCTTGCCAGTGCACAAACCACTTTATATGCTGCCCTGTCAAAGTGCAAGACTCCTGTTCCTCTGACGCAGTTGGCTGCCACTCTGCCTGCGCAATCCACCAATCCAGCAACCAGAGTGCAACTCAAACACTCTGGCAACAAGACTTCTGCTGCGCAAGCCACTGTGATTGAGGCCAGAAGACTTTCTGCCAGAGTCACCCATGCGCAACCTGCCAGTGCGCAATCTGCCAGTGCGCCAACAACCCATGCGCAAACTGCTCCAGCGCAATCTGAGAGAGACAGCCCTTTGGCTAATCTCTCCTCTTCCCACAGTAAGGAGAAAAGCTCTGCTCCTCCTCTCAAACACCCTGTTGCTCCTGCGCAATCCACTGGGGGTAGTCTTTTGGCTATTCCTCCTCCTCCCCAGAACAAAGGAAAAGACCCGTTGGTCTTTTCTCAAACTTCCTCGTCCCACGACTTGGAAGACAATAGAGGGAAACGCTCTTTAGCTAACCCTTCTTTACAAAACAAAGGAAAAGGCCCTTTGGTCTTTTCTCAGTCTTCCTCGGTTTTTATCGTAGAAGATCAATCTGAACGTGCTCCGGCACCGATCAGTACAAGAACTCTCTCCAACAAGAGTTCTTCTTCTCTCCCTGATCAGAGAGGTATTCTGCCTACTCTGGTAGCAGAGTTCCAAGATCTCCCAACCCTCAAGATATCCCGTTCAAGACAGGAAAAATTACTGGTGTCTCAGACTGAAACCCCTGGGGGTGAGTTTGCTGATTTAAGAACTTATCTCAATCGACCAACTTCGGTGAAACGCAAACAGCCAATGTCGAAGACCAACCAGCATCAGAAGCAAACCTCCAGGATCAAAAATCCGGACACCTATGCCAATGAAGTGAGTACTTCACTGTACACTCAAGGGACAAAACATCTGAAGAACCGGAACCATGTTCCGAATATTGTCAAAGAACACATCCCTCGAACTTCTTCTCGTCCCGTTGCTGTTCCCGATCTCCGAGAACACCTCAAGCAAAAATGGGACAACATCTCAACATCCCCAGTGCAACCATTTGGACACCATTGTAACCACCAAGTTGTCATCAAGTGTTGTTGTCAGACAACAAGACGATCTGTCTTCGATCGTCTGAACTTTACAAACTCTGAACCTATGTCAGAAGACGAAGATGAAGTTCTGTACGCTTCTGTCAACATGACTTCCAGAGACACTGGGGGTAGGAAGTGCTCCAAGCACGGCAAGCCTCGCAAGCCATGCCAGCGGTATTTGGATTTACTCCAAGCATCCTCTGAAGGAGTATTCCAATATACCCGATCCCGAAGCCGAGACACAATCGGTCAAAGGAATCTTCAAGATCCTTCTGGTCATCTTCCTCTTTCTCATTCAGGAGATGATTCTTTCTTCGACTACGATGCATACAGTGAAAGTTCGGAACAGACAGTATCCTCCACTGTACCTAGAGAAGTGACAGCTTATGTTGTCACTGAAGACCCAGATGCTTCCAGTTAAGCAAGTCAAGAACAACGGATTGCTGCACTAGAAGACAAGCTGAAGACTATGGCTGAAATGGTCGCAAGTATGCATTCCATCATTGTGGCCCAGCATACAGTACCACTGACCGTACCTCCTACAAATCCTGAAATCATAGCATCGTCGGTGCCTGTCAATGCTGGATTGGGGGTAGCATCTATTCCAGTACCTCCTGTACAGATTCAACCTACACCCAGTCAGTCAGGTGCTGGGGGTAGTGCTTATCACGCTGTTCCTCCCCCTAACACGGTGATTCAGCCTGCTTCTTCTACATCAGTAGAGGATGCCAATGAAGCTGTCAAGCTCCTACGCACTCAGTTCGAAGCTTTCAAGGAGAAGGACAACTTGTAGAGGTTGGGGATCAAGCAACCTTACCCAGTTGAATGTAAGAAAGTCCCATTTCCCCCTAAGTACAAAATCTCAACAATCTCGCTGTTTGATGGCAGCACTTCTCCCAGTCAGTTCATTAACCACTTTGAGGTAATGACTGTCCAACTTCAACCAAATGACGCTCTTCTTACCAGAGTATTTATTGGCTGTTTAGCCGACGTAGCATACGATTGGTACCGAAGCTTGCCCGATGGTTGTATCACTTCCTTCTCAGGTCTGGAGCAAATCTTCTTGGAACGATTTTATGAGGGGATCAACGACATGACTATGTCAGCCCTCAATAAAATTAAACAAAGACACAATGAAACTGCTGAGAGTTTCATTGAAAGGTTCCGCCGGGAAGCTTTGAAGATGCCTCCTGGAACTCCGGCCGCTGTCACCATAGACACCTGCAAGGCAAATCTTTTGTCTATCATCAACATGTGGACGGGGTTAACTCAGTTCCAAGACTGGCCATCTTTCATTGTCAACGCTAAAGCAGCTGAAGTTAGCGCTGACAAATTCAAGCAGCTAGGGATACAAATGTCTAACCCCGACCGGGATGAACACCAGACATCGGGTGGTGGTAATCGCCAGAACAACCGCAAAGGGAAAGAAACTTTGAACATCAATTTGAATAAGAACAAAGAATCTCTGGCGGTTAACGTAGCTCCCCCTACGTCCACTTCTACTCCTTCAGCACCTCCACCAAGGGAACCTCGTCCGAAAGTAGAGTACTCTTTTGACGAGAATGACACTGTGAGCATCTTTGATTGCTTGATCAAAAGCAATAAGCTCCAGCTTCCAGATCCCAAGAAGCCTGATGAAGTCGGTAAGACTGATCATCCTAAGTACTGTGTTTATCACAGGTTCATTGGGCATCCCACTCGAGCATGTTATGTGCTCAAAGGCAAAATTCAAGAGCTGGTCAACGCCGGTGTTGTCACTCTGCAGCAAGACGAGAAGACTGTTACTGCAAACATGGTTTCAGTTCAATTCGGTGACTTCCCGCCCCAGATGGTACAGCATGGTGTCATTCCTATCCCTAAAGCTACTCTTGAGATTGAGAATCTCCCTCCTCCACGAAGTGAAGGTCTCGTCCCCTTGTCTCTTGACAATGGCGAGATTATGTGGATTCATCCTGATCTTGCTTCAGAGTTCGAGCTTCCCTCTTCCTCCAAGAAGAAGGACCGCTCCAAGGGCAAGACAAAGACTTGCAATATGGTGTCTTTTGACCCCATAGTTGACGAAGAAATCCTGCTGGGCACCAGATCAGGGAAGGCCTATCTAAAGGATTACCCCGAAGCACAAGAGAATCCTGCTTCTTCTTCTGAGCCTGCTCCAGTGCTGCCTGCTTCCACTGAGGATATTCCTTCTGCCTCCTCACCAGTGGTTGTAGAGTCCACTCTTCCCAAGCCGACAGTAGCCGACAAAGGCAAGCAACATGTCCGCTTCGACAAACCTTTGAAGAAGTCATCTCCCTCAGGACTTGAAAAGCCTTACAATTTTGATATCTTGGCTCAGTTGGCCAATACACCGGCCCGGCTGTCAATCTTCGAGCTCTTGTGCCTCTCCAAAGAGACTCGGGAAACTCTGAGCGAGGCTCTCTTGCAAGCTGAAACTTGTCTAGCCCTTCTGAAGAAACCGAAAATAGAACCAGTCTCTTGCCTTCATTGTCATAGTGTGTTGGAGTTAATTTCAAACATAACTTTCACACAAGATGACATGCTAATGGAAGACAATACGCACGACCGTCCTCTCTACTATACAGGATATGTCGACTCGATAAAAGTCGATCGTATTCTGATAGATCCAGGGTCTGCTCTCAGTATCATGCCGAAAACAATGTTGGATGCATTGAAGATCCCAGTGCATAGTCTTTCCAGTACAATTACCACCATTCTCGGGTTCAACCAGGGAAGGAGTGAGCCTCTGGGCAAGATTCGCCTAAAACTCCAAATAGGCAATCTTCGCACAAAGGTGACTTTCTACATCATTGACAACCATGGTTGTTCTTACAATGCTTTATTGGGAAGACCATTTCTGTATGAGCATAACATTGTTTCTTCGACTCTCCATCAATGTTTTAAATATGTTGATGACAATGGAGAGGTACAAAAGGAGGTTGCTGATCTCTATCCTTTCAAAGGCGTCGAAGCATACTGCAACGATGTTCGTATGTACAAGAATGAATTCATGAAGGTTGTCCTGTCTTTGGACACTGAAGAAGAGCAAGAAACAGTGCCTAATGACACCCTTATCATTCCCGTCAAAGGGCGTGTTTCTCGTCCACAGTCCTCCAAGCCACTGGCTATTCACTTGCTCGTCCAGAAGCAACCAACTGATGATGATCAGGATCAAAGGGAGCTCACCTCTTTTGAGCCACTTGTTATAGACTTACGTCGTAACAAGAAAAAAAGGCAGCTTACCTCTTCTGAACCACTTGTTATTGATTTATCTCATAACAAGGATAAAAGGGAGCTCACCTCCTCTAAGCCGCTTGTTATCGACCTCCGTCGTAACAAGGTCAATCCTCCTCCACGTTCTTCTTCTCCCCCTCTTGTAATCAATCTGACCAAGCCTGCTAAGGCTAAATGTCCTGCTGTAAATACAAATGTACAAATCAATGAAAAAGCATCTACTTTCCAGTATACTGATGTCATTTATCATGCTAAGTGCTATTTGGATATGTTAGATAGCTTTCAATCATTTACAATGGGAGTTGTACAATCTCTTCAGACAGAGGTCTCATTTGAACACCCAAAGGATTTATATCATATTGTTCCCGCTCGTAAGAAAGGCGAAAGTCCAATACTTTTTAGTAAAGGACCGGAACAACAATTCAGCTACACGGATGATAGCAAAAGTAACGATACGGGGCATCTTCAATTCCGTCGTTACAGTCAACAATCAAAAGACATCATCCGAAAGATGGGTTATGACTTCAAGAATGGCCTCAACTACGGTAAAGGTAGAAGAACTCCTATCCGTACAACTGTGCCGAAAGGGAAGTCAGAGATGTACTACAGCAGGACCAAAAGAGGTCTCGGATATGCTTCACCTCCGATATTATCCCCAGCAGCCTCTGAATCCGATAGTGAGGAGCGCTCTAACTCTTCTGATTCCAGATCATGAAATTCTGACACCACCATCGGTCAAGTTCATCGATTGACTATATCTTCTAACATGGTCTTCGTCGAACTTTTAGAAGGCTATGACGAGGATATTGAAGAAAATCCCGAAACAGATCCTTGGGCTCAACGAATGGATACCCAATGGGAACTCCGATTCGAACAAAGGGAACCTCCCACTGAAGATCAATTAGTTCAAATTGATATAGGGGAGAGTGGGTCACCTCGTCCAATATTCATCAGCAAGAACCTCCCAGAGGCAGATAAGCAAGAATTAATCCTTCTGATTAAAGAATACATTGATGTCTTTGCCTGGAGCTATGAAGATATGCCAGGTCTAGATCCCAAAGTCGCTACTCACAAATTGAACATCTTGCCGAATGCAAAATTGATCAAGCAACAACAACAGCACTTCAAGCCAGAAATGATGGATGCAATTGACGATGAAGTCAAGAAGCTCATTGCTTGTGGCTTTATCCGAGAAGAACAGCATCCTGATTGGGTAGCCAATGCGTCCCAGTTCTGAAGAAAATCGACAAAGTTCGAGTCTGTATTGACTTTCGAGATCTTAGTGAAGCATATCCAAAATATGAATTTCCTCTCCCTATCACGGACGTTATGATCGACAACACTTGTGGGTTCGAACGAATATCTTTCATGCATGGATTCTCCGGATACAATCAAATTCGGATGAATCCTGAAGATGAAAAGCATACTTCTTTCCGCACTCCTCGTGGAGTCTACTGCTATACTGTCATGCCATATGGTCTCAAGAACGCTGGTGCAACGTACCAACGAGCCATGAGTATTATCTTTCGAGATTATCTGTGCAAGACTGTCGAATGCTACGTCGACGATATTGCGGTCAAAAGTCGTCTAAAGGAAGATCACATCCAAGACTTAAGAACTATCTTCAATCTCATGCGCCAACACCAACTCAAAATGAATCCCACCAAGTCATTCTTGGGTGTCTCTAGTGGCAAAATTTTCGGCTTCGTCATTACCTCTAAGGGTATACACGTGGATCCCGAGAAGATCAAAGCCATTCAAGAGATGCGTCCTCCACGCAACCTAAAAGAGCTACGAGGATTCCAAGGTCGACTTGCATACATCAGGAGATTTATTTCGAATCTGTCTGGACGCTGCAGACCATTTACTCAACTAATGAAGAAGGGTGTTTCTTTCGTTTGGACTGAAGAATGTCAACGAGCCTTCGATGACATAAAGCGGTATCTCATGAACCCACCAGTCTTGGTGCCACCAATCTCTGGCATACCATTCTTAACGTATGTCCGTGCTATGGACCATTCATTGGGTGCTTTACTTGCCCAAAAGAACAAAGAAGGCCACGAACAAGCTATCTATTATCTCAATCGTACTATGATTGGTGTTGAACACCGTTATAGTCCGGTCGAAAAAGAGTGCCTAGCTCTTATGTTTGCCGTTCAAAAGACTCGGCATTACATCATTGGCTAAACTATTCATGTCATATCCCGAATTAATCCTCTTCGGGTACTGATGAAGAAATCCAGCACACTCAATTCTCGGTTGGCAACATGGGCCATTCTGCTAGCCCAATATGACATGGTATATGTTCCTCAAAAGTCTGTCAATGGTCAAGCACTGGCGGATTTCTTAGCAGCTCATCCTGTGCCAGAGACGTCCAAGCTCTATGATGAAATTCCAGACGAGACTTTGGAATCTAATGCAATCTCCGTGGAATTTCCTACTTGGCGTCTATTCTTTGACGATGCATCTAGGATTGGACCCAATGGTGCCATTGTCGCAGGAGTTGGAGTTGTCCTTGTTTCTCCAGACGGGTCAGCTATTCAGAGAGCCTATTCCTTAGATGAGCCTTGCTTCAACAACGTGGCATAGTACAATGCTCTACTCATTGGCCTTCAGCTAGCCAAACAACTAGACATCGAGTATCTTGAAGTCTATGGTGATTCTAAGCTGGTTGTTAACCAAGTTAGAGGAACTTATGAAGTTCGCCATCAAGATCTAATGCCTTACTATGAAGCGGCAATCAACATGGCTACATCATTCAAAGCCTTCTTCATTGAATATGTACGCCGAGCTTGCAATATTGAAGCAGATGTTTTGGCTAATCTTGCGGCAGTCTTAGCCATCCCTATCAGAAGACAGCAGGTGGTGGTCATCTTTAATCGAAAATTGTTCTGCGTTGAAAACAATCGTAATATTGAGTTCAGTAATCTTACTGAAGTCAATATTATCAATGAAGATTGGAGAACTTCGTTCATCGACTTCGTGGTCCATGACATACTCCCCGAAGATCCCAAAGAGGCTACGAGTATTCGTCGGCGGTCTCTCTGATTCTACTACAATCAGACCACCAAAACTCTCTATCGGCGAACTTATGACGGCCTACTCTTGTGCTGTCTTGCTGGTGATGAAGCAAAGCAAGTATTGCGTGAAGCTCAAGATGGTGTCTGCGGAGCACATCAACCCGGTCCTAAACTACAGGATCGTATCCGACGCATGGGTTACTACTGGCCCTCTATGGTATCTGATGCCATCGAATATACGAGAAAAGGTCAAGCTTGTCAAATCCACGCAGACTTCATTCATCAACCATCAGAATTCCTTCATCCGACTGCTGCTTCCTGGCCTTTTGAAGCTTGGGGCATGGACATCATCGGTCCCATCAATCCTCCTTCTTCTAGAGGACATCGGTTCATATTGGCAATAACCGATTACTTCTCCAAATGGGCTGAAGCTATGCCATTGGCTGAAGTTAAGACCAGCAGCGTCATCAACTTCGTCAAACACCATGTCATCTATAGATTTGGTATACCTCGAAGGATCATCCACGATAACGGACCTCAATTCATCAGCCAAAAGTTCACAAGATTCTGTGACGATCATCGGATTGACAATGTCGCTTCGACAGCCTACAATCCTGCTGTTAATGGCTTAGCTGAAGCTTTTAACAAGACTATCATCAAGCTCCTTAAAAAGTTTGTATCTACTAACAAACGAAACTGGAGCGAAAAGCTTAGAGAATGTCTTTGGGCCTACCGTACTACGGTCCGCAACCCTACAGGCTGTACACCCTTCTCTTTGGTATACGGCTGTGAAGCAGTTCTACCCCTGGAACTCCAAATTTTGTCTCTGAGGATTGCTATCGCCAACGAACTCACGACAGAGAACAACGATCTTCTTCGACTTCAAGAATTAGAAGCGCTCGATGAGAAGCGGCTATTGGCTCAACAGTATATTGAGTTATACCAAGCCCGCATCTCAAAGACTTTCAACCGCAAAGTTAAGGTCAGAGCCTTTCAGAAAGGAGAGCTCGTTTTAATAGTCAGACGTCCTATGACTATGACTCACTCAAGCGAAGGCAAGTTTGATGCAAAGTGGGAAGGGCCATATATCGTGAGCAAAGTCTTCTCAAATGGAGCCTATCAACTCACAGAGCTAGATGGTCGAGTTGCAATGATGCCCATCAATGGCAAATTCCTCAAAAAGTATTATGTATAAATGTAACAGACATCGCTTGTAATTATCAGACAAGTTCATAAATAAAATTCAGTTTTATTTCATCTTGAATGATAGTACATAATATCAAGGAAGGTCACTATCATCCTTCTCAAAATTGGGACGCGGGCCAATACCGTCCTTATCAAAAACATGATTAGCAAAAGAGTCGAGAACATTCTTGCTGGAACCCACCAAGAACTTGCAAGCAGCCATCCTCATGGCTTCTTCTTCTTCTTCAGTTTTCCCTGGTTCAAGAAGAAAGTCCAAGATGTCCTTTGGCGGTTTGGAGGCAGACGAACCTTCGCCCGCTGCTATCTGCTTTGGTTGAACCGGCTCGACGGGACATTCTTCAGTACCCGCTTCCACCTTTGGGGCGATCTCAGCCTTCTTGGATGTATCTCCAGACGACATTTTTATGTTGAAAAGTGGAAGTGACCATCTCATCTAATTTTCTGTTCTAGTTATAGACAGAGAGTCGTAAAACTATGAAGCGACACATTCATTTCGACGGTTCACCCGTTCATCACATTCATTTCGACGGTTCACTCGTTCATCACATTTATCTGACGGTTCTCCCGTTCATCACATTCATCTGACGGTTCGTCCGTTAATCACATTCATCTGACGGTTCGCCCGTTCATCACCTTCATCTGACGGTTCGTCCGTTCATCACCTTCATCTGACGGTTCGCCCGTTCATCACATTCATCTGACGGTTCGCCCGTTAATCACATTCATCTGACGGTTCGCCCGTTCATTATATTCATCTGACGGTTCGCCCGTTCATCACCTTCATCTGACGGTTCGCCCGTTCATCACCTTCATCTGACGGTTCGCCCGTTCATCATATTCATCTGACGGTTCGCCCGTTCATTATAACCATTTGACGGCTCGCCCGTTCATTACATTCATCCGACGATTTATTTCGTTCATTTACCTTGACGAATCATCCAGTTCGTTCTTATCAGCAACTTGTCATCTTTGATTAAGTTGTCTATTGAAATAATGATATTCAAAAAAAAAATTATATTTGCCACGTCCATATTACCTCTGAGCAGATATAATTGAATATGATTATTTTCCAGAATTAAGAAATATATCATGTCTAGTACCTCTGAATATATTTTCTATCGCTATTATTTATATCTGAATAAGATATACAACAAGTAATAGAGCCAAAAAATGTCTTTTTATTGATCAAAGATGAAAGACATTACAAAGACACATATCATAAAAAACGAGAAGATACAAAAGATCCTTCCACTCAGCCGGTGGTGTCATCAAATTGGTCATCTGCTGCTTCAAGATTTGTAGTCGCTCTTCACGAGATTCCATCACTCGTTTTCTAGCTTCTTCCATCCCAGATTTATCATCGAAGGTTGGTAGGGTTACTAGTCTGTGAGTAACTTCAGCTTGGTGAGCTGCAGCATATTCATCTCTCTCTCGAGTCAGAACACTAAGTTGTTGAATTGCAGCTTGATGTTGAGTAGCTTCATCCTCCAGAGTTAATTGAGCAAGTCTCAATTCCTCCTGAAGACGGGCAATTACCGCTTGCAATTCAGCAACTCTTCTTTCTTTTTCTTCAGCAATAGAGGCCACTGTTTCTACTTTGGAGTTGTACTCAGCGGACTTGGCAGTGAAAGTATCCAAGAGAACTTAGAAATTAACTTTCTCAACCGCGGCCTCTTGAGACATCCGTTCAAATTCAGCTTTCACCAGGAGCTCTACCTCTCCCTTTCTTAGCTCTTTATAGCTCTTAACTGAAGTCTCCAACTCATCTATTATATGCTCAAGGAAAGTAGCCTGAGCTTCATCCCCTTGGCTGCAGATGGCATTAATCAAGTAAGAGGTTGGACCTCTAACTGTAGAGAAATCAGCTTCTTTCTTCTCTATCACCCTATCTATTAAGGGTCCCAACGAGTTAAAGAAAAAGCTGGTGAAAGAGCTGATGACAAATTGGTTGGTGGCCAAAGCACCCGGAGTAGCAGTGACTCCTGTTGATGATGAAGCAGTAGGACGTTCAGCCACTTGGACGGGAGGCTCTTTAAATAAGGGAGCTAAAGTAGAGCTGGTCGCTCCTCCCGGTTGTTCGTCTGCAAAAACAGATAAACTTTATCATTTTGTCTGTTATTTGCAGTTATTGAAAAGATCAAAAGTAAAGGCAATCTTACCATGACTTGTCCCAGTCTCAAGCCTTTCATCTACTGGCCCAGATTCCAGTCTAGCAGAAGTAGCTTCAGACATTATTGCCTGGCTACTGCCTGCCTCAGAGCCACCTGACAAATGACGACTGCTGCTAGCTATCGTCGTTACAGGTACTATATCCGTGCACACAGGAGGAGCTGGAGAAGATTCGATTTCTGCATGGATCAAAGATAGAGATGTCAGCTATTAATCTATGAAAAGAAGATTGATAATTTCATTTTATACCTTTGGGATCAACAGTAGGAGTTTCCTCCAGGGCCACTTCCTTATTTGCAATCTTTTCGGGAGATACCTGCACCTCAACATCCTTTTCAGGATCCAGGGTGTCATCAGCTGCTTTGGGAGATATATGGACTTCAATGTCCTCTTCAGGATTCTGTGTATCATCAACAGCCTCTGATGATGTACTCTCCTCACTTTCATTATCCTCAAGAGCTTCCTCGCTGGCAGTTGCAGTGGCATGATCAACGTCATCTTGAAGACCAAAGTCGTAATCATTTAATGCGTCAATCATTAAATGATCCTCCTCTTCGTGAAGTGTTCCTGGTGTGACAGGAAGCTGAGTAGTTTCTACCGCTGGCGAAGGAGATCGTAAAGCTTCATCTTCCCTAGGCTCTGCAGCCTCATCTCTCTGTGCAGCCTCCTCTCTCTGTTTAGTCTCCTCTCTCCGTTCTGGACTAGGAGTCTCTTGCCTAGACTCAGGGACAGGAGTAGGAGATGACATAGTAATCCCAGCAGCAGCATTCACCACTACCGAAGACAGGATCACCTTCTTTCTCTTTCTAATAGCCTGCTTCTTTCTATGAAGATGCCTTTCTGGGCTCTCCACATCCACTACATCAACCGTCTTTTGAATATAAGTCGGCGTGGTTGCCTCTTCTCGTTAGATTGACTCGGCCATCTGCCGAGATTGTGATCTAGTAGTAACTTTCTCTGGTTGATCCAGGATAAGTTTCTTCTTGGCAGCTGGGGAAGAAGGTTCATCAATCCTTCTTTTCCTCTCTCTGGCCGGAGATTTAACAACTTTCAGAGAAATTCTCAGTGGTTGATTTACTTCCTCGGGGAAGTTTGCTTCCCTGGAAGCTTCCAATGGATCATCTACTGGTTCATGTTGTTCATCATTTGCTGGAGCTAGTGTAGCAGTGGCTCCTTTCTTCAGACGTGTCGCTGTTGCGAAGCTATCAATAAGACTAAAGTTCTCAGCAAATGTATTCGCTGCCGTATAAAACAGCGAATGTATGTATAACATTCTAGGGCCATTATCATTCTTGTTTGGCATCGAGAACACTGTCCTAGTGTCTCGAGCGTTGTAGTAGGCCCATGCTCTCGCACCATCAATCAAGTACTTTTCTTGTAGGCAAGTTATGGCGTTGCCTACATGGAATTGGTCATAACCAAATTGACGAACGAAGTGACTCGGCAGATATGGTTCCAGATAGCACTCCTCCTCAAATCTGTATACCAAATGCGATGGTCTGATCTCCTTCAGCCAGTCAAAAGCTGCTCGACCCAGCGGTTGCCTCCCAAGGTCAACCAAATTTGTTTCCATGAATTCATAACCAGCTGGAGGGGCAAAGCAATAAAAATTCCATCCCTTGCCAAGGTTCAGGGCACGTCTGCAGTCCTTCAGACTAACGTACACCCATTTGCTACGGGAGAATCTTCGAAGGAAGCTACCACCTACTGCTCCCATGTCGGGGTTCATCAAAGATGGATGATGCAGAAGCAACCATCCGAATAGATAGGTGTAGGGCAACTCCAGTCTAGGAAAGTTCCCCTTCTCACCCCTCCATTTGATTATAGAGTCGACATACAGACGAAGACCTACATTTATTCTACAGGTCATCGCTGATAGCAAATCCATCTGGTAGCCGAAGACTAACCGGACGGTAGCGAAGAGTACGCCACGGTGGAAGCGGTCCACGGTGCTTGCCCCAGGTACAACAAATCGACGGAGCCAATATGTCAAAAATCCTGCCAGTTGAGCTTCTTGTGACATGGACCTATAGCCCATTCTTATAAAGCTTTCAACAAAATCTCCGGGCTTGAGCGGAGGGTATTGGTGTTCATCAGTAACTTTGATATCCATCTTCTTATTCTCTTCCATCAGTTTTATTACCTCACTGTGGCTGAGAGATTGAAAGAAAGTTGGGTTGCAGAAGTCATGATCTTTGGTCTTTTTCTCAACGATATGGTTAAGAAAAAGATACGGCAACCACTTCGATGAATAACATGTGCCGGAAGAGCCGCTCTTGTAATACAGAGAGCATATGTTATAATGGCATAGTAGTTCGTCGAAAACTGCTACCATCTCTACATTTTCCCGACGCAGTCTATCTAACTCGTCGTTTGTGGGAACATACTCCTCATAAGGGAAGTCTCCCGTTGGTAGGCATGAGATATACTTCATCTCATGGAGGGCTAATCCCATCTCCCCGTAGGGCGTCATGAACGTCCCTGTCCTATAGTTATACCTCTCTGTCAGGGCCAGAAACAGATGAGGGTTTGGGTGGAAGCCATACACGGTAGCATATACCGCATTATAAAGCTCGATCTCTTTAAGTTTATCTTCAAACTGAGCTAATACCCAGTTGTCTATGCAGTTCCACCTCCTGTTCTCCGGGTTTACCAAACCGGTCAGCCGGATGTCTTGATCCAGATATCTGCCCTCCGCCTTTGCATACTCATTAGCAAAAATCGGTGTTCTTACCGGCAGCAACAAAGACGAGTTCTCAGGAGGGATACAGCCTGGCTTCAACCCTCTTAGTAAAGTGCTGTGTCGCTCAGAAGAGCTATAGAACATGTCTCTATTATTTGGACCTTTCTTGACACAGATCTTTCCTGTCCGTGCATGTTGAAGGAGAGTAATATCCCAGTCCATCCTCTTGGGATGGCTTGCATGAGCATATCGTGCTAGAGGGAGGCATCTAGCTATGTCTGGTAACTGGATCAGTTTCTCCTTCCTTTAGAAAGTTCTCGACTCAACATGGGGTCTAGGTTGAGAACTCTTGTCGATGGCTTCACCAAATAGGAACATGGGTTTCTTGTGGGTGATGGCGTCAGTAGACTGCAAGGGCTGCCCATTCATCAAACTTAACAAAGTCTCATTATCCTGAGCTATCAGGATAGCTTGACGAGAGGATGGAAGGGCATATTGTGGGAAGAGCACATAAGATAAGTCTTCTTTGAATTTCGGCTCAGCAAGGGACCCTGCAAATATTTCATAATCAGGGTCCTCTCTGATGTTAACTGCATCAAACAGAAAAAGCAGAATTCAGTACAAGTCAAATCAAAAATTCTGTCAGCAGATTGCGCAAACATCAGATTGCACAAGCATCAGATTGCGCAACCATCAGATTGCACAACAATAGCTTCTATGCGCAAACTATCCAGTGGCGCCAATTCATCCACTTGCGCAAGCCATCAGATTGCGCTGAATAACTCGCACAAAGTATCAGTTTGTGCTGGATAGCCTTGCACAAATCAGCAGACTGTGCTGACTTTTGCCAGCACGTTCTAACCGATTGCGCAAGAAAACAATCTTCATAAAAATGAAGATTATTGGTTTTGTGCAACCGAAACCCTAAACAGGGTGGCGCAACGAAACCAAATCTCTAAAAAGAGATCGGTTTTAAGGTGCAGCAATGGCGAAGAACCCTAAAAAGGGTTTTCGATCGGATGACTACCTTGTAGTGCTGGGTGAGCCATCTCATGACGTGAAGGGCGCAACACAACACGAGTTGAGGACTCGGCTGGGGCCTTCCCTTTCTCGGCGGCGGAGTGCTTTAGGGCCATGGAGATCGATGAAGAAGAAGATGGAGAGTCGAGAGAGCTCGGGAAATTCTTTCTTTCAAATGATTAGAAGCAAGTAAAGAATGACAGAGAAGAGAAAGAGAACTATTTATAGTTTTCGAGAATGAACAGACTCCTCAGATTATGCCAGATAAACAGGAGCTAATTCCTCCGATTGCGCAGACAGATCATCATATGCGCAACTTGATTTTCAAATCAAAATTTAAAGTATTTCGAAGCTTTGATTATCTTCAAACTTCAAAAACTTTGAAGGGGGTCTTGTAGGTCCTAAAAATCAAGTTGCACCCATCAACAAAGTCATCAAAATCAAATTATACATCCTTCAAGTGAACTGCACAGAAGACAAATTGCGCAACAATTCGATTGCACAGGTTGAACTGCGCACTCATCCAAGTGCGCATGCTGATGTGGCCTCGTCATCATTACCTGACAGAGAATTAGATTTTCTGACAACTGACAGCACGGAGAACGAGGAAACTGTTCGTTTATCGTGCAGTACAGCGCTCGAGGACAGCTGTACATGCAGCACAATCTGCCTGCAGCGCAGTCCATCTCAGTGCGGTCCATCCCAGCACAATCCGAGGCAAGCGCAATTCAGTTGGCGCACTCCATCAACTGACAAAGTACACGTGGCCTTCATGCCATCAATGACTCATTACGTGGTAACCGTCTGTACACGATCATGCACATTTCAATCAAATAATGCCATGTGTCCTATACAGTTAGCCCACGATCCAGTAACTGCCAGCGCAGTCTGATGTCTGCGTGGTCCAATGCAGCGCAATCCAACTTACACAGTCCAGAATAACTAAAAAGTAGTTATTTCCAGAACTCTATAAATAGAGTTTCAAGTCCTTCCTTGAGGGGATCATACATACACACAGAGATCAGATATCATCACCAGAGATCAGGAGTTCTTGCCAAAGTGCTGCTGCAATCTTCAGAGGCTACCGTCTTCAAAGTTTACATCGTCCAAGGGATAAAGCGATCGTCTGCTGATCGGATTCCTATAGTTTTACTTTCCCAGAATTCTTATAATCTTTTTTACAAAGTTTGTTGAAATAAAGATAAACTTTTATTTTTGCAAACAAAATGGCGACTCTGCTGGGGATCGAACCCAGAATCTCTGGTTTCGCAGACTCTGCAAACAAGTTGGATTGCGCTGCATTGGACCGCACAGACATCAGACTGTGCTGGCAGTTACTTGATCGTGGGCCAACTGTATAGGATACATGGCATTATTTGATTGAAATGTGCATGATCGTGTACAGACGGTTACCACGTAATGAGTCATTGATGGCATGAAGGCCACATGTACTTTGTCAGTTGATGGAGTGCGCCAACTGAATTGTGCTTGCCTCGGATTGCGCTGGGATGGACCGTGCTGAGATGGACTGCGCTGCAGGCAGATTATGCTGCATGTACAGCTGTCCTCGAGCGCTGTGCTGCACGATAAACGAACAGTTTCCTCGTTCTCCGTGCTGTCAGTTGTCAGAAAATCTGATTCTCTGTCAGGTAATGATGATGAGGCCACGTTAGCATGCGCACTTGGATGAGTGCGCAGTTCAGCCTGCGCAATCGAATTATTGCGCAATCTGTCTTCTGCGCAGTTCACTTGAAGGATGTATAATTTGATTTTGATGACTTTGTTGATGGGTGCAACTTGATTTTTAGGACCTACAATTGTATGCATCCATTGTACACTCACGTATGACGGAGCTACCTATTGTTATTGTATAACCTAACCCGTTTACATAACCATATTGTGCTCTAAATCACTAGTATTGCAGTTTTACTTATCCTATATATATTTTTAGTTATAAATTCTCTCTCGTTTTCATATACATCTTCTTACAGTTCATGTATCTTACTCTTTTGCATGCTTTATATTTTCTAACATGTTATGAACTGCGTGAGATGTATTGTGCTCGCTTCTGTCCTGAATGGACTTGTTGAAAATATTACAGATGATGATGGTGACTGCCCTACCTTCTAAGGGGCACATGAGGGTGACCTTCAGGAGCCCGAGGAGCATCTAGTTCAGTAGAGGGTGCCTAGTCTAGTCTAGTATTTATAGTTTTCTGTTTATATCGGATTATTTCGATTGTTAGTTGAGACTTAGTTATATTCAGGACTTGTATTTATTTGTGTTGAATATCTACTTTGTGTGGTACAATAACTCTATTTATATTTCAGTTTCTTCTTTTATCTGATTCCATATCGTGCTCTGTCTTCCCTAGATTTGTGATTGAGATATAGAGTTGAGATGTTATATTATACCTCCGTACGGAGATGATATGTTTATATCTTGTTGTTAGATGTTATAGATGACCTATACAGCGTTCTACCGCCTACACTATAGCGTAGGCTGGACGTACCCACGTTCTCGTGCCCCTAATCAGGGTACGGGCCGTGACAATACGGAATCAGAGCACAACATTGTTTGCCATTAAAATAAGGGGTTTGAAATAAACTTTGTATTTAATTACAAACAAAACATAGTACAATGTAGGATTTAGATGTAATCCTAGGAGTACACTTTTGTTTTATCTGAGAGCCGTGGCGATGGAGCGAGTAGTAATTCTTTGACTCCGTTGACGATCTGACGACGATCTCGAACTCTCTGAAGGTCTGGGTTTCTCTGGAACGAGCAGTGACTTGAAGAGGATTGGAACTCTTACAAGTGCTCCGGATGCTGAAGTGGTTAAAAAATGTTCAATAAGTGGGACTTCGAGCTTGGAGAGTGGAGCCTGAAATGAAGGAATGATCCTTCTATTTATAGGCAGCAGAATAATCTGCTTATGCACGCATACGCGATATGCGCCTGGAGAACTTGCACATAGGTACACCACGTGGCTGACTTCGTTGGGCGCATGGACGATGCATGTCACGACCCAATCCTAATATAATGGGTCCAGTCGGATCATGTCCAGCCTGCACCATTGTGAGGCGACGACAGTAAGTTGTATCAAGCGGTAGAACACAACAGATAATATCTAAAGTGGGAAAGAAATAATATTTTATTGAATCTGAAATATAACTAAGAGTCTGAATGAAAATAACACAAAACATAGTAGACAACCATTCTATTACTACAACGGTTCTTATTACAACTAGAAAGGAAATAAACTAAACCGATGGCGCAGCTAGTAATCTGGGGCTCCTTGGTCAGGTTCAGCTACCTCGTCAGGACTTGGACCAAGTCCGTAGAAAAAACTAAAAGTAAGATCTTCGTCGTCGCAGCCACCTAAAAATATTGGTCTCCAGTCAAGAGGGGAGCAAGAATATATATCCACATCTAACATTCTAAATAATAATAAATGAGGCAAGACATTTTAAAAGCATTATCTAATTTTTCTAGATAATAATAAAAGAGACAACAGGCAATAAATTTCAGAAGCTACAATGATGCAATCTACAATGAGTCAATAGTGTTTTTGAGTATATAACTGATCTGTAACCGGCTGGTAGAGGCAATGTGTATACTAGCATTTTGGCCAAATGATAGTATACGGTACGGCTCAACCCCCTGTGCGGTAGGGGTTAGTGCGAGAGTGACAATATTTGGTAACAATGGCTTTGTTCACAGATGTTATACTACTCCCCCAATCAATCTCCGAGTCAATGAGTCAATCAATCAATGTGGAGTCTGAGAGAGATCCACTGTGAATCAGTGTCACTACAATATACATGATTCTACTTATGCATCACATTTAATTATTAAGTAAAACATAGACATAAAAGATATGAAACTTGCCTTGGGTGTTCCTCGGTGTGAAAGAAACGACAGGAAGTTATCGGTTAGGGTCCGATATGTGAACCTACATTAATAATAATCCGTTCTTAGAACTTATTCCAGAGGTTAGCTAAAATGCCACTAAACACAACTACGTTTAATTATAAACATTGCCCTTTTTATTTGAGAATTAATAACTTAACTATATATAATAATTTGGTAAAACTATTTTATTAGTATTTTATAAATAGAGCAAAAATTAATATATTTTGGAATATTATTAAAATAGTAGCGGTTTTATCGTAAATTATTTTAATAGAAAATATCGCTTAAACTCAGAAATATTCAAAATATCTAGTTTAATACTTATTTAAATAAAACTTTACGAAATATTTACTAATACTATTTTCTTTAATAAAGAATAACCATTTTAATAATATAAATACAAAAACCTTATTGATGTATAGCTTACAGTTTTTATTAGAAATATCGTTAAAATATCTAGTTTTTAATACCATAAAATTTATTAACAAAAATAATGGTTAATTACAAAAATAAACTTTTTTTTTTATCTAAAAATGCATATATATATAGAATGGCCTAAAAACACTATTTTCTATATTAAAGTATATTTTTGATATATAATTATCTATTTTGAAACTAATTGATCAATTAATAATAAATAGTGAATCAATGGCAATAATCCTTATTAATGATTAGAATAACGTTAACTCTACGATATTCGTATTGCGTAAACGATAACTCTAATTAATCGCCAAACTAACTAATGATAATTAACTGTTATAACTAAAAAGGCTACTAACATTATTACAACGCCTAAATAGAAAACCATACTAAATTATCCCAGAATTGACAGAGCTTCATTCTGTCAATTCCGGTCGAAAACAGGTAGGTTTTATGTTCTTGTGAAAATATACAGAAGGTAGAAAGGTTTACCACAAGTTGTGACGGAGCATCGAGAGGATGCCTCGGACTCGGAACGCACGCGGGCACGGAACGGGTCGCGGGACACGGACATGTGGGGCACGGGGACATGCACGAAAGGGCTGGCGACGTGCGGAAGGCACAGGGGCGATGGCCACGCGACAGCGGCGGTGCTGCGCGTGCGCTGCGGTACGGAGGCGGCGCTGGCGCGGCGGGGAGCACCGCACGGAGGGGTCGACGGGCGCTGGTGCCGGCGGGGACGCTCTGGTGGCTGTTGGCGCAGCGGGGGCGCGCTACACGCGCTAGCGGAGGGCATCGATGCGGGACTGCTGGCGGGGGTCGACCGACGCTGGCACGGTCGGGAATGGCGGTCGGGCACCGATCGGTGATCGGAAATGGCGGGGAAGCGGGGCGAGTGCGATGTCGACGTGACCGAGGTGTCACGGGGAGCGTCGGGACGGCTTCGGTTTCGGGAACGGTAGAGTTTGGAAGGAGATATGAAGAGTTTGGGAAGGTGGAAGCTCTGTAAATTTTCTGATTGAGGAATGGGTTTCTAAATAATTATTACGTAAAGGAAGAGGGAGACGTAGGGGGTGTTCCGCGCAGAGAGCAGATCATAGTGGGAACCGGGAAGAGTGGGGACCGGGTAGGCTACGGGTTAAGTTATGGGTTCGGGTTTGGGTTTAACTTATTGGGTTCACCATTGGGCTTTAAGTTATAGGCTTAAGAACACTAATAATAATAACAAACATGAAAAATACAATAATGGGCTTTTCAATGCACGAGGGAGCTGGAGCTGAATCTGTTTGAACTGAACTGTTGAGCTGCGGAGGAGCTGACACGTGGCAGTTGTGGAGATTCAGTTGTTGCTGAGATTTAGGTGGTTAGCACCCATTCGTAGGCAGAACTGAGTCAATGAAACGTGACGCGTGTTCATGGCTTAAAGATCTCAGATTTGGTGGAGGATGATCTGTCAGGATGCACCTAGGATCTGACGCATGAGAAGACGGTCCATGACTTTTAGGGGGTCAAAAACAAGTCTGGGCGCATGGCTTTCGAGACGCATGCAGAGCTTTGGGCTCATGGCTGCAGAGGCGTATGCAGGTGATTAGTCGGCCACGTGGCGGGGTGTCACGACCCGCACCCACTGTGAGGGTACGAGTACGCAACAACGCCCAGCCTACGCCACAGTATCGTTGGTAGAACACTATTCTAAGCCACTATCTAACCAACAACTCACGCAATTATATAATGTACTTGTCAAAATCTCAACTCCGAACGGAGGACAAGTATAGATTTAATAGAATCTCAATCACAGTCTAAGCATGATATGATAACACAAAAGTTAATAACTAAGACTAAATACAACAATAAAACCAACTACTAAAATAACATAATCTCCAACAATCTCAAAACAAACATATCTCCACTTATTTATAATTCAAGTTCTAAAACATGAAAACTAAACCAAGTCAACTAGCTAGTCTTTCGATCACCCCTGAGTGTCGGGGCCAAAGGTAGCTAAGCCATCTCCTGGTCCATAGTAAGTAGGACAAGTGTCCTCGGGGCATGCATCTGTAATATTTTTAACAGGTCCAGTCAGGACATGAACGAGTACAACTCATCAAGAAAACTCAGGTAAATGACAGAGAACTATAAAGCAGTTATAGACAGTTTTATTGATGAACATGGTAGTTTATATTCAGGTGATGGTATAGAGAAACAGATAAGATACAAGGTAAGTAAGGTAACTAAAACAAGAGAAGAATCATGGCAATGAAGACTGTAAAGTAAAATTCTAACTGAACTAGAGTAGCATGATAAGTCCAGACAATAAATGTAAACAAGTGTAAATCCTATGTAAATCCAGTACGGGACGAATCTAATACAAGATGAATCCAGTACAAGATAATTCTAGTCAGTGATCAAGAATCCAGGTGACACCAACTATATTCTAACAGTGTGTTTTAAAATACTGAGATCGACATATAAACGGCTGTAGGTATCAGGCACATCACTCACTGATCAAGCGAGAGATGGTTATGCTTCCAGTAGACTCCAGTTGGGAGATTCCAGATTTGGGGTATGTCTACATGTCTTACTCAATATTTCCCCGCCCTGTAATATAAGTGAATCGAGTACAAGACACGAGAATCGAGAAGAGTCCAGCCAAACATGATGATACTAGCAATGATTCCAGAATGATTCCAGTAATAGAGGCCAGACAAGATGGTATGTGTGTCGCAAACATGAATCCAGAAATAACCATACGCGTTGTAACAGAGAATCACATAAAACTAACTAGAACTGAAGTACAATAATTGACAAATAAATGAGAGAACTATCAGAGAATGTACTCGCCTGATACTCTGAAAAGAGTAGTGTAATATCAGATGTCTGCACCGGAGTCACAATATCCTAAATAGAGCAGTACAGGTTATAATGTGTTTAAAACAAGGTAAATGATGTTTACAATGCAATCTACATAATTTCTAGGTCAATTTAGGTCAAAGTCAACTCTTGGTCAACTCTGGATCAAACCAAGTCAATATTTAGCTAAATTGTCAAACCTTGGTCAACTAGTCAACCTAACAGTCAAACTAGGTCAACTCTAGTCTAGTTAGGTCAAACAAGGTTAAACTAGCCTAGGTTGGTCTAATCTAGGCTTAACAAGTCAATCTAGGTCTCTAACCAAAATACAATACAAGCCACACTAGTCTAGTACCATAGCCTAAACTATACATCACATATAAACAAAACCATATATGCATATTTTATACAAATCAATATATATGTCACATTCACATTTATATATATATATATATATATATATATATATATATATATATATATATATTTTTTTTATATATATATATATATATATATATATATATATATATATATATACATGTAAATATACATATAGGGTAGCTATATATATATATATATATATATATATATATATATATATATACATACATGTAGAGGGAAGGAAAGAAAAGAAGAGTGAATCATGAGTGTGTGTAACATTGTGAAGTAGGTAAAGGTATATGTGTGTGTGGGTGATACCATATGTGTCAACGGGAAAACAGTGTACAATGTGACAGTGTTCACAGATTTTGAGTGTGTGCTAACCGTGTGTAAATCCTTAGGAAAATCAGTAGTGTGTGGGTGTATAGGGATATGTCAATATTGTGTGTGTATAGGTGTTGTGTCAAGGTGAAACCAGTGTACCAAAATCAGTGTATAAATTCTCAGTTAAAGTCTATGTGTGAGTGACAGTGGTGTGTCAATGTTCCCAGTTTAAAACAGTGCATAGATGTAGTGTAGGGTGTTAGTAAATCACAAGTTTGACAGGGTATCCATAACAGTTTCATGCCTAACAACCCAAATGCAATTCGAAACCCACAATCCTCATGCCAACATAGACCTTAACAGGTGGGCTAATCTCAGATGTATATAGATAAATATCATTGTAATTAACCAATCAACCAATTCAGTAACATATGACAGCTATCAGTCTAACCAATTCGAAACCATGAACCTCCTAGCTAATCTTGAACCCAACATTTAAACCATCTAATACATGTGTATGAACTTCTCTTTGCATTTGAATCATGAAAATTGGTTTGAAAATACATGTAATTCCAGAATCAGTAAACCGTGTTCATGTGTCAAGTGTTCACAGGTTTTAGGGTGTCAAGTTCTCAGGGAATGGCAGTGTTCACATAACAGTCCTAACAATTCGAAAATCTATGAATCCTAATCAACATGAATCCTAGTCTAACTAACATGCACAACATCCGACTAACATGTTAAACATTGACTTATCAAATGAAATCGAATTAACCACAGCATTCAACTCTGAAAAGAGAGTATCAGAGAATATATGCATTCGAATGCCAAAACCCTAAATTTCATATTCAATACATTTAAACTTCAATTAAATGGTTGATAAGAATGGCAGCACATGTGTACGTGTCATACGAGGTGTTCGTGTCCGTGCAAGTGGACACGAACGTGTCCAAAATATTAGATGCAAGTGTCAGAACAATATGCACAGCCAGGCCTCGTGCAGAGGTGTAGCGTGACCTAGGCCACGATACATGACACCAGAGGGCTCGTGCTCGTGTCCTAGGGTTCGCCAAGGATAGGGCTAGTGTTTCATTACCCTGCACTGTGTCCCAGTGTCGCCGTGTCCAAGTTAAAGTTGCGTGTCAGAGAGGGGTTTTCGTGCGTGCAGTGTCAGTGAAGAATCAGTGCGAGGGGGATAACTCCCCGAATACTCCACCAACCCACCCCAAATTTTGGGAGGATGGTGGCAAAGGTTTCCCCGACCTCTGTGCCAAAAATTGTGTCACGAGAGGCCGTGTCGTGTCCCACAGCAAGCCCGAGCAGCAGGGCATGTGTGCAGCTGCTCGTGCAGCGAGTTCGTGTCCGTTTTGGACACGGACACGACTCGAGTTCGTGCTCAGAGATTGGGGCTCGTGATCCAGACATAAAGGGCTACAAAACTGTTCAAATAGAATTTTAAAATAACAAGATTTTATTCATTCAAGTATTTCATCAAACACTTTGCAATACAACCCGATACGTGTCCGATACGGACACCAAACCAAGTCTAATTCCTACCAAACTTGAGGGACAGCTAGAATTGACCTAAATGAATGCAACCATGCAAAGAAATTGGAAAATGGAAGGGTTTTGATAGGTTTTACCTATTGAGAGCAAGTCTCAATGAAAAGCCCCAAATTAGAGAATCCCTCTTCCTCAAATTGTGTCCAAAAGAGCTCCACTCCTTGCAAGCAAGCCTCCTTCACTCCTCCCTCCAGATTTAGATCTAATTGCAAGAGGTTGGGATTAATTTTGTGGAGAAATGGAGGAGTTAGGCAATTTGGAAAAGAAATTAGGGTTTCCTACAAAGGGATGTTCTAAAAGAGGCAAGGGGTGTGTAGAGACATTATATAGGCTGAAGTTAGGTCTTGTTTGGGCTATTGTGGCTGCCTAAAATGAAGAGCTAGGGTTAGGGTTCAAGTCATGGGCCATGGACCAAGTTTCATAAGTCATGGAATTAAATCCTTAAGTCATAAGTCATGAACCTATTCATTATTCCTCCAATTCAAACTAGCTCCTAAATGACTAAAATGAGGTTGACTTAAGTTAGACTAGGGTCTCACCATGCTAACCAAGTCACCATAGCTAGAGTCAACATCTAGGTTAGCCTACAAAGTCTCAACTAGTCAAAGTCAAAAATAACAATCACCACTCCAATAATTAATCAAATAATTTCAATAAGTCAAAATGACCAAAGTACCCCTAGGCTAAAAATGATAATTAAATATCCCCAATCACATGGTTAGGCTCTACGTCAGACAGTCTCTAGGGTTTCACTAGCAGCACATCAAAATCCCAAGTCATGACTTAAAACAATTTTAAATTGATTAAAAATCACCAAAATCATAATATGATATAAATATCAATAAATAATAATTATAATTACAAAAGTTCAAAATTACCCTCATTTGGAAAACTGGGTGTTACAAGTCTAACCCCCTAGAAAAATTTCGTCCTCGAAATTAAGATGATCGTACCCCTACTAGGTCAAACCCTCAATCAAATCAAGGTCGATAGATAACATGCTACATAATCCTACTGGTTGTGATATCACGTTCTTGATCAGGGTCACTATACTATCTATCACAGCATAAAACATCCTGACAGGTACTAATGGAATCACACAACAATATGGAAAGAAGAACAGGAAAAACAGACCTGCTAACCCGTCACCCTTAGCGTCGGTCTACTCGACTGTCAGCGCAAAAGCGCTGCCCCTCTGGGGTGTATCCCTCTGATGGTGCGGGACACGGTGCTGCGCTACAGGTGGCCTAGCTCCCTCTATCTAATCCATGACACTCAAGTAATATCCACCCTGATATTCCACTCAATTATACTAGGGCACCATCTATATGGTATCTATTCTGCAATCTGATAATCATACCCTTCTATCCAGAACCATGTTACCAGAATCCTCGTCACACCAGTAAGTATGACTGTGATAATCCATAGAGTCTGCAACTAATGTACATACCTCTAGAATTATGGTATTTAAAATTTTTGCATTGCCGCTAGCTTGGCTGCAAAAAATTTAAATTCCCACACCCGAGAAATACATCCAAAATTAGACTCTATCTCATCGCCCAACCAGCTGATATGGCTGCAGAAGACTCTAGATTCCATGACTGAGGCAACCTAGCCCATAATGTTATCTTGGTAGAAAATCAAGTCAATAATGAATACCAAGAATCAAATTCAATGATGAACAAGGAAGTAGACAGAAATTGTCGGAATCGAATTTCGAGATGGTTTATACTGAGATTCTCAAGGGTCATCCCAAGAATCTTCTCAAGTAGTCCTAATTGTGATTGAGTAACCTCTCTGCTAAAGCCTATTCCTTAGTTCCTATCGCAGGCGTGCAGCAGTACAACTAATCGTTGTACTACCATGATATCGTACTAATGCGACTCTCGACCTGCATGGGCTACCACTAAAAATATGTCACGACCCGCACCCACTGTGAGGGTACGAGTACGCAACAGTGTCGAGCCTACGTCGCAGTGTCAGCGGTAGAACGCTGTTCTAGGTCACTATCTAACCAACAACTCATGCAATTATATAATGTACTTGTCAAAATCTCAACTCCGAACGGAGGACAAGTATAGATATAATAGAATCTCAATTACAGTCTAAGCACGATATGATAACACAAAAGTTAATAACTAAGACTAAATACAACAATAAAACCAACTACTAAAGTAATATAATCTCGAACAATCTCAAAACAAACATATCTCCACTTATTTACAATTCAAGTTCTAAAACATGAAAACTAAACCAAGTCAACTAGCTAGTCTCCCGATCACCCCTGAGTGTCGGGGCCAAAGGTAGCTAAGCCATCTCCTGGTCCATAGTAAGTAGGACAAGTGTCCTCGGGGCATGCATTTGTAATATTTTTAACAGGTCCAGTCAGGACAAGAACGAGTACAACTCATCAAGAAAACCCAAGTAAATGACAGAGAACTATAAAGCAGTTAAAGACAGTTTTATTGATGAACATGGTAGTTTATATTCAGGTGATGGTATAGAGAAACAGATAAGATACAAGGTAAGTAAGGTAACTAAAACAAGAGAAGAATCATGGCAATGAAGACTGTAAAGTAAAATTCTAACTGAACTAGAGTAGCATGATAAGTCCAGACAATAAATGTAAACAAGTGTAAATCCTATGTAAATCCAGTACGGGACGAATCTAATACAAGATGAATCCAGTACAAGATGATTCTAGTCAGTGATCAAGAATCCAGGTGACACCAACTATATTCTAACAGTGTGTTTTAAAATACTGAGATCGATATATAAACGGCTGTACGTTTCAGGCACATCACTCACTGATCAAGCGAGAGATGGTTATGCTTCCAGTAGATTTCAGTTGGAAGATTCCAGATTTGGAGTATGTCTACATGTCTTACTCAATATTTCTCTGCCCTGCAATATAAGTGAATCCAGTACAAGACACGAGAATCGAGAAGAGTCCAGCCAAATATGATGATACTAGCAATGATTCCAGAATGATTCCAGTAGTAGAGGCCAGACAAGATGGTATGTGTGTCGCATACATGAATCCAGAAATATTCATACGTATTGTAACAGAGAAACACATAAAACTAACTAGAACTGAAGTACAATAATTGACAAATAAATGAGAGAACTATCAGAGTATGTACTCGCCTGATACTCTGAAAAGAGTAGTATAATATCAGATGTCTGCACCGGAGTCACAATATCCTAAATAGAGCAGTACAGATTATAATATGTTTAAAATAAGGTAAATGATATTTACAATGCAATCTACATGATTTCTAGGTCAATTTAGGTCAAAGTCAACTTTTGGTCAACTCTGGGTCAAACCAAGTCAATATTTAGCTAAATTGTCAAACCTTGGTCAACTAGTCAACCTAACAGTCAAACTAGGTCAACTCTAGTCTAGTTAGGTCAAACAAGGTTAAACTAGCCTAGGTTGGTCTAATCTAGGCTTAACAAGTCAATCTAGGTCTCTAACCAAAATACATACAAGCCACACTAGTCTAGTACCATAGCCTAAACTATACATCACATATAAACAAAACCATATATGCATTTTTTATACAAATCAATATATATGTCACATTCACATTTATATATATACATGTAAATATACATATAGGGTAGCTATATATATATATTTTTTTTTTCTTTCTATATATATATATATATATTTTTTTCTTTCTATATATATATATATATATATATATATATATATATATATATATATATATATATATATATATATATATATATATTTTATTTTTTATTTTTTTATATATATATATATATATATATAAATATATATATATATATATATATATATATATATATATATATATATATATATATAAAATATATATATATATATATATATATATATATATATATATATATATATATATATATATATATATATATATATATTATATATATATATATATATATATATATATATATATATATATATATATATATATATATATATATATATATATATATATATAGAAAGAAAAAATATATATATATATATATATATATATATATATATATATAAAGAAAAAAAATATATATATATAGCTACCCTATATATATATATATATATATATATATATATATATATATATATATATATATATATATATATATATATATATATAAAAATATATATATATATATATATATATATATATATATATATATATATATATATATATATATATATATATATATATATATATATATATAGAAAGAAAAAATATATATATATATATATATATATATATATATATATATATATATAAAGAAAAAAAAAATATATATATATAGCTACCCTATATATATATATATATATATATATATATATATATATATATATATATATATATATATATATATATATATATATATATAAAAATATATATATATATATATATATATATATATATATATATATATATATATATATATATATATATTGCATTGTGTATTTACATGTATACATGTAAATACACATTCAATTATCTAATGTTTTATATACATGTAAATACACATTCAATGGGAAAACAGTATACAATGTGACAGTGTTCACAGATTTTGAGTGTGTGCTAACCGTATGTAAATCCTTAGGAAAATCAGTAGTGTGTGGGTGTATAGGGATATGTCAATATTGTGTGTGTATAGTTATTGTGTCAAGGTGAAACCAGTGTACCAAAATCAGTGTATAAATTCTCAGTTAAAGTCCATGTGTGAGTGACAGTGGTGTGTCAATGTTCCCAGTTTAAAATAGTGCACAGATGTAGTGTAGGGTGTTAGTAAATCACAGGTTTGACAGGGTATCCATAACAGTTTCATGCCTAACAACCCAAATGCAATTCGAAATCCACAATCCTCATGCCAACATAGACTTTAACAGGTGGGCTAATCTCAGATGTATATAGATATATATCATTGCAATTAAACAATCAACCAATTCAGTAACACATGACAGCTATCAGTCTAACCAATTCGAAACCATGAACCTCATAGCTAATCTTGAACCCAACATTTAAACCATCTAATACATGTGTATGAACTTCTCTTTGCATTTGAATAATGGAAATTGGTTTGAAAATACATGTACTTCCAGAAATCAGTAAACAGTGTTCATGTGTCAAGTGTTCACAGGTTTTAGGGTGTCAAGTTCTCAGGGAATGGCAGTGTTTACATAACAGTCCTAACAATTCAAAAATCCATGAATCCTAATCAACGTGAATCCTAGTCTAACTAACATGCACAGTATCCGACTAACATGTTAAACATTGACTTATCAAATAAAATAGAATTAACCACATCATTCAACTCTGAAAAGAGAGTATCAGAGAATATATGCATTCGAATGCCAAAACCCCAAATTTTATATTCAATACATTTAAACTTCAATTAAATGGTTGATAAGCATGGCAGCACATGTGTACGTGTCATACGAGGTGTTCGTGTCCGTGCAAGTTGACACGAACGTGTCTAAAACATTAGATGCAAGTGTCAGAACAATATGCACAGCCAGGCCTCGTGCAGAGGTGCAGCGTGACCTAGGCCACGACACATGACACCAGAGGGCTCGTGCTCGTGTCCTAGGGTTTGCAAAGGATAGGGCTATGGTTTCATCACCCTGCACTGTATCCCAGTGTCATCGTGTCCAAGTTAAAGTCGCGTATCAGAGAGAGGTTTTCGTGCGTACAGTGTCAGTGAAGAATCAGTGCTAGGGGGATAACTCCCCGAATACTCCACCAACCCACCCCAAATTTTGGAAGGATGGTGGCAGAGGTTTTTCTGACCTCTGTGCCAAAAATCGTGTCACGAGAGGCCGTGTCGTGTCCCACAGCAAGCCCGAGCAGCAGGGCATGTGTGTGGCTGCTCGTGCAGCGAGTTCGTGTCCATTTTGGACACGGACACGACTCGAGTTCGTGCTCAGAGATTGGGGTTCATGATCCAGACATAAAGGGCTACAAAACTATTTAAATTGAATTTTAAAATAACAAAATTTTATTCATTCAAGCATTTCATCAAATACTTAGCAATACAACCCGATACGTGTCCGATACGGACACCAAACCAAGTCTAATTCCTACCAAACTTGAGGGACAGCTAGGGTTGACCTAAATGAATGCAACCATGCAAAGAAATTAGGAAATGGAAGGGTTTTCATAGGTTTTACCTATTAAGAGCAAGTCTCAATAAAAAGTCCCAAATTAGAGAATCCCTCTTCCTCAAATTGTGTCCAAAAGAGCTCCACTCCTTGCAAGCAAGCCTCCTTCACTCCCCCTTCCAGATTAGATCCAATTGCAAGAGGTTGGGATCAATTTGGTGGAAAAGTGAAGGAGTTAGGCAATTTGGGGAAGAAATTAGGGTTTCCTACAAAGGGATGTTCTAGAAGAGGCAAGGGGTGTGTAGAGACATTATATAGGTTGAAGTTAGGTCTTGTTTGGGCTGTTGTGGCTGCCTAAAATGAAGAGCTAGGGTTAGGGTTCAAGTCATGGGCCATGGGCCAAGTTTCATAAGTCATGGAATTAAATCCTTAAGTCATAAGTCATGAACCTATATATTATTCCTCCTATTCAAACTAGTTCCTAAATGACTAAAATGAGGTTGACTTAAGTTAGACTAGGGTCTCACCATGCTAACCAAGTCACCATAGCTAGAGTCAACATCTAGGTTAGCCTACAAAGTCTCAACTAGTCAAAGTCAAAAATAACAATCACCACTCCAATAATTAATCAAACAATTCCAATAAGTCAAAATGACCAAAGTACCCCTAGGCTAAAAATGATAATTAAATATTCCCAATCACATGGTTAGGCTCTATGTCAGACAGTCTCTAGGGTTTCACTAGCAGCACATCAAAATCATAAGTCATGACTTAAAATAATTTTAAATTGATTAAAAATCACCAAAAATTATAATGTGATATAAATATCAATAAATAATAATTATAATTACAAAAGTTCAAAATTATCCTCATTTGGAAAAGTGGGTGTTACACGGGGCACAGCTATAACCGACAAAAATGAGTAATGACGAGGCTGACGTCGGCGGCTCTTCGTTCTCTGCGAAAGCTGTCAATTGCTCAGTCTCGAGACACGTGATGCCGACTCTGTCACATAGCATTAAATTCTTGATGGGTGACGAGCTTAGATGCGTGCATCTGTCTGTGTTTCACTAGGCACATTTGTTTGTGCTTTATAGGACGCATTCTGTAAGAAGCGTATGGTGCTGCTGGGTGCATGTCTACATGGCGCATCTCCTTTGGTTAGCTTTGTTGAGTCTTTCGAGACTCGAATTGATGATTCTTTGACTTAGCTGAATTTGAGGCGGCAAATTTATCACCATTAATGCATGTTCATTACACTGACTTGGGGGAAGTTGCCACTTTGGCGTATGAGTTTGATCTGTCTTGGCCTATAAATAGCTTTGTGAAGAGAAGTTTATTTCTCATTTCACTTTTCTTCTCAACGGAGATGAAATCGACCGGTCTTCCTCCTTGGCTTGACGATGTACTACAGGTTGTGGATCTCCTCGTTCGAAGAAGCTTTGACGATGAACTCCTTCAGAAGACTGAGATGCGCCGGGAGAGCTATAGACATAACAGCTTATGTTCGAACCCCTTGTCGATGGCGTTCTTTTACAAGATGGCGTTGGGTGCCTGTTGCATCCAAAGATCAGGGTCGTCGTGCCCCGACTTTTGTTATGCTGGAAGAGCCACCGTAGTTGGGTTGATTGCAAACCCACGTTCTGCTCAATAAGTGCTTCATTAGTCGAAGCACTCGTGCGTTTGACGAGGAAGTGATTCGCTCTGATGAGGAGGAGTGATGCGCCTACACTGAGACGTCAGAGTGATGCACCTATCCGAGTCATTAGAGTGATGCGCCTAGCCGAGACGTCAAAGTTGTAGGAACGAAATAGTAAAGCGTAATACTCTAGAGGGGGGGTGAATAGAGTTGGCAGCGGAATAATGCTAATTTAAAATGTTAGCAGCACAATCACAGAATATTAATCACAACTAAAATAAAGTAAAGGCAGAGTTAAGAGAGCAAACGCAAAGACAGCGATGTATACTGGTTTTCCTCTGTTGAGGACTAATCCAGTCGGTAGAACTCTTGCTACCAGTTGAATCCACTATTGGAAAAACCGTAAGTTTTCTTACGAAGTCCTTGCAACTTCTACAACGCGAGCTTTGATACGAAGAACTCGTCCAACTTCAAATGTGAAGAGGTATTCTTCAATCAAGCCTTCTGATTACAATCTCTCAAAAACTTCTAGACCGTACCGTACTGGCAAATCGACTAGAGGATTGTAACTGGCTTGGGATCTGAAATTGAAAGCTCTAGAAAACTCTTTGGAAGACTGAAAGCTTTAGATAGAGAGAAGATTGAAAGTGAATGAGTGAGTTGAAATGATCGAAATCCTTCTCTATTTATAGGAATTCCAAAGACAGAATTCTGACAGAATTCGGGCAGAATTCGGACAGAACTCTTTGAGGAAATCTCGGTCAATCCGCAACTGCAGGAGGACCAAGTTCAGGAGATTCAAAAATCAAACGGCCACCAACCGAACTCTGGCCGAACTCGGTCCGAGTTCTGTCAGGGTTTAGTTAGGGTTTTAAAAAACTTTTTGGTGATTTTTGAAAACCTTTTTTGAAAACCTTTTTGTAAACCTTTTTGAGAGGACATTTTAAAAATATTGTGAACTCATTTAAGGGTAGCCTATTTGCCAGTACGACTCGGTGTACAACATATTCCTAGACTCAAATAAAATAAAAAATACATTGCATAAGGAATTACAGACTCGAATAGGCAAACAGATCTTCGGTCTTGAATTCAGTGTATAGCCATTCTTGATCATGTCCAAGAGTCCGAGATGTCCCGACTAGCTTCGTATATCCAGACAGAGTTTGATCAATTATTAAAATCAGGTTGACCATATGACCAAATGGGCCAACAATCTCCCCCATTTTGATAATTGACAAACTATGAATGATATAACATTAAGCTTGTTCAAAATATCAAAAAGTAGATTTGTTCATATCCTGTATTATCTCAATAAAATGTTAGATCTTTTAATTTTCTCCCCCTTTGTCACTTAGCAAAATAATTGCAAAAGATAAAGCTCCCCCGCAATCAATGCATAAGTAACAAATAGTGAGAAAACACATATAAAAGAAATAAGGCAGAAATAAAAGAGAAATGTCACAGGCATGTATTGTCTAAAAAAATAATCATCACAGGCATGTAAAGAATGAAGCAATATAAGAGATAGTGCTATTATAAACTGAAACTGAAACATAGTGCTAAAATAAACTGGAATGCCATAAACTGAGGCATAATAAACATGTCCATGAAAATAATAGAGTACTGAAGCAAGCTAGAAAGTGCTAATAATAATAAAAAAGTACTGATAATAACTTGGAATGTCGGAGCATTTCCAAGTGCACAATAAAATATCACTCAAAATCATATAGTCACATCTCCTCATCATCATCTCAAATATTTAATTCAAAGATCAGTTATTTTAGCCTTCAATTAACATAATTAATTTATTTTATGAATTAAATGTCGTTACACAGCGACTGTCTCAGATTAGCTGTAGGAGTACTGTTCCAGCTGGCGGAGGTTCACCGGGGAACTCTTAAGTACCGCTTCGCTTCAACCGTAGTTATGGTGACAGACAGACTCTTTATTGGCTTGTCTCTAATACAGTTTTTGCGTAATGATATATAATCATAAAATAAAATTAATTAATATTATTGACGTCCAAAATTCCTAATTCTCGACGTAAATAATTGAAACGATCTTCCGCTAGAGGTTTAGTGAAGATGTCAGCTAGTTGATTTTCAGTATCTATGTACACAAGGTTTATATCTCTATTTTGATGATGATCTCTAAGAAAGTGATGTCGAATCTCGATATATTTAGTACGAAAGTGACATACTGGATTCTTAGTCAAATTAATAGTGCTCGTGTTATCACAGAAAATGGGAATATATGTGTAAAATAAATCATAGTCTTCTAGGGTTTGTTTCATCCACAAAATCTGAGCACAACAACGTCCTGCGGCGATATACTCAGCCTATAGGGCTACAGAATTTTGCTTTTTACTAAACCATGAGACTAAAGCCTTGCCTAAGAAATAACATGTACCACTGGTACTTTTTCTATCAACTTTGCATCCAGCAAAATCTGCATCCAAATAACCAATAAGGTCAAAGGACTTAGTTTTGGAATACCACAAGCCAACAGAAGAAGTGCCCTTAAGGTATCGAAAGATACGCTTAACTGCGGACATATGTGATTCCTTTGGGTTAGCTTGAAAACGTGCACACAGGCAAACACTAAACATTATATCTGGACGACTAGCAGTTAAATAAAGTAAAATACCAATCATACCTCGATACTTACGTGTGTCGACTGGCTTGCCTTGTTCATCTGAATCAAGCTTTGTTGAAGTTGCCATTGGAGTGCCAATAGGTTTGACATTGTCCAGATCAAACTTCTTTAGCAGGTCTTTTGTGTACTTGGTTTGATTTATAAATGTCCCATTATCAGTTTGTTTGATTTGCAATCCGAGAAAGAATTTCAGCTCTCCCATCATGCTCATTTCAAACTCATTCTGCATACACTTAGAAAATTCTTGACACAGAGATTCATCAGTAGATCCAAATATAATATTATCAACATAGATTTGAATTAAAAGAAGTTTGCCATTAAAAGACTTAATAAACAGTGTAGTGTCAACCTTGCCTTTTGAAAAACCGTTGTCAAGTAGAAAAGAGCTTAGACGATCATACCAAGCACGAGGGGCTTGTTTTAAACCGTATAAGGCTTTCTTCAACTTGAAAACATGATCAGGGTTTTTGAAATCCGTAAAACCTGGAGGTTGTGCTACAAAAACTTCTTCTTTTATAAAACCATTTAAAAAATTACTCTTGACATCCATTTGAAATAGTTTGAAATCATGAAAACATGCAAATGCACATAACATGCGAATGGATTCTAATCTCGCAACTGGGGCATAAGTCTCATCGTAGTCGATACCTTCTTCTTGATTGTATCCTTGAGCTACGAGTCGAGCCTTATTACGAGTCACTAAACCATTCTCATTTAGTTTATTTCGGAATACCCAACGGGTGCCAATGACCGGATGATCAATAGGCCTGGGAACAAGTTCCCAAACTTGATTCCGTTCAAATTGGTTTAATTCCTCTTGCATAGCATCTATCCAAAAACTATCACTACATGCTTCATCAATAGTTTTGGATTCTAGCTGTAAAATAAATGCAACACTAGAAATAATATCTCTACTGGATGTACGAGTACTTACACTTTTGGTAATATCACCAATTACCAAATCCTTTGGATGATCAGCCGTAAATTTTAATCGTTTCGGCAGACTCTGAAGGTAGCTGGTTCCTGGATCTTCTCTAGGAGGATCAGCTAGTGCCGAGCTTGGTTGAGAATCAGCTGTTGTTGAGCTTGGTACAGTTGGATCTTCGTTATTGTCATCGATAGTCATTTGATTCAGTTCATCAAAAGTGACGTTGATTGACTCTTCGATGATCATGGTTCGTTTGTTGAAGACTCTGTATCCTTTGCTCTTGGCCGTATAACCTAAAAATATACCTTCATCGGCCTTTTTATCAAATTTTCCCAAATTGTCTTTTGTATTAAGAATAAAGCATTTACAACCAAATATTCTAAAGTATGAAACAGATGGAATTCTATCAAACCATAACTCAAATGGAGTCTTCTTCGATTTGGGTCGAATTAGAACTCTATTGAGAACAAAGCAAGCTGTATTGACAGCTTCAGCCCAGAAATATTTGGGTAGACTAAACTGGTTTAACATCACTCTGGCCATTTCGGTTAGAGTTTTGTTCTTACGTTCCACAACTCCATTTTGTTGTGGAGTCCTAGGACAGGAGAACTCGTGTACAAAACCGTGTGTGTCACAGAATTGCTCAAAATCAGCATTCTCGAATTCGCCTGCATGATCACTTCTGATTCGAGTGATCATGTAACCTTTTTTATTCTGTACTTTCTTGCAAAAGGCGACAAATTCGGATAATGCATCATTCTTTCATGTCAAGAAGTATACCCACGTGTATCTAGAGAAATCATCTACAATTACGAAAGCATAAAGCTTACCTCCGAGGCTAGCAACTCTGCTAGGACCAAATAAGTCCATATGAAGCAATTGTAGAGGTCTAGTAGTACATACCGCGTTTACTGACTTGAATGTGGATCTGGTAGCTTTGTTCTTTTCACATTGGCTGCATACCGAATCCTTCTTGAATGTAATGTCCGGTAAACCGCGTACTAGCTTCTTTGTGGATAATCTTGAGATCGTATCCATATTAGCGTGACCGAGTCTCATATGCCACAGATGACTCTCATCACTCTTGGCCATTAAGCATCTACCTGAAATGTTAGTTTCTTCCAACAAATAGAAAACATATATGTTGTCTTTCCTGATACCTTCAAAGATAGTATTACCAGTTGAGCTATCAACTATAATACATTTGTCTTTGCCAAGGTTGTTACCATAACCATGATCAGCTAGATGACTTATGCTGAGTAGATTATGTTTCAACTCGGTAACCAGACAGACATCCTTAATCACAGGATAGGGAGACTTACCAACATCACCGATACCAATAATATACCCTTTCAAGTTATTACCGAAGGAAACATAGCCTTCCTTCTTTTTCTTCGACAGTGTTGCAAATAGGGTAGCGTCACCGGTCATATGCCGTGAGCAACCGCTGTCGAAGATCCATTTGCTTCTAGCATGTGAAAGGTGTTCCACCTACAAAACAGTTTGCAGATGAAACTTTTGGTACCCATTTCTTGTAGGGTCCTGAAATGTTAGCCTTTGGTATCCAAGCATAAATATTTAAATCAACAAGCTTTCTGATTCTACATGCAGATGAAATATGACCAATGAGGCCACAATAATGACATTTTGCATGTCGAGTGTTGAAAGCCGAGTGGTGTGCATGGTTGGTAGGTTTAGGTTTTCTAGTATAGAAGAAAGCATGCCTATAATCCTGTTTGGGCTTAACCTTTTGGGGTAGAGGTTTGATAGGGTTAGGTCTGACAGTGTTTGGCTTGGGAATGTTCCAATTTTTCGGTAAGTGACACGTGTTAGGATAGGAAGCAGCAGGCTCAGGCTATTTTCCTAACCTAATTTCCAATCTTTTGGAAGTGTCATACAACTTAGTATAATCAGAAGTGAGTGTTTCCATTCTGATTTGTGCACATCGAAGACTTTTCTTCTCTATAGAAAGTTCTTCCTTGAGTTGGTCAATAATTTTGTCTTTCTCTTCAGATGACTTGGTAGTCTCGTATAATAAGAGCTTTATTAAAGAAAGCTCACCAGACTCACTAACATTATTTCTAACCTCAGCTAGTAGGTCGGTAAGTCTACCTATTTTACCTTTGTACTCTTTGAGTACCTTCTTAGAGGTCTGATACTTGCTACGCAGTTTCCTGTAATCAGTCATCAGGTCACTGAAGGCATCTCCTAATTGCTCAAAGGTGAAGTCATCATAAGTATCAACTATAGGTTCAGTAGGTACCTGATCGGATGCCATAAAGCATACGTTTGCAGCGTCTTCTGATTGTTCGTCTTCTGAGTCGTTGGCTTCACTTTCATGCCATATGCTGGTATTGGCATATCTCCTAGATGTTGATCTCTTCAGGTTCCCTTTTTCATACCTGTTGCTCTTCTTACTTGATGATGAGTTTGTGGGACAATCCTTCTTCATGTGTCCCTTCTTCTTGCAGCCGTAGAAGACAGCATCATCTTGATACTAGTTGTTGCTGTTGTTGTTTTCTTTGGCTTTCTTCTCATATCTCATGAATCTTTTGAATTTCCTTACTAGGAGTGCTTGATCTTCAGCATCAGATTCACTGCTGTCTGAGTCACCTTCAGCAGCTTTTCTGTGCTGAGCCTTGAAAGCAATCGTCTTCTCCTTTGGTGCAGGCTCTTCAAAATCTTGTAGCTCCAGTTCATGAGTGAGTAGCTTACCCATGAGTACTTCGAGGGACATAGTTGTGAGATTGTTCCCTTCAATGATTGCAGTAGCCTTCGGAATCCAGTTCTTGGTAAGTGCTCGCAGGAGTTTACGAATCTTTTCATGGTTACTGTACTCTTTGCCTAGGGAGGACAAAGGATTTACAATATCCAAGAACCTCTCGAACATCTGAGTAACTGTTTCGTTGGGCTTCATCTTGAACACCTCATGCTCTTGAGTAAGTCTACTGACTTTAGATTCTTTGACTTGAGTCGTGCCTTCATGTGTGACTTCAAGTAGCTTCCATACTTCATTAGCCGTTGTGCAGATAGACACCCTGTTAAATTCAGTTCTGTCTAAAGCACAAAAAAGAGCATTAATGGCACGTGCGTCAAGACTGGCCCTTTTTTTTTTCCTCTGTATATCTGCTATGGGGTTTTTCAACTAAAACTCTATCAATATTTATACAAGGTGGCTTTTGATAGCCATCAAGAACAATGGACCATAAATCAAAGTCAAGTGATTTCAAGAAGAAACTCATCCGTGTTTTCCAATAGGTATAGTTCGTACCATCAAACAGTGGAGGTCTGTTTGTGGCCTGGCCTTCACTTGTGAATTTCATAGTTGCCATGTGTTGTGCTGTGATCTATATAACAGTTAATTAAAATGAATAAATAATTACACTGTTACCTTTGCTTTACCTGTAACACCCGCTCTGATACCAATTGTAGGAACGAAATAGTAAAGCGTAATACTCTAGAGGGAGGGTGAATAGAGTTGGCAGCGGAATAATGCTAATTAAAAATGTTAGCAGCACAATCACAGAATATTAATCACAACTAAAATAAAGTAAAGGCAGAGTTAAGAGAGCAAACGCAAAGGCAGCGATGTATACTGGTTTCCTTCTGTTGAGGACTAATCCAGTCGGTAGAACTCTTGCTACCAGTTGAATCCACTATTGAAAAAATCACAAGTTTTCTTACGAAGTCCTTGCAACTTCTACAACGCGAGCTTTGATACGAAGAACTCGTCCAACTTCAAATATGAAGAGGTATTCTTCAATCAAGCCTTCTGATTACAATCTCTCAAAAACTTCTAGACCGTACCGCACTGGCAAATCGACTAGAGGATTGTAACTGGCTTGGGATCTGAAATTGAAAGCTCTAGAAAACTCTTTGGACGACTGAAAGCTTTAGATAGAGAGAAGATTGAAAGTGAATGAGTGAGTTGAAATGATCGAAATTCTTCTCTATTTATAGGAATTCCAAAGACAGAATTCTGGCAGAATTCAGACAGAACTCTTTGAGGAAATCTCGGTCAATCCGCAACTGCAGGAGGACCAAGTTCAGGAGATTCAAAAATCAAACGGCCATCAACCGAACTCTGGCCGAACTCTGGCCGAACTCGGTCCGAGTTCTATCAGGGTTTAGTTAGGATCTTAAAAAACTTTTTGGTGATTTTTGAAAACCTTTTTTGAAAACCTTTTTGTAAACCTTTTTGAGAGGACATTTTAAAAATATTGTGAACTCATTTAAGGGTAGCCTATTTGCCAGTACGAATCGGTGTACAACATATTCCTAGACTCAAATAAAATGAAAAATACATTGCATAAGGAATTACAGACTCGAATAGGCAAACAGATCTTTGGTCTTGAATTCAGTGTATAGCCATTCTTGATCATGTCCAAGAGTCCGAGATGTCCCGACTAGCTTCGTATATCCAGACAGAGTTTGATCAATTATTAAAATCAGGTTGTCCATATGACCAAATGGGCCAACAAAAGTGATGCGCCTAGCTGTAGTTTAGGCTTTTTTTTGTAGTAGACTTTTGTTGTAACAAAGAGTTTGGACATGTAATAGACTAATATGGAATAAAAATCAATCTTCATGTGCCTCTTATACTTGTTGACTTCTGAATGATGTGCCAACATTCTGTCTTTGAATTCTTTGGCACATGATGTGTCGGAGCGCATAGCATTTTGGGGCGCATAGGAGTTTTGACCTTTAGATGCGCCTAAAATTTCATGCTTCTACAAGACACCCTTCAAAATTTTCAAAAATTTCTGCTGAGTTTTGGAATACTTTGAAACAAGAAGCATGGGCAAATAGAGGTTCTGGGCGCATTGTCGCTCCGCGCATGGCTATCATGGCGCATGCGCTTCTCAATTAATAAAAATAAGATAACGCCTCGAATCCTAAGAGATTAATGATGATCTTTTTTAAATGATATGCAGCCGTCATGTCACGCCCCAGAACCAGAATACTGGAGAGCGGGGGAATGACTCAGCCAGCTACGTATTACGGGTAGATGAATACCGTATAATACGATCAATGCTGTCTAAAGACGAGGGGGTGCATACTACATAAAAGTCTCACTATGGTCACTTCATATCTATTGTCTCAATCATTCGAACAAGAAACAGTAATAGAGAACATGTAAGATAAAGCAGTAAGGCGTCCCAAATGCTCTGTCAAAATGTTCTTGATATCTGGCTTTACAAAACATTGCCAGATTGATGTAACAAAAGTATACACAATTGTTATCAGCTGCAGCCTGACTTTAGTTACAATTATGTAAAAAGTAAGTACAAGACAATCCGACTAACATGTCGGTGCCAAATGACAAGGTATAAAGTAGATAACAAAACGAGCGGGAAAGTAAGAAACCCACTCGAGTCCTCCTGCGATCATCCCTCTAGTGTTGACCATCTTGGAGGTAGAAGTAAGCTGAGTCCTCGGGAACCGGCTCTAAATCTGGCCATGCAAAACCAGAGAGGTTAGACCTCTAATAGCAAGTACCACAAGGAAGCACGACATGAGAACTAAAACCAGTAATGTAAAAGAATATAATGATAATAGTACTCTGCTTTCCACTAGGATTCACATCACATCACGACACTTCGAACCAACCTCCCAACCAAACAAGGACAGAAGTTGGCCCGTCATGTCCTGACATTCTGATCATCCCAGTTAGGTAACAGAGTAGGTACAGTGCACAAACAAATCATCTTGAACGGTCAATCAAATCCTACGGCTTGCTATTTTGAGTCCCAAGTTATCCTGGAATTTATGCAATAGGGATTCCTCAGTTCTTACTATGTGCAAGCAAGGCTAGTCTATCCAGTTAATCATGTGCGCCATGCATGAATTAGACGAGTCCTAGCAGGACGCCCGTCAATATACCATATACAATAATAATATAAGCAGATACTGTTCCCTACCCGTGTGGCAGGTGTCACGCCCCGATCCCGGAGGATCGAAAACAAGCTACTGGGCGTGATGCCGTACAAGTCTAGATTGCACTTGTACAAGGCAAAACCATTACAGTTCCTGGTAATTCTCAGAAAACATCGATAAGGCAGCGGAACCAAGCAGATAAATTGAAGTCACACAATTTATGAAGAAATGTATCTCTTTATTGATATTCAAAATGGATTACAAGACTTGCAGCGAAATACAGAGTTTACAACTGAATACAAGACTCTTGAGTAGCCAACTGAATGTATACACTTGCCCTTTAGGCTACAAATGAATATACCGACTTCTTTACAATGACTTGCCAATTTGGCTACAATCTCACTGGTACATCTGAGTTCCACTGTTCCATACATTATGTCCCGTATTGCAGAAGACATCGTCTTGAAAGAAGAGCTTCTGCACACCCATCCGATTCATCGATGCCAAGCACTGATTCACAGGATTTCCCCCAAGCAAACACCTGTAATATTGCCCACAACGTGGGTCAGTACATCATCAATATACTGGCGAGCGGTGCTGGCCCAACTCACCTAAAAAGACAGCACTAAGTAAACATGTTACAAAATATTATTAACAGTTGTCTTTCTCGTTGCCTTAGGGTCAATTTCATGTTATAGCCGACAAGAAGTAAAGCATGCAAATCTCATAGCCAACATAATTTAAAGCATGCAGTTATCACCCTTTGGTGATTCTTACCTACGGTCGTGTAGCCATTCTTGTACATTTATAATACTTACTCTGCCTGCACAAGACATTGTTAGGAACAATTTCATGATTCAATATGAATATCACCGTTCAGGTGATTCTTACCAACAGCCAACATCCTTCCCTGTATTTGAGTAATAACTTACTCTGCCTGTATAAGACATCATTAGCACTGGACCTATCTATATGAAGGTCACTGGCGACACGCCATCTTGGATCATCTTCTGGTGAACGGCTAACTCCAAATGGGGTGCGAATCCATGGGAGGTTTCCGAAACACCGTGCTACTACTTCAGCACCATGGGATTTCAGTGTCCTTTCAGTGGACGGTAGCAAGCCCCCACTGCAAGTCCTGCAATCCCGATGTCAGTACATCGACACCAACCTTGTTCCCCCTAGGACGAACCGGGTTCCATGGCCCAGGAATACCGTTCGAGGAACGAAACCTTGTCGACAAGTTGTCCATGACCATGCAACTATATGCAACTTATCTAAGAAGAAAACATATAATGCATGATAAGGAAAACTAAGCAAAACCATCATTCTCATTCATATTGCCATCTAGCCATCTTGCCTTGAGCCAACGCTCATATTATCATCTGCCCATCCAGGGTCTTAGTGATATCAATATTCTACATCGGCACAGGATAATAGAATGTTGTTATCCAATCTCTTTGCCATATCTTTGATACCATACATCTTTTCAACCAACTTAATGTACTTACCGCCCAGTTCCTGGGACTTAGCATCTGTTTAGCATACATTCATTCGGACATAATTCAAGCATACTCACTGCCCAGTTCTTGGGTCTTAATATCTGTGTTATCAACTATTCATCAAGCCAAAGCTCGATATACTCACCGCCCAAGTATTTGGGGCTTTGCCTTCACCTGTCACGTATTTTATTGCAACAGCGTACAAGCATACAATTTATTTAGCCACAACAGTTTACGTTCAGGTGATTATTATCTTTCATTATCTTTCCAAATTCCATGCAATGTGTTATTGAGCAATTCAACAAGAAACATAGCATACTATCCTTATTTTAAGCGTGAAGCTAACGGATCTTTGAAGGGTTCAACACTACTCACATTCATAGAACGATTCCCGCCACGATCGCATAGACTTCCAAGCGATTCTTCATATAATCCTAAGTCCAACAAGGCTTCATCGAACCAACCATCCATCATAAGGCATCTTGCGGGTCGGGGCACTACAATATATACCACCCAGAAAAAGTTTCGTCCTCGAAACTTAAAACAAAACTCATCCCCAAAACTTCAACCAACTTTTTATGAAACTTCTCAACGATCAACTTGCACCATTTACTATTTCTCCGCAATCTCTCGAATGATTTTCAAGTAATGTACCGTCTCGTTACAGTATCCCAAATTGATTCAACATAGTTTACCATCTTTGATCTTTCCTCCGACACTCGTGCAAATTCTTAGCACATGATAATTCCCGTGGCTTCGTTTGAATTCAGCATACCACTTAGTTGGAATCATACACATATTTTAGGCGTCCCCGAAATACAAGCACTTCAGCCAAGTTCAGTGATAGGGAAGACGAACGAGCGACGGTGTAATTTCTCGTCCGAACATCAGTAATTCTTTTCAAGCATCTCTTATAATCCCACTTGTTTATTCAATATCTCGACCAACCAATAACGCAACAGATGTTGCCAATTCCAACTCGAGAAATTTTTCTCAACCGATCCAGAATTTCCAAAATATTCCGACTTAGATGTATCAAGTATTCCTTTCAAGTTCATTGTCATCCATGCCATCAAAGTTGATAAATCCTATAGCCACATTTTATTTTGATATCTGATTCTCATCGATCAAATCTTGTACTCATCATCGTTCGCATCCATACACTTTGTTTGCAACTCGTAACTTTTTCGATCACGATCCATCCATCAAATTGTATCATCATTCCAAATTTTATCACCATTCCACTCTAGCAACATTTCTCGTTGTACTCCAACATTTTCTCATATTGATCAAGCCAACATATTTATCCTCTCGCATAGGCAACTATCATATTCCAGCAACATTAATTCCGAGGGTCATTCCTATTCATATTCGCCGATCTCGGCTACATGTACTATCCAATTCCGTCGTTACACTTATCATAAATTCTGATTCGGTCAATAAAATTATCCCAACTGTCTCAAGGCACTACCATCAATTTTCGCAGCTCAATATCAATCAACCAACCCAACCAGTTCTAACCATTCCCAACATTTCAACCAAGGCAACTCAATTTCCGAAACCAACATGATCCGTCATCCCATCCAATATTATAACATCGAATTTCCCAAATATCCATTCCATTCCGAAGCCTACCTTCCGACACATCTTACTCATTCCGACTATACTCACGCAACAACAATAGGGACATCCTATGGTTTTCTAATAGTCAACTTAGCATACAATCAAGTCTCTACGGTCAACTAATCTAAGCTAAACCAGACATTCAGCTAACCCATATGAGATGAGTAGCTATCAGGGACATACTTATCTCTTATCTTAGAGGCAACCAATTCTCATAATAGGGTAACTCTATGGTCTGACCAAATTAGGGACATGGGACGCCACCCCAATCTTATGAACTTATACCCAACACGGACAACTGAAGAACATAGCCAACCAATCTGAAACTTGAGCAACCAACCAACATTCTAGGCAACCAACCGACACTCTAGTCAACCAACCGACAATCTAGGCAACCAACCGACAATCTAGACAACCAGCCGACAATCTAGGGTCAAGTCTTTCTACCCGTACTCATATTCGGGTCATACCCAACGAAGTCTCATTCTAGACTTACCCGCAACCGACAAAAATCTATCCGACAATTCTATCCAACAATTCTTATGCGTCAATCCAAAGCTATCATATAAAACTCCTCAATCGAATATCCAACTTTCAATTTCCACTTGCATAGACATAGCATCACTTGTTCAATCCGACTTGCATCCTCATATCGTACCCAAATTGTCTATTCAATCGGGTCAACTATTTTGAGTCATCATCCGACATTGCTATTTCAATAGTTTATCACTTATGATCTCTTTCCTATGGTCTCTTCGCGACATATTCGTTTCCCATATTTTTAGATCATCGATACGGTCCGTACACTTTTAACCAACAAAATAAGGCAACTACATAATCATATTTCTTCCGAGGCATCCTTTATAAATTTTCTAGCACAAATACGGTCATCTCTTAGCAATCCCTGTTAACCATCAATATTCGTTTTGCATCATCTCCTTGTGATTTCATAAGAAGATTTACTATTCATGCACCGATCCAATCTCTATGGCACCAATCATCTAGCATACGCGTATCGGTCATCTTAGCGGATATAACATAACTCATTAGCTAAGTCATGATCCCATAATTCTATATTCCACCAAACTTGTTATTCATGCGACAACATCATCTACCGACGTGGTCTATTACATATCGCTGCACCTCGATATTTATTTGTATTCCAGCCATTCGACTCTCATAAGGGACATTTACTCTTTCATGCATCAAGGGACAAGTACTCATTCTCTATGCCTCAAAATAGTCAAGGGTCATAACTTGTTAATTCGGAACATCAATTTCTCTTAAGCCCAACTGCACATCGTGCTAAGATCATCCATTCTTCAAGTCCATTCTCTAACTTTTCGGTCGTTGATGCAACTCTCTCTGCATCATCTAAATCATTTCCAACATCCCGATAAGCGTCTAACATTACCATCAATTCTATCGATATCCAATATGCAATTTCTTTCACTCAATTCCAAAATCGTTCAATATTCGGTCCATAGTTATTCCCACAAAATCTTTCGATAGCAACACCACACTATTGTTACCAAGCCTACAATCCTTTTATCCAACTGATTCAAGTACTCGCTTGAATCTGAAACTCATTTCATTCCCAACCAAGTCATTCATTTCATATTCTCAATTCTCTTATTATCCAACATAATGCTAACCGACAAGGTCTAGCGATGGTTCACCCGAACACATCAAAATCTCGTAACGGTCATCCGAACTTAATCATCAAGGGACATTCCTAGCCGTCATGTATCAATCGTAAGCTCAACTACGATTCGATACCACCCAATACCTTATAGGTAAAGCAATCACAAAGTCATAAACACAACAAGGGTCAAGGGACATCTTATCACGACGAGGGTATATGTAATATACCACCCAGAGCTCAAGCCATTCTCAACATAATATTCCTTCGCATCAAACCAACGTCCAACATGGACAATCCATCCTGCAGTGGTTATGCTGACCACAAATATCGACTCAAGATTCTGTCGATTTCCATTCACTGAAATCCATGCACATTCTGTTCCAATATACCAAACCATCACCCACGGTCGATTGCTGCATAACAATCGACTCCAAAGAATCCCACACATAAGACATCCAACATATATCACAAACTTATTATCGCATCGCATCATTGTTATTCTTTTTGGTATCTTTTAGAAATTCAACAAAGCACACATATCACAGCCCACATATTTAGACTTATTGTATGGAACAACCAGTGAGAGATTAGAATGATCAATGGACTTTCAGTCAAGGGAACAACATAGAATAGTTTGGAAGCAACACAAAACAATCGCAGAAGCACTATGAATCATCATAGAGGCAACTTTGATTTCATCGCGGAAGCAACTTTGAGTATTCGCGGAAGCAACTTTGATTCACCGCGGAAGCAACTTTTGAATAATCGCGGAAGCAATCTTTGAATCATCGCGGAAGCAGCATAGAATCATCTTAGTAGCGACATTGATTTGAAACAAATCGAATAGGAATCCAAGGACGTAAAGCCGTGCTCTGATACCATTATGTCACGCCCCGATCCTGGAGGATCGAAAATAAGCCACTGGGCGTGATGCCGTACAAGTCTAGATTGCACTTGTACAAGGCAAAACCATTACAGTTTCTGGTAATTCTCAGAAAACATCGATAAGGCAGCGGAACCAAGCAGATAAAGTGAAGTCACACAATTTATGAAGAAATGTATCTCCTTATTGATATTCAAAATGGATTACAAGACTTGCAGCGGAATACAGAGTTTACAACTGAATACAAGACTCTTGAGTAGCCAACTAAATGTATACACTTGCCCTTTAGGCTACAAATGAATATACCGACTTCTTTACAATGACTTGCCAATTTGGCTACAATCTCACTGGTACATCTGAGTTCCACTGTTCCATACATTATGACCCGTATAGCAAAAGACATCGTCTTGAAAGAAGAGCTTCTGTACACCCATCCGATTCATCGATGCCAAGCACTGATTCACAGGATTTCCCCCAAGCAAACCCCTGTAATATTGCCCACAACGTGGATCAGTACATCATCAATGTACTGGCGAGCGGTGCTGGCCCAACTCACCTAAGAAGACAGCACTAAGTAAACATGTTACAGAACATTATTAACAGTTGTCTTTCTCGTTGCCTTAGGGTCAATTTCATGTTATAGTCGACAAGAAGTAAAGCATGCAAATCTCATAGCCAACATAATTTAAAGCATGCAGTTATTACCCTTTGGTGATTCTTACCCACGGTCGTGTAGCCATCCTTGTATATTTATAATACTTACTCTGCCTGCACAAGACATTGTTAGGAACAATATCATGATTCAATATGAATATCACCGTTCAGGTGATTCTTACCAACAGCCGACATCCTTTCCTGTATTTGAGTAATAACTTACTCTGCCTGCATAAGACATCATTAGCACTGGACCTATCTATATGAAGGTCACTGGCGACACACCATCTTGGATCATCTTCTGGTGAACGGCTAACTCCAAATGGGGTACGAATCCATGGGAGGTTTCCGAAACACCGTGCTACTACTTCAGCACCATGGGATTTCAGCGTCCTTTCAGTGGGTGGTAGCAAGCCCCCACTGCAAGTCCTACAATTTCGATGTCAGTACATCGACACCATCCTTGTTCCCCCTAGGACGAACCGGGTTCCATGGCCCAGGAATACCGTTCGAGGAACGAAACCTTGTCGACAAGTTGTCCATGACTATGCAACTATATGCAACTTATCTAAGAAGAAAACATATAATGCATGATAAGAAAAACTAAGCAAAACCATAATTCTCATTCATATTGCCATCTAGCCATCTTGCCTTGAGCCAACGCTCATATTATCATCTGCCCATCCAGGGTCTTAGTGATATCAACATTCTACATCGGCACAGGATAATAGAATGTTGTTATCCAATCTCTTTGCCACATCTTTGATACCATACATCTTTTCAACCAACTCAATGTACTTACCGCCCAGTTCCTGGGACTTAGTATCTGTTTAGCATATATTCATTCGGACATAATTCAAGCATACTCACTGCCCAGTTCTTGGGTCTTAATATCTGTGTTATCAACTATTTATCAAGCCAAAGCTCGATATACTCACCGCCCAAGTATTTGGGTCTTTTGCCTTCACCTGTCATGTATTTTATTGCAACAGCGTACAAGCATACAATTCATTTAGCCACAACAGTTTACGTTCAGGTGATTATTATTTTTTATTATCTTTCCAAATTCCATGCAATGTGTTATTGAGCAATTCAACAAGAAACATAGCATACTATCCTTATTTTAAGCGTGAAGCTAAAGGATCTTTGAAGGGTTCAACACTACTCACATTCATAGAACGATTCCCGCCACGATCGCATAGACTTCCAAGCGATTCTTCATATAATCCCAAGTCCAACAAGGCTTCATCGAACCAACCATCCATCATAAGGCATCTTGCGGGTCGGGGCACTACAGCAGGTTTACAGTATCTGTGGAAACCAGCCGGCCCGTCGGGTACTACTTGTCCCAAGGAGGCTGCCATGTAAGAACTCGGGAATCCATTCTCTCCATGCAATCATTATTTTATTTAACTTAATAGTCCCTACGTTGAGTGAAATCCCATGCCGTGGATCATGGTCATTCAAATGAGTACTTTTGTACGGGGTACGATATGCACAACTCTACAATGATACCAGTGCGGTCAGGTTGTAGGTCTTACATAGCGTAATACAACAATCAAAACTAACCACGGAGTAATCATGTCTTGACCATAAAGTACACATGCTTCTTTGGTAAGATAAATAAATAATAAATGAATTGAAGCCTGCATGTGCCTGTATGCCAATATTCGGGATTAGCCAGTCGATTTCAATAGTTCATAATTCATATGAACGTGTCTCATTCATTCAATTCAATAAGACGACTAGCCAGTCTCTTAGTTCCAACTAGGAACGCATGATCAATTATTAGTCAAGGTCACAATCATTATCAATGGTGACAAGGCATGAAAGTCAACTAGTATTCAGTGGGGTCGAGTCTACAACTCTCAGGGTTTAATTCCAGTCAATCGGGGTATCTATAACTCAATTCACGACACATGGTACATCCCACGTAACAATCTATATTTAACAGAAATATTAACATATCATGATTATATCAAGTTTATGCAAAAAGGCGTAAGGATATAAAATGGACGTTAATATCTAATAAGATATCAATATACAGGACTATAGAAGATCCAGGGTAAGCAGGCTACTCTCATGTCAGCCTACGCTCAAGCCAGCGTACGCTCAGGTCATGCTACGCTCAGGTCAAGCTAGCGTATGGACTCTATACGACTCCTCTTCAAGGCAGCGTATGGACTCCATACGACTCCTCACTATCCAAGCCAGCGTACGCAAGTCATACGCTTCCAAAAGGCAGCGTATGAACTCCATACGACTCCTTACTATCCATGCTAGCGTACGCAAGTCATACGCTCCCAAAAGGCAGCGTACGAACTCCATACGACTCCTTACTATCCATGCTAGCGTACGCAAGTCATACGCTCCCAAAAGGCAGCGTATGAACTCCATACGACTCCTTACTATCCATGCTAGCGTACGCAAGTCATACGCTCCCAAAAGGCAGCGTATGCAAGACACACGCTACCTAAAAAGGCAGCGTATGGACTCCATACTGCGCTGCGCTAAAGAGCACGCACAGCTCAGTGACGCAAGCTAAAAAGCTAGCATACACTGCTCACTGTCTTCTCCAAACAGCAAGAACTTCATGGTTGCACCCCAAAGTATCAAAAGTCCATAACTTGGTTAAAACAAGTTCAAATCCAACTTTCCAAAAGTCAAAATTGGGTAGAATAAACTTCTCTACAACATGGAACCATCAAAACTTGAAAACAAAGAAGTTTGATAGATCTAAACCACAAACTCCGAAAATAACTCATTTCTAGATCTACAAAAATTAAGACTTCGAAATGAAAAATGCCAAGTTCTAAACTCTCTTAGGATCTTGCGAGGAAGATAAATGAACTACAAAAACATGGGTTCTCATGGGGAGCAAGTTGTACTTGCCTACGGTTTGGTAGGTGGAAAGAGTAATGAAGAAGAAGAAGAGGAGTAATGGTGAGAATGAGTAATGAGGAGAGAGAAGGGAGAGGGTGGCTTTAAATATGGAAGGGGTGGTAGGTGGGAGCTAATGGGCCGGGTTGCAGGGGGATCCAACAAAGCCAACCCGAGAATCCAACCTAGGCCGAACCACAATAGGCTAACTAAAGCAGAGAATAAAATAACAGCAGAAATAAAATGCAGAAATAAAATTACAGGAAATTAATTAACATGAATTAAAGAAAATTTAAATACAGGATAATACATGATAAATATTAAATAAATACATTCGAGGAGTACATGTATAAAATACGCATTCTGGGAACGGGAAGTGACATCTCTACCCTCCTTAAAAAAATTCCGTCCTCGGAATTTCAAATCCAAGCAGGATAGAAACATCGGGGCTAAACTAATCTAAGTACAAGCAATTCAATGAAGCAATCATTTTACAATGTTCATAGCAAGTAACATATCTATATTTAACAATCTACGATATCAAGCAATTCTACCCAAACGGTGATAAGCATGAGGAATCAAGACAATCATGGTACACAGAAAAAGATATACCTTGTGAGTCAAACAGGTGTGGATACCGTGATCGGATATCATCCTCACGTTCCCACGTTGACTCTCCCAAAGAGTGATGACCCCAAGCAACCCGGACAAGGTTAATTGTTCGGTTCTTAAGTATCTTCTCTCTTCGGTCCAAGATGGACACAGGCTGTTCCTTGTAAGACAGGTTGGTACCAACAACCAGTTCTGAATGATCGAGGATATGGCTGGGGTCCGATACATACCTTTGCAATTGAGATACATGAAACACGTCATGTACCTCTCGTAACGAAGGTGGAAGGGACAAACGATAAGCAACATCGCCTACCCTATCAAGGATAACGAATGGTCCTACGTATCGCGGACTCAACTTCTCGCAAACGCCAAATCTAATGACCCCACGGGTAGGTGAGATCCGCAAGAACACGTGGTCCCCAACAAAAAACTCTAGCGGCCTACGATGCTGGTCCGCCCAATGACGATGCCGATCCTGCGCAACACGAAGTTGCTCTCTAATTCCCTTAATCACTTCAACCGCCTGGATAATCATTTCTGGGCCTAGCATCTTCCTTTCCCCGATATCATCCCATGCTAGTGGCGATCTACACTTCTTACCATATAGTGCTTCGAATGGCGCCATCTGGATACTGGCTTGATAACTGTTGTTGTATGAGAACTCAACTAAGTGCAGGTGGCTTTTCCAAGATCCTCCAAAATCCAGAGTGCAAGCTCGCAACATATCTTCCAAGGTCTGAATTGTCCTTTCTGATTGCCCATCCGTCTGCGGATGGTAAGCCGTGCTAAATCTCAACTTGGTACCCAGACTATGATGCAAGCTCTTCCAGAAATGTGATGTAAAGTGGGTATCTCGGTCTGACACAATACTGACAGGGACTCCATGCTGCCTGACTATCTGTTGCATGTACAACTCTGCCAACTTTTCTGTAGATTGCCCTACTCTGAAAGGAAGAAAATGTGCTACCTTCGTAAGCCGATCTACTATCACCCAAATAGCATCTTTACCACTTGGTGATCTCGGTAAACCGGTCACAAAGTCCATTGTGATGTGTTCCCACTTCTATTTCAGAATGGAAAGCGGTTGTAATAACCCAGATGGCCTCTGCTGTTCTGCCTTTACCTGCTGACATATCAAGCAACGAAAAACAAACCTAGCTATCTCCCTCTTCATCCCGTTCCACCAGAAGTGCTGCTTGATATCTTGGTACATCTTGGTCCCTCCAGGATATATAGAATACTGGGAACTGTGAGCTTCTGTCATAACTTCCTGTCTAATATCTCCACTAGGCACGTATAGGCGTGATCCAAACCTAAGCGTACCATCTTCGTGGATTTGTATCTCTTTCCTGAGCCCTGACTCACATTCTGCCCTAAGCTTCTGAATCCTTGGGTCCTGTGCCTGAGCTGCCTTGATCCTATCTACCAAGTCAGATTGGACTTGTAGACTCGCTAGGACTCCTATATCACTAGGAAGTATAACCTCGATGCCCATCTCCTGAAGATCTTCTAAGATATGGCTCTGTGTTGTCAACATAAATGCGCCGCCCCTTCTGCTGAGAGCGTCTGCTCCCATATTAGCCTTGCCTGGATGATACTGAAGCTCCACGTCATAATCCTTGATCAGCTCCAACCATCTTCTCTGCCTCATGTTCAGCTCCTTCTGAGTAAAGATGTACTTCAGGCTTTTGTGGTCTGTGTACATGTCCACTCGGTCACCATATAAGTAATACCTCCATAGCTTCAAAGTAAATACTACTGCCGCCAACTCCAAATCATGAGTTGGGTAATTCTTCTCGTGGTCTCGAAGCTGCCTAGAGGCATATGCTATCACCTTCCCGCACTGCATGAGGACACATCCAAGTCCTTTACCCGACGCATCACAATATACCGTAAAACCTCCGGATCCAACTGGCAATGTAAGAATAGGCGCTGATATCAACTTCTGCTTCAAATTCTCAAACGATGACTGGCATTCTGCCGACCAGACAAATGGTACATCTTTCCGTGTCAAGCGGGTCATGGGTGCTGAAAGTCTTGCAAAATCTGACAAAAATCTTCTGTAATATCCTGCCAATCCTAAGAAACTCCGTACATCAGCTACGGTCTTGGGTACTGGCCAACTCTCTACTGCTTCTACCTTCTTGGGATCCACTGCTACTCCAGCTCCTGATACGATATGACCCAAGAATGAAATGTGATCCGTCTAGAACTTACACTTGCTGAGCTTGGCATACAACTGGTTCTCTCTTAGAACCTGCAACACTTTCCTGAGGTGGTCTTCATGCTCCTCTTCACTAGCAGAGTACACAAGAATATCGTCGAGAAATACTACGACAAACTGATCTAAATACGACATAAAGATGCGGTTCATCAAATCTATGAATATAGCTGGAGCATTGGTCAAACCAAATGGCATTACCAAGAATTCATAATGTCCATACTTCGACCTGAATGCTGTCTTGGGAATGTCTTCCTTTCGAACCCTCACTTGATGGTACCCTGAACGAAGATCTATCTTGGAGAAAACTCTAGCCCTGCTCAACTGATCAAATAAGTCGTCGATCCTGGGTAGTGGGTACTTGTTCTTTACTGTTGCCGCGTTAAGCTTTCTGTAATCGATACACAATCTGGATGATCCATCCTTCTTCCCCACAAGTACCACTGGTGCTGTCCATGGCGATATGCTAGCTTGGATAAACTTCTTCTCCTTCAATTCCTCTATGTGCTGATACACCTTGGCCTGCTCCGAATCTGCCATTCTGTAAACCCGATCGGATATCGATTTAGTCCCAGGTGCCAATTCTATGCTGAACTCAATATCTCTAACCGGTGGTAGACCTGGAAGTTCTTCGGGAAATACGTCTAGAAATTCTTCAACTACCTTCGGAACCTGAACTTCTTCCATTGCTGTTATTACTCCCTGCTCTTGCTGAGTTACCTCTGATCTGACTAAGGTGAATCTCTTCATGCCTGGAATATCAAAAGATACACTCCCACTATGATAATCTATTGTCGCATGACTGTCTTTCAGCCAGTCCATGCCTAAGATGACGTCGAAATTTCCAACAGAAAATTCTATCAACTGGGCAGGTAAGGAACGCCCGCAAACTACAACGCTACATGCTAGAATAACTCTACTAACTCCTACGAGCCCATTATCAGTGAGTATATTCAACCTCCCTGGCAATGCCTCGAACTCCATTCCTAGCCGTGTCGCAAATTGTGCAGATATAAATGAGTGTGATGCTCCCGAATCAAACAATGCTACTGCGGGATATGAGACGACGAGAATGTTACCTGCCACAACATCCCCTGATGCCAATGCCTCCTCCAAGGACAGAGTGAATGCCTGCCCTCGACCTCCTTGCTGGTTCCCATGTTGCGGCCTAACCTGGTGCTGCTGCTGGCCCCTTCCCTGATGATGCTGGGGTGGTCTATGCTGGTGTTGCTGCATCGGCGGTCCCTGCTACCGAAACATCTGAGCCTGAGGCATTAACGGGCACTGTGCCAACGGTCTCACTGCTACCGCTGGTCCTCGATACTGTCCTGTTCCTGGTGCTGGCAGAGCAGGAAACTGCTGCACTGGTCCTCCTGACCTCGAATTTATGGGACATGTGGTAACCCGATGGTCTGGATTTCCACATATCAAACACAGTCCGTTCAATGTCCGACACACATCTCTAGTGTGTCCCATTTTCCCACAATAAGTACAGCCCGCAGGGGGTTGCTGGTTCTTCCTCTGTTGCTGTTGCTGCTGCCTGGGTGGTGGTGCTGGCCCTCGTATTGCCACATCGTGGATACGAATGCCAGGGGATGGTGCTGTTGTTCGGGGCGCTGCTCCTCCTCCTCCTTCAATCTGACTGTGAGATCTCTTCTGACCTCCAGTCCTTACTGTGATCCTCTGAATGGTGATCTCATGCCTTCGGGTTGCCGTCAATACTTCATCAAAAGTTTGGTAGTTGTGCCCCTCTATCAATTGCAAGAGCTCAAGATGAAACCCTTGCTGGAACCTCATCGCCCTCTGGCGCTCCGTTGCTACCATCTCTGGGGCGAACCTACTGAATCTGCAGAACTCCGCTGCATAAGCATCTACAGTCTTGCCGGCCTGCTTGAGGTTGATAAACTTCTATTGTAGCTCAAACTGCGCCACAACTCCGTAGTACTTTGTCTTGAACCTTGCTGTGAAGTCGTCCCAAGCAACAGGATGTCTGATGCCTACTTTCTCTGATTCCCACCAATCACGTGCGAGATCCTGAAGTAACAACTTCACTAGATCCACACGTTCTTCTGCCGGCACCTTAGCGGCTGTCAGAATAGCCTCAATATCCATAAGCCATGCGTCTGCTGAGATGGCATCCTCCGTGCCCTCGAAACGGCGGAGGTTGTACTTGCAAAACTGGGCTGACGCTCCTGAATATGTCATTGTCCCTCTTTCCAATGCCGTCTGTAATCCTTGGTTGAGTAGTACATTCTGCTCTTGCAATTGAGCGTGCATGCGCTGCTGGGCTAACATCTGGTGTTGCTGAGTGGCCATCATCCCTCTCATGATCTCCAGAAGGGCTGGTGTGTCCAACTCCACAGGGGTAGGTGGAACTATTGGTGGTGCTGGAACCTCCGGATACTGTGGTCCAACTGCTGGTTCCACTATCACTTCTTCCTGGATAGTCTCTTGAGTTAGTACAGGCTCTTGTTGCTGACCAACATGGTCAGGTTGTCCATGTTGCTGTCCATGTTGTTGCTGTCCAGCTCTGACAGATACGGACGAGGTGCCCCTAAGAAAAGGGACAAGAGAACAATCAAATGACCGGACAGGGAAGATCAAAGAAGTCAAAGGATACTAGAATGTCAAGCTAGAGTTGAGAATTGACGAATCATGAGATCAAGGGGGAACATGTGTGATTGAGACATCCTATAAATCAAAACACCCCACAAGTCTGAAATCAGACCTGCATGGACCACCACTAAAACCTTGTCACGCCCCAGAACCAGAATACTGGAGAGCGGGGGAATGACTCAGCCAGCTACGTATGACGGGTAGATGAATACCGTATAATACGATCAATGCTGTCTAAAGACGAGGGGGTGCATACTACATGAAAGTCTCACTATGGTCACTTCACATCTATTGTCTCAATCATTCGAAAAAGAAACAGTAATAGAGAACATGTAAGATAAAGCAGTAAGGCGTCCCAAATGCTCTGTCAAAATGTTCTTGATATCTGGCTTTACAAAACATAGCCAGATTGATGTAGCAAAAGTATACACAATTGTTATCAGCTGCAGCCTGACTTTAGTTACAATTATGTAAAAAGTAAGTACAAGACAATCCGACTAACATGTCGGTGCCAAATGGCAAGGTATAAAGTAGATAACAAAATGAGCGGGGAAGTAAGAAACCCACTCGAGTCCTCCTGCGATCATCCCTCTAGTGTTGACCATCTTGGAGGTAGAAGTAAGCTGAGTCATCGGGAACCGGCTCTAAATCTGGCCATACAAAACCAGAGAGGTTAGACCTCTAATAGCAAGTACCACAAGGAAGCACGACATGAGAACTAAAACCAGTAATGTAAAAGAATATAATGATAATAGTACTCTGCTTTCTACTAGGATTCACATCACATCACAACACTTCGAACCAACCTCCCAACCAAACAAGGACAGAAGTTGGCCCGTCATGTCCTGACATTCGGATCATCCCAGTTAGGTAACAGAGTAGGTATAGTGCACAAACAAATCATCTTGAACGGTCAATCAAATCCTACGGCTTGCTATTTTGAGTCCCAAGTTATCCTGGAATTTATGCAATAGGGATTCCTCAGTTCTTACTATGTGCAAGCAAGGCTAGTCTATCCAGTTAATTATGTGCGCCATGCATGAATTAGACGAGTCCTAGCAGGACGCCCGTCAATATACCATATACAATAATAATATAAGCAGATACTGTTTCCTGCCTGTGTGGCAGGTTTACAGCATCTGTGGGAACCAGTCGGCCCGTCGGGTACTACTTGTCCCAAGGGACTGCCATGTAAGAACTCGGGAATCCATTCTCTCCATGCAATCATTATTTTATTTAACTTAATAGTCCCTACGTTGAGTGAAATCCCATGCCGTGGATCATGGTCATTCAAATGAGTACTTTTGTACGGGGTACGATATGCACAACTCTACAATGATACCAGTGCGGTCAGGTTGTAGGTCTTACATAGCGTAATGCAACAATCAAAACTAACCACAGAGTAATCATGCCTTGACCATAAAGTACACATGCTTTTTTGGTAAGATAAATAAATAATAAATAAATTGAAGCCTGCATGTGCCTGTATGCCAATATTCGGGATTAGCCAGTCGATTTCAATAGTTCATAATTCATATGAACGTGTCTCATTCATTCAATTCAATAAGACGACTAGCCAGTCTCTTAGTTCCAACTAGGAACGTATGATCAATTATTAGTCAAGGTCACAATCATTATCAATGGTGACAAGGCATGAAAGTCAACTAGTATTCAGTGGGGTCGAGTCTACAACTCTCAGGGTTTAATTCCAGTCAATCGGGGTATCTATAACTCAATTCACGACACATGGTACATCCCATGTAACAATCTATATTTAACAAAAATATTAACATATCATGATTATATCAAGTTTATGCAAAAAGGCGTAAGGATATGAAATGGACGTTAAATATCTAATAAGATATCAATATACAGGGCTATAGAAGATCCAGGGTAAGCAGGCTACTCTCATGTCAGCCTACGCTAAAGCCAGCGTACGCTCAGGTCATGCTACGCTCAGGTCAAGCTAGCGTATGGACTCCATACGACTCCTCTTCAAGGCAGCGTATGGACTCCATACGACTCCTCACTATCCAAGCCAGCGTACGCAAGTCATACGCTTCCAAAAGGCAGCGTATGAACTCCATACGACTCCTTACTATCCATGCTAGCGTACGCAAGTCATACGCTCCCAAAAGGCAGCGTACGAACTCCATACGACTCCTTACTATCCATGCTAGCGTACGCAAGTCATACGCTCCCAAAAGGCAGCATATTAACTCCATACGACTCCTTACTATCCATGCTAGCGTACGCAAGTCATACGCTCCCAAAAGGCAGCGTATGCAAGACACACGCTACCTAAAAAGGCACCGTATGGACTCCATAATGCGTTGCGCTAAAGAGCGCGCACAGCTCAGTGACGCAAGCTAAAAAGCTAGCATACACTGCTCATTGTCTTCTCCAAACAGCAAGAACTCCATGGTTGCACCCCAAAGTCTTAAAAGTCCATAACTTGGTCAAAGCAAGTCCAAATCCAACTTTCCAAAGGTCAAAATTGGGTAGAATAAACTTCTCTACAACATGGAACCATCAAAACTTGAAAACAAAGAAGTTTGATAGATCAAAACCACCAAACTCCGAAAATAATTCATTTCTAGATCTACAAAAATTAAAACTTCGAAATGAAAAATGCCAAGTTCTAAACTCTCTTAGGATCTTGCGAGGAAGATAAATGAACTACAAAAACATGGGTTCTCATGGGGAGCAAGTTGTACTTGCCTACGGTTTGGTAGGCGGAAAGAGTAATGAAGAAGAAGAAGAGGAGTAATGGTGAGAATGAGTAATGAGGAGAGAGAAGGGAGAGGGTGGCTTTAAATATAGAAGGGGTGGTAGGTGGGAGCTAATGGGCCGTGTTGCAGGAGGATCCAACAAAGCCAACCCGAGAACCCAACCTAGGCCGAACCACAATAGGCTAACTAAAGCAGAGAATAAAATAACAGCAGAAATAAAATACAGAAATAAAATTACAGGAAATTAATTAACATAAATTAAAGAAAATTTAAATACAGGATAATACATGATAAATATTAAATAAATACATTCGAGGAGTACATGTATAAAATATGCATTCTGGGAACGGGAAGTGACACGTCAGTTTCACGAAACTCGAAAAGACGCTGACATCATGCTTTTATCGGTTCACACGTATGGTTTGAGCCTATAAATAGGTGTCTGTGGCAAGAGAAACCTCCTTCTTTCTCTCCTTAGGAGTTTTTTCAAAATCCCTAGCTTCGTGAGAGATGGCTCCCAAGACTCTCTGCGGTGGTGCTGGCCGAGGCAGAGATAAAGGCAAGAAACCCATCGAGGCTGACATCGAGGAGGCCTCCGCTGTCGAGACGACGCAAGCCGACGTGCGGCCGGAAGTGATCGGTGGGTGAACTGCTGCCTTGGTAGTTTTTGTACAGACACTGTGTTGCACACTTCAAACCATTCTGCTGAAGCGCATGGGTGTGGTTATATGAGTCTCACCCTGAGGATGCGCCTAGGCTTTTTGTGCTAACGTGCATGGACTTTGTCCTGATGATGCGCCAAAGTTTTTCTCGCTGACGCGCATGGACTTTGGTCCTGACGATGCACTGATGCTTTTTATTTCTGCTGACGTATATGGATTTTGGTCATGATGATGCGCTGAAGCTTCTTCTGCTGACGCGCATGGACTTTGGTCCTGATGATGCGCTGAAGCTATCCTTCCAACGCATATGGACTTTTGGTCCTGTATGTACGCCGCGGTGGACTTCAGTGCGCACAAACTTTTGTCCTGATGATGCGCCAAGATTTTGATGTATAGTTGTTTGCATGCGCTGATGCCAAGCTGTGCATATCCTTGGGCTGAGTTCTTTTGCTAACTCTCTATCTTGTTGTGCGACAGTGTCAATAACTTTATCCTTGCTAAATGAAGTCCTTCTCGACCCTGCTCTCTGTCAATAGGTCTGGACTTTAATGAGGAAGTAGTCAACCCGGCTAAAGCTGCGATCATGCTAGACTAGGCACTGGAGAGGATGACACAGACCCAAGATCAGCACTACTCTTATCTCCAAGGCATAATAGAGAGTGGCAAGCTCAAATATGCTGAGTCTGACACCGAGGTTTTCTTGAAACCTGAGTTTCTGTTGGGTGATCGCTTGACCTCCACTGAAGCGAAGGTGTTGAAGATCAGAGAGGATTGGTTCTTCAAGGCAAAGGGCCTTAATATGTATGCTCGTCAAATGGAGCATCAGTTGTCATTGACCGCCTTCCGTAGTCTTGTTTCGAAGAGGAGGATGAAATTAAAGCTTACTCCATCTCAGAGGGATACCTTAACCTTCTCGCGGGACGGGACTTCTTATTACTTGCGAACTTTGTATCCTGGGAGCATATGCAGTAATGTTCCCCCCAAACACTTTTACCTTTGGTGCCTCGATCTTCGTCAACCGCATGCGGGCAGCCATGATTTTGTACCCGACATGGGAGTTTCGGATTGAGGGTTGGGGCCATTATGTTCCAAAGTGGGATGAGTTGACACTCTGGATTTTGGCAAAGTTCAAAAATGAACTCAGGGAGATCGGCCTGACCTCTGCTATCTGTGCTACTCAGGCAGGCATAGAGATAAATCAGCACATGTTTTTTGCCCTCATGGAGCTGTACGATCCTCGTACCGAAATATTTTATATGCCCGTAAGGGAGCTGGGACTGGCACTTCATGAGATGTACGAGGTCTCAAAGCTTCCTTGGGGGTCTGAACCATATGAAGAGTACTTTTCGACGAATGAGGAACTCCGCCCTGGAAGAGAAGGACCATAAAATGATGGCGGTCTTCAAAGAAGTAGTGAGCCACCATTATTTGAACCAACGGAGGGATAAGGGTAAGGCACAACCTCACGTGACTGCTTTGAGAGATTATGTCTTCAACCAAGACGAGAAGGATCCATCGAAAGTTTGGTTTATTACCCCAGGGGCTCATCCATGCGGAGGTACTTACTGAGATGACCAAGCTTAGTGAGCAAAATCTATGCGAGGATGAGAACAAAGAGCCGTCTGACAATATCTATAGCTACTTCTAGCACCGTGTTCACAAAATGTCACCGAAGACAGTACTGGCGGCCTATCTGATGATATGGCTTCGAGACTACGTATTTTTTGATGGATCTGGTTATGTAGAGAGGGTAACCAGAAACCTTATCCTGCCTTTTGTGAAGCTAGTTTTTGGTCGTCCTTTGGTTTTACTTCTTGCGATGGTGTGTAACCTGATGCAGGGTTTGAAAGAATTTGCAGCGGACGTCGTTGCCTCGAAGGGAATGAGTGGTAACTTTCCTTGAGCAGAGCGACCTTATCATTATCTGATGTGATGGTTGATACTACATCATTCCAACGTAATGAGTCCTGGTACGGAAGAGGGGGCATGTTGTCGGCGATGCTTTTATCCACCGCTACTACAGAAGGAAGTGGCTGCATACGGGCGTCCCTGTTTGCAGGAAGTTCTGTCCCATCTTCAAGGGTGGAACATCTCGAAAGTTGGCCCAGTCTTCCTGGGCTTTGAAGCATATGAAGAGTTGGAGGACTCGAGCAAAGATGCCACTTCTCTGACAGTGTGGGCATTTTGCTGGTTGCAAAGCATTCGACCTTCGTACTTAGTGCATCGGAACAATAATTATTGCTTCCCGGAGCCATACCAACCAAGCCGATTTGCCCGCCAATTTGGCTGCACTCAGCTGATGTTGAGAAACCCCAGTACTTGCTTGGCGTTTGTTGGCAGCTTGCTGGATGGAGCTCGTGGTTGGCAGTACTATAATGCTGGGTGCACAGGAGAGCGGTTCACGACACCGCTTTGAAATCCCCGGCCGTACGTTTTGTTTTCCACCGTCAAGCTCTATTGTCTGATGAACACTATATCACCTGGCTATGATAGGGAGACTAGTTTCATCGTTGGGACCCAGCTAGAGGCATCCGATAACATACTTGCGAAGGCTCGGGCATATCGTCCGCCAGATGGTTTGGCTCCTGTGATAGCCCCAGTAGCACAAGCAGAGGACTCGCAGGAGGAATTTACGGCTAGTCAACTGAAGAGGCATGCTTCGACAGATACAGGTGCCTCTGTGCCCAAGAAGCCCAGGAAGGTGCTGGCGTCTAAGTCAGGGGCGATCGTGGTGCCCTCAGGAAGATCGACAGAGTCTGCCCCCGTGGCGGTAGGTGAATTAATATCGGCTCAATATGATCTTTCATGTGTATTTACTTCTTCTTTGTTTGCAGGGGGTGATGAAGAAGAAGACTCGGTCTTCAAAGCAAGATCCGGACGGGCCTCTTAAGAAGGAGGTAGCGAGCTCATCCGATGAGCATATTCCCCCTATTGTAAGGTCTCCCGTGGAGGAGGGACCAGATGATGTTATTCAGGTGGACGTTCCATTCGCCTTTGACTATATTGGAGATGATATTGCTGACGTAGTGGCATCTAAGAACATCGAGCCTTCCCTGCTGACTGCTCCGGGAGATGAAGCAGGGCCTTAGCTGGTGGTGAGACAACCAACCACGGGCACAGGTAAGAATATTGTTGTTGAGACTCCGGAGGAGTCAGTAATACGAGGAACTCCGGGTGAAGAGGTGGATTGGGACTCGTCGTCCTCGGACGACGTCCCCGATGAAGATATTGAGAACGCAGAGGAAGACTCTGCGATAGACGGAGGAGAGCAGACTGGGGAGATGGCAGCTGAACCCTCTCTTGATCATTACATGAAGGAACTGGTTTCGCGATCGAATCTTCCAACTATGCGAAAGCCAGAGGTTGAGATGACTTCACTGCCGAGCCCCACTCCTGTCCCCGCGACGGAGGTCGAGGCAGGAGAGATAGTCCGGTTACCGAGTCCTACCCCTGTCTCCGTGACGGAAGTTGAAGTAGAAAAAATTCCTCAATTACCGAGTCCTACTTCTTTCTCGAAGGAGAGAAAGAGAGAAGCTACCCCTGTGCCTCTATCAGGGGGTAGAGCAAAAGAGTCCGCCCCAGTTGTGAGTATTATTTCTGAGCCTACTACAGCGGGTCTTGATGTTGGTGGACCTTCTGGGGCGGGTCCCGATAAGGGTAAGGCCCCTATGGTGGAGGGGTCTCCTTCCGCCCAGCCCATTTGGGGGACTGTGACGGACCCTTCGAAGGACTTGGCTACAACAGTTCTGGGTGTTGACATCGTTGCCCGTGAGTCGGAGACTGGTAATGTTGAGATTCCAGGATCGAGGTCTCCTCAAGAAGACTTGAATCCTGAGGCCCTGACGATCGAGGATTCTGCGAGTGGGGTGGCGACTGCTTTGTCAGGCCAAGGTGTGATACCCTCTACGTGTTTAGCTGCCCTCCTGGCTCATATGGGAATCTCGATGGCTCCTCTCATGATGCCTCAAGTCTTAGCCGATGCAGACGAATATATGAAGTATATCGTCGAGGCTGTGTATAAGATGCTGAGAAGAGGGGTGTCCGCTGTGTTGGAGGAAGGCGGGAGTTTCGCGACTGTGAAGGCGATGGCGATCCCGCACATCGAGTTGATTCGGTCTCATCAGGGTCATGACCATATGGTTGAGATCCTAGAGGCTTCTGTTACTGAGCTTGATCACCATCTTACTGAGCTCCGGAGCATTCGGCGGAATGATTTTTTCGCTTTGATAGAGGAAGAGCAGAGCAAGTTGGTGGTTGAGGTTGAGTCAGCCTATATGGACACCATGGCTATCTGGGAACAAGAGCTGGACGGTGCTGAGGCCAAGGAGCAGAGATTAACTTCATCTATGGAAGAGAAGGCCAATCTGCGGGAATCTCTGAACGCTAGCATGGTGGATGTTGATGCCAAAATTTGCCTTCTTCAAGAGCAGCGGGCTCAACTCCTAGTTGATTCTAAAGAGCGCAAGTTGAACACATCCTGCTTAAGGAAGAGACGACGAAGATTACTCGCCATGTGGGCTTCTTGTTCCGTCAGAAGAAGGAATTAGATGACAAACATGCGACCGATATTGCCTCTGAGGCCAAGGAAGCGATGCGTCATGAAGCTGAGCGTCGGGTCTTGGCGACTGTAGAGACCAGGGCTAAAGGTTTTAAGTGCCATATTGACGAGTTGTCCTCTGGCCCTTAGTTCCTTCGTTCTTTCTACTTTTTGTTTGAGATGTAGTTGTCTATTTTTGTGTCTTTTCTATGCAAGATGTAGTCCTTTACTTTATCGGATGAAGAAATAAAGAACTTTTGTTTGTTCAATTTGTCATGAACTTGTGATTTTTGTGGACCTATTATCTTTTGGCGCACCTCGATTTCTAGGTATAGATAATAAGTTGGGAGAGGGAACCAGCATATTTACTGAGAGGTAATATAGACATGGTAAATACAGGGTTAATGGTAGAGTTTTTCTACTTAGAGATAATATGGACGTGGTAGGAATGAACTAGGGGGGCATACATAGGACAACTCAAAGGTGATATGGACATGGATGTTCTATGATTGCGGTGTAACAATGCGGGGGTTGTTAGGTGGGATGTTTACTCAGAGGTAATGTGGACGTGGTAAACATAGCATTTTAGCGTCATCTTACGTAATATAAGTTTTAGCTTTGTGGGATTGTAGAGAAATAACTCAGAGGTAATATGGAAATGGATGTTTTCTACTGGGAAGAGAGTGCACTGGAGCAACTGGGCTCCAAAGGCATGTCTTTATCTAGAAGGATGAACTCGGTTGGTCGAGCTCATAGGTTATCCTGCTAGGGAGATGGGAAGTACATGCTGAGAGATTTCAAGGGTAGTACTTCTTTAGGAAGTTGCCGTTGATTGGCATAATGAACAAGTCCCTATTAGATTTTACGAGTCGGTAGGCACCGTTAGAGTACACCGTCTCTATGATGAAGGGACCTTCCTATTTGGGTTTGAACATTCCTTGTGTCTTGTGAGTCATCACCATTGGTCTTCTGACTGACAGAACAAGGTCGCCAACTTGGAAGGTCCTTTGTTTGACCTTTTTATTGAAAGCCTGTAAAATTCGAGCTCGATAAAGCTCAATGTGCTGTTGAGCCAAGAGGCATTTTTCGTCCAGCGCCTCCAGTTCTTGCAGACGGTGTCGCTGATTGTCTTCCTCTATCAGTTGGTTTGTAATAGCTACTCGTAACGAGGGGATCTGGATTTCCAGAGGCAGTACTGCCTCGTTCCCATAGACCATGAAGAATGGCGTATTGCATGTTGGAGTCCGTACCGTTGTGCGGTAGGCCCAAAGACATTTGCTCATCTTCTCGTCCCAGTCGCGTTTGTTAGATGACACGACTTTTTTGAGTAGCTTGAAAATTATTTTGTTGAAAGCTTCGACCAATCTGTTTGCTGCCGGGTTGTAAGCGGTTGACGCCACGTTCTAAATACGATTCTTGTCATAGAATCTGCAGAACACATGGCTTATCAATTATGGACCATTGTCGTGGATGATCCTCCAGGGTACCCAGAAATGGTAAATGATGTGATATTTGATGAAACTGATCACCTTTGAGCTCTTTACCTCTGTCAGCGGTACTGCTTCCGCCTACTTGGAGAAGTAGTCGGTGATTGCCAAGATAAAGCGATGCCCTCTGGATGATGGAGGGGTAATTGGTCCCATTATGTCCATGCCCAGGAGGCAACAGTAGGGTGTAGGAGTTCCGAAGGTCGGTGGATGAAGTCAGCATGGAGCTAAAAAATACGGCACTTTTTCGCATACTCAGTAGCGTCGGCCATCATAGTGGGCCAGTAATAGCCCATACGTCAGAGTCGGTCATGTAGCTTAGGACCGGGTTGATGAGCTCTGCAGGTTCCGTCATGAGCCTCTCAAAGAGCATCGGCTGCTTCTTCGTTTGATAAACATCGGAGGAGAAGTCCGTCGTAGGAGCGGCGGTACAGCATTTTGGTGGCTGTATCGTAGTAGAACCGGAGAGAACGTTTTTTGACAGAGACTGCCTCCTTCGGGTCATCTGGAAGGATTCTATAAGCTACGAAGTTGATGAATGGGAACCACCATTCTCTGATGTTGACACTAGCATTTGCAGGCAGGGCATGGTTCAAAGACATGCAAAGATTGTTTCTGGGGTATGCCAGATCCCTGCGACCTACTGTAACGAAGTGCTGAGTCCCGATAGGTGCTGCCGATGAGGCCGTGAGGCCAGCTAGAGCATCAGTCTCTAGGTTTTGTAGCCGAGGTACGTGTTCTATGAAGAACGCGGTGAAGGTTGAGATGATATCCAAGGCTGCTTTGTGATATGGGACCAGGTCTTCATGGCGGACTTCGTATTGTCCTCGGACCTGGTTGACGACGAGTTTCGAGTTGCCATAAGACTCGAGGTATTCAACCCAGCTGTCTTGCTAACTTGAGTCCCATGATGAGGGCATTGTATTCCACCACATTGTTGGAGCATGGTTCTGTGAGGGAATAAGCACGCTGGATGACCAACTTGTCGGGAGAGATCAAGACTACCCCCACTCCTACGATAATATGACTCTTGGGGCCCGTTCTTGAAGCGTCGTCGAAGAACATCCACCAGACGGAGTTTTCTTCGGCCATGTTGGACTCTAGCACCTCATTTGGAATATCTTTATAGAGTTTGGACGACTCTGAAATAGGGTGTGCAGCTAAGAAGTCGGCCAATATTTGACCCTTAACATTTTTTGTGGAACAAATACCATATCATATGGTGTCAATAGTATTGCCCATGTAGCTAATCAAGAGTTTAGAGAAGCCTTTGTCATGAGGACCATGAGCGGATTGACTCGGGAAATGACATGTATCGTCTGTCCCAAGACATAATGAAGGGTCTTCTGGATGGCAAATACCAGAGCTAGACATTCTTTTTCGACGGGGTTATACCGGTGTTCGGCCCCAATCATTGTCCTGCTTAGGTAGTAGATAGCTTGTTCGTAACCTGCGTCATTATTCTGAGCCAGTAAAGCGCCAAGAGAATGATCCATTGCACGGACATAGAGCAGAAAAGGTTTGCCTGCGACAGGTGCTACCAGTACTGAAGGACTTGTGAGATAAGCCTTGATGTCATCAAATATCTTCTGACATTCTTCCGTCAAGACGTAGGAAATGCCTTCTTCATGGGTTTCAGAAATGGTTGACATTTTTCGGAAAGATTAGCGATAAACCTTTGGATATATGCGAGACATCCTTCTAGGCCTCGAAGTTCTCTAAGGTTCTTCGGCGGGTCCATGTCAAGGATGGCTTTGGTCTTCTCTTGGTCGACATGGATGCCTTTTGCAGTGATGATGAAGCCTAGGAATTTGTCACTAGAAACCCCCAAGAAGGACTTAACGAGGTTCATTTTGAGCTGGTGTGCCCGCCTAAGATCGAAGACAGTCTTCAGATCTTGTAAGTGATCACCTCGTAGGTGGCTTTTGACGGCGATGTCAGCAACGTAGCATTCGACTGTCTTGCGGAGGTGTTGGCGGAAGATGGTGCTCATAGCTCGTTGGTATGTGGCACCTGTATTCTTCAAGCCAAAGGGCATCACTATGTAATAGTAGACCCCCTTTGGAGTCCTAAATGACGTATGTTTTTCGTCCTCTAGGAACATCTTGATCTGGTGTAGTCCGAATATCCATCCATAAAGGACATTCGTTCAAAGCCGCATGTATTGTCGATCATTACGTCGGTGATTGTGAGTGAAAACTCGTCCTTCGGGCAAGTGGAGTTGAGGTCCCGGAAGTCGATACAGACTCGGATCTTTCCGTTCTTTTTAGTAACGGGAACTATATTGGCTACCCAATCTGGGTATTGTTCTTCGCGAATAAACCCACTGCCCAAGAGTTTATCGACTTCTTTGTCAATGGCGTCCATGATGTTGGGATGGAAGCGGCACTGTTGCTGCTTAACAGGCTTAGCATTAGACAAGATGTTAAGCTTGTGCATTGTGACTTGTGGGTCGTGCCCTGGCAGGTCTTCGTAGCTCCATGCGAAGATATCGATGTATTCTTTGATAAGTTGAATCAAGGATTCTCGATTTTCTCTTGACAGGATTTTGCTGATGAAGATGGATTTAAACGAGGATTCGTCCCCTAAGTCGATCTGCTCGACTTCATCTCCAGTAGGTGGTTCTCGTAGCTCGAAGCGAGATTTCCATTGTGCACTTAGGCGTTAAGCTCGGGGTTCTTCTTTGAAGAACTCTACTGCTTGATCGTCGTCTTCTTCTTCCGAGAGGTGTGTGGATGTCATGTTGACTGACAACACTTTCCTAAAGATTGGGCCAATGTTGGTATCGGAATCCCAAGTTGAAGCTTCAGACGAGTGAGAGTGTATAGCCTCCTTCGCTTCTGAACTTTCTGGGGTTGTCGGAGGTGTGATGTAGCCTATTCCCCGTCTGGGACGATGGTTGTTTCACTTAACAAAATGCCTAAAAATTGGCTTTTGAAAGAAAACTAGAAAAAGTATAGAAAGTACAAATATTCTGGGAAGTATTGCTATGGAAGTCTGATCTGAGAGCGATCACTTTGTTCCGTGGACTATATGATGATGATAAAGAAAACTGCTTGAAGAAGACGAACAATCAGAAGAACTAAGTCACCGGAAAGGTATCGAGCAACGGCACTGATGGCACAGTCGAATGCTTTCTTGCTTTACTTCACCCTGTTCTTGAGAAAAAGTAGAAGAAATGCTTCTGGGAATATCACTCTGAAAATATAAGTTTTTTCAGAATCTCCTCTCCTGTCTCTATTGATCTTTTGATGATCCATGATATGTAAAAATAAGCCTATTTATAGACTTAACCCTTTGTGCGTAAAAAGCAACAAAATCAGGTCTCTACGCTAGTAACTGTCACCCAGGATCCAAATCATCCTCTACGTACGTTGACATGTGTCCCATGTAGAGTTTTGATCTCTATGCATGGTGACACGTATCCCACTACTTCAATAAAGTGGGGAGAGCACGTACACACGTTCTTCGATAAGTGTGGTATGAAAGCCACGTAAGCAAACCACGTTCTCAAGTAGTCAGGAAAGATCGAGTGTAAAAATAACCCAAAATATACTCCCAGCGTAAAGTGGCAAACTGGCATAAAATAGCCCAAAATAAACTTTTCGCGTAAAGTGGCTAGAAAAATAGCCTTGGGCGTAAAAAGTAGCCCAAATAGACTTTACGCCCACAATAGCTTTGAGCGTAAAACCTCGAATAACTATCGTGCGTAAAAGAAGCAGTTTTTTTATTGAGCGTAAAATAGGCCCATTTGCACACTATACGACGAGTATTGGGTTTGGTGAAAAAATCTCTTCGGCTTCTGTGTAATCCTGCTGTCAGAAAATCATTGTGTCAGATCGAATCACTTGCATTAAATGCGGCCTGACAGTCTGTCCCCGGCGTAAAAGTGGAGGATAAATCTCGTGTAAAAAGCAGCATGCGTAGAGAGTAGCTTGCGTAGAGTATGAGCTTGACGTAATTTGAATTGCGTAATGCCTTCAACTTCTTTGACTTGGTCTTTTGAAGTACTTTTTACGCTCCTACGAGACCCCCTTCAAAGTTTTCAAATTATTTTCAAAATTTAAAATACTTTGAACAGAAGCGTAAAATTCGGAATTTCATAGTCAGCGTAGAACTCGGGATATCCAACGGCCATCCGCGTAAAAGTGGGGATATCCAACTGTCAGCGTAAAAGTCGGGAATTTAAACCGATTCAAAAATTCTCTATAAATAGAGCTCTTCGAAGAGAGAGAATACTTTACTTGTCTTCTGTAATCTCAATTTCTCTTACTCTTCTTCCTCCTTCGCACTCTTACTTTCGATCCGATGGCTCCCAAGAAGTCTGCCGCCGGCAGCAAGGGCAAGAAACCCGTCGCCGATTCATCATCGGCCGACCGCACGAAGAGCCCCGTCCAATCATCGACGACACCCCAACAAAGCAACCCCGCCGTGGCTCCAGCAATGAAGGGTAAAGCCCTGTTTTATCTCGGTTACAAGTTCGCCGGAGAAGAAGAAGAAAACTCGAACCTTCGAATTTCACGCCCACGTCATACGTGTCAGCGTAAATACTGAAATAGCAAAATACGCCCACGTTATACGTGTCAGCGTAAAGTTAAGAACATACGCCAACGTTTATACGTGTCAGCGTAAAATTAAGAAAATACGCCCATGTCTATACATGCCAGCATAAAATTAAGATACGCTTATGTCAACACATGCCAGCGTAAAATTTATAACACGCTCAGATCAACATGTGCCTGCGTAAAGATCGAAATACGCTCATGTCAACACATGACAGCATAAAATTCATAACACGCTCACATCAATATGTGCCAGCGTAAGAATTAAAATACGCTCATGTCAACACATGCCTGCGTAAAATTCATAATACACTCATATCAATATGTGCCAGCGTAAAAATTAAAATACGCTCACGTTAACACGTGCCAGCATAAAATTAAGATACGCTCATGTCAACACATGCTAGCACAAAATTAAGATACGCTCATGTCAACACATGCTAGCGTAAAATTCATAATACGCTCACATCAATATGTGCCAGCGTAAAATTTATAAGTAAAAAGACTTTTGGCAGTGGATTTGCAAATTCACCCACTTGCAGAAGTGTTTGGCTCATCAGCTGGCATGGTGGGCTCGAATTATTTGGAGAACTTGTCCCACGTCGAGTTTCTATAGTCGAACCCGGAGTATCCTGCAGAGAGGGCACAACTGATAGCTGCACAAGGGGACAGGATGTTGCTGTCTATGATCAATGGAGAAGTGTTGACATCGCTGGATGGTCAACAATTTACAAAACTAGCTTTCCTATTCGGAGATGCGATAGACTTTAAATTGCAAACACACCCTAAGAAGGAGTCTTAGGTGTTGAAGTTTGGGGATAGAGCCATGTACCTCCCCGACATGGATAGAGATTATCCATTGTCCGCATTCATCCATGCCACCCATCCCCGAAAGATGTTATGGAACCTGACTCCCAGCAGTCATGGTAGACCAGTAAGGATCATCTTCAAAAGGGATAGAGCAAATGACATGGGCTACTACACCAGCACTCCCAGTGGTGGAGTTGTTCCCTTCACCGGTCTCTTGCCAGGATTCACTCCAAGTGAAGATTCTGCTTTAATTCAACCAGTGCAGACCCAAATGTTCATAAATAAGTTCATAAGGGCTGCAGTGTTATATCTACAAGCCAACCCCAGACTAACAGGGTGGCTAACTCCATTTAACCAGAACTGGATTCAGATCAGTGTCTGGATTATGAAGAACTTCCAGATGGAGCTGAAGGACATTGGCCTGTATGAAGCAGTGGCCTCCACCAGTCAGGGTATACCACCAAAAAGTAATCTGTTCATGGCTCTGATGGAAATATATATCAGTTCCACAGGAACTTTTGCGACTCCAAGAGGTGAAATGGGTCTCGCACTCCACGAGATGCAATTCATCTCCAAGTTGCCAATGGGGGAAGCCCCATATGAAGAATATGTTCCCTCCAACAGGGAGCTAGCGGAGATAAGGGAGAAAAATCCTCAACTGGTTGAGGTATATGAAGAATTGATGTGCCACTACATGATTTGCACTACTATGCACGAGAGTGGATCTCATTTGGCGTACATCAACAAATGGACAACATATCTCTTTTATCATAAAGATAAAATATCTAAGGATGATAAAGAAAGGTTTCAGGAGAACAAAGCTCCATCCATCAACGTTGGCTCAATAATCCCTGCTGATAAAGTACGGGATATGATGATTGGATATAAATTCCCGAATAAATATTTGTCCACCAAGACTGGGGAATTCTCTGCATGAACTGAAGCTTTGAGCTTCCTCAGATATGGCAGCCAGAGGATCTCTAAGAAAGCCTTGTTGGCAGGCTTTTTTTCTTTGTGGTTGAGAAGATGGATTATACCGAGAACAGGTACAGTTGATAGGATCCACCGGAACGTGCTATGGCCAGCGGTACGTTTGGTGTTTAAGGCAAGAATCAACCTACTGTCGGCAATGGTTTGCTGCATCAATGCAGGTTTGAGAACTTTTGGTGAGGAACTGATCAATAATGCTCCTCACCGGAATGTATTCCCCAGGGTAGAAATGCCCTATACCTACTTAATGGGCTGGTTGTTGCATCACAATTGCAATTTATTACCGCCAGGCCCTGGAGATGATACAGAAGTCTTCCTCCAGAAGTTCAGCAAAGCCACATGGACTGCCACAACAGTAGCAGATACCAGAGAGGTTTTGAACTATTCTTATGGTTGAAACTTCTTCTGTACCCGGCCACCGGTTCCAGCCGATTGCTTCGGCGTTCAATTTGAAGATGAAGTTGAAGGGAGGGTTTTATTATTAGCTCCAGTTTTCAGATGGCTTCAGTGCATCAGACCTTCTCATCTGATGTACAAAAACGAAGATGGCTGCGCATTTGAACCATAAAACCATATCTGCCAAGCCGGTTCTCTCGCCAATTCGGATATGACCAACTTCATGTTAGCAATCCTGCTACCAGTTTTTGTCATTATGGCAAACTAATTGATGGTACAAGGGGCTGGAGATATTTTAGCACTGTCTGCACCGGTGCAAAATTTCGAATATCAACTGCTACCAGCACTACCGAACTACATATACTTCATACGTATGCTCGATTTTATGCTTCTATCCGCTCTTTTGCCCATGGATACAACCTGAGGGGTAGTCTAAGGTGGCCAAAGGAGGAAAATCTTGAAGAGCCGGTCAAGGTACCATCAGACGTACCCGACGAAACTACTGTTCCAGATACGTATCTGGAAGTGATCCTAATGGGAATGGGGGAAAAAGCTGCAGAGCCTATCATTATTGGCAAAACCCGCAAACGAAAACAAGGTGCGGCTGCAACTCTTCTAGAGAAGGCCCCGAAAAAGAAGAAGAAGGTTACCACTAAAGGGCCTTCTAGATCAAGAGCCATTACCCCGGAGAGTGACACTCAGGTGGATGAGCCGCAACATGCTACATCTTTTTCAGTTCACCCTGGAGAAGGGTCCTCGGCCTCCCAACCAGCAGCGTCAATGGAAGCGGTGACGGTCCTATCTCCGGGATGTCTCAGCTCAGCACCACTTGACTTTGCCACCAAAGACACAAGTTGTTGAGGATGTTGCTCCAGCACATACCGTTGATCAAGAACTCATCCCATCCGATGAACCCGCTATAACTTTTGATGATGAGGATTGGGATGGAGATTATGATGCGTACCTGGCGCGTCCTACACCTACTCCAGGTAAACATAATTTATACAAAATTCATACAAAATTATGATTTTTGTATATTAACTTATTTTGTTTAATTTTTGTAGGTGTTATTATTCCATCAAAGCCTGTGGCTCCTCCTCCTCCTCAAGAAGACATTTATGAGGATGTAGCCTCCCTTCCCAAATTTTTTTTGAAATATTTTTATTATTATTTAATTTAAATGGTGATTTTAGAATTTTTATAAACAATTATTTTGTTAGTTTTTACGGTAGATGATTTTAGCCATGGTTGAGTTTTAAAGTACCAGATGACTAGGAATCATGGTACAGATAGTACAGTGGCGTGCTTTGACTAGTGTTTAGCCATGGTAGGGGAATGCCGAGCCATAGGAGTGTCCTAACTAGGAAAACCAGGCCAAGTTATAGCATGACCATTATAAGTAAGTTTAATTAATTATTATTATATTTATTGACTTGTAGGAGACCCGTTTGTGTCGATTTAGCCCGAGCTGAGCCCGAACCGAATCCAAGCCTATGTGGGTATGCAGTGAGACCAGGGACGGCCATGTAGTCATATTTTATGTGTGTAAAAATATTCCCTAAATTATTTTAGGTATTGAGGTACATTTTTAACTATTTGAATATATGTACAAAACTGGTATTTTATTATTAAATATTATTTTACAATATTGCACAATTTTCTGGACCCAGACAAAGGTGAATAGTATAGATTCACCAAACCACCATTTAATTATTTTAGTATTATTTTATTATTCGGTGGTGATTAAATAAATATATTATTGCTAATAGATATTATTATTTGTTAATTGAGTACTTATTGGTATATAAATATATGAGGTATAAATGTATATGGATGTGTGTAAATATAGATATATACATATGTGTATATAAATATAGATATATATATTAAATGTGTGTATGAATATATAAATGTATATTATATATGTAAATTTGTATGTATATATATATATATATATATATATATATATATATATATATATATATATATATATATATATATACATATATATATATATATATTTTATATATATATATATATGTAATATTTTAGAAGATTCAAATCATTGTTTAATTTAGATAAAAGAAGCAAACAAACCAAATAAAGGAATTCCAACCCATAGGCCAGCCCAGCCCACTGTGAACGAGCAGACATGTTAGGCTGGTGAACCCAAATACAAACCGAGAAACCCGATTCCCCTGTAAACACTCAGCCGTATATATAATTGGAGAGAGCGCGATCGAGAGAGCCAAACCCGAAGACCAAACCCTAATCCTAACAGTGCCCCGCCGACCTCTTCACCAGGGCGCACCCCCACGCGCGCGCGCGCCGCCGGGAGTCGCCGCCGCCGGCCGAAAAAGCCCTCGCGCGTGCGCGGACTGGACAGAAGCGATAGTAGCAGTATGTGCGATCACCCATATTACAGGTACTGTATCTTGCTCATCGCTCCTCTATTTCTCGATCCAGTTGTTTCGTTGGACAGACAACATAACCAGGAGTAGACCCCATCGACTAGATTTAAGCGTAGTCGTATAACCTATCAGGGGGATCGACATAAAGTTGTCGAAAAACTACAGGAAATAGAGTATTGAAACCGTTTTTGGAACCTAGTTTGGAAGGCAGATTTCTGCCAAAACATAGCGATATTTGGAAATCTATTTAAAGGAGATTATAGCATATATAATCAGTAACAAAACCCTGTTATTACTTCTAATTATAGATGATTATTCAATGAGATTATTCAGATAGAAAATGAGAAAAAAAATCCGAGAACTGTTTTCAAAAAACTATAAAAATTCCTCGATACGACGTGCGTCCCGCCAATCCGGGCGACGTGGTCGCGCACCGTAAGCATCGAAAGGCGCATGCGGATATTGCGGACGTGTGGGCTTTGACAAAATTTAAATTGGTCGCGTGTGCGCGACGAATTTGATACGTATCCGTTGAAAACTCCCGTATCGGCCTTTTCAAAATTTCCCAATTACTTTGTGCACGTTCGTCAGATTGAGACAAAACTTACGCCATCAGGACCGTATCATTTTTCTGGTCCTGCATGCCAAGTTTGGTCCAATTCTGAGACAGTTGATCGGATCGGCGTTTTGCGGGCTCCATGGTCCGACTTAACCGATGATTTTGTGCACGGCCCATCGGAATCCAAAATTGGACATACCGTTGGGTTCGTATCGCCAAACGAATTCGTAGACATGTAGTTTGATGAATTTAGAGACCATTGACTCTGGCACGCTTTTCGGTACGAAGCGGGTCCAACGGCGGACACCATTTTTGTTCGAAATTACCGTTTTGCCCCTGTATCCAGAATTGGACTTAAGGACATGCAATCCTAGCTAATTTGACTATTTTGAAAATGCTGGCAATGTTTGTTTCAGCTTTCGGAGACAGTTGTGATGACTTGGACTTCGTGGCTTGGCAGTTGACTAAATCGTTGTTGGATCTGCGTGCAACTTCCAAGCAAGATACCTTACCTTCCTCTATAGTTTATTTACATGCATATTTATATTATTATACAGTTTTCCTAGTTGATTATTTATATGTGATTTGTGTATCATGCTTGCTAGTATATATATAGCCTTGTTTATAAATAGCTTTGTAGTTCATATTGGATTAGTTTTCTCGTGTATCGTGATTGGGTCGTGTCATGTCATCACTTGTACTTGGACTGAGTCATATCGTGTCATAGAATGAATAAGTCATAACGGAACTGCTTTACCTCCTTGTCTTGAAATCTTGAAGCTAACATGCGAGTCCACATCAGGGACGAGGGTTAGTAGTTAAGCTAACCTGCGAGTCCACATCAGGGACGAGGGTTAGTAGTTAAGCTAACCTGCGATTCCATATTAGGGGTGAGGGTTAGTAGTTATCTGTCCATACCTGCGAGTCCACATTAGGGACGAAGGTGATGCTAGCCTGCGAGTCCACACTAGGGACGAGGGTTAGTAGTATATGGTTCATACCTGCGAGTCCACACTAGGGACGAGGGTGATGCTAGCCTGCGAGTCCACACTAGGGGCGAGGGCTAGTAGTTGTTCAAACCTGCGAGTCCACACTAGGGGCGAGGGTTTAAGTATTCGATTGGTTATCCATTTACATCGTGATATCGTATTCTCTTGTTCTTCTCCAGCAGTTCGTTTAGGCGTAGTGGTTCTTCCAGTCGTGTATAGTCGTATTTTCGTACTGATTGGTCTTTTCCCATTTATTTTCTGTATTTTCTTTATTGCATGATAAACTGCTAGATAGACATATTTTTATGTATCTTGCTATGTCCCCTGAGGACCTGATGATCTCTTCAGGTTAGTTATTGCGTGGAGTTAGTTAGCAGCTCTGGTTGGCGGATGATTATGACACTTGTGGGGTCCGGATGTGATGATATTGCTTACAGGGATTCAAGTATTGATACTATGTTTATTATCTAGTTCATCCAGCTCGTGATTCCCTTTCATCATCATGATATATCATATTTATTAATTCAGTTTATAGACTCATATTATTTCTTGGAGTCTAATCGGACATGCATGCTAGTGGGCTGCAGACCATGACCCATACTTGTTCATTCTTGTTTTATTTGATTCATGTGGATTGAGATATAGTTTAGACTAGAAATGATACCCATGACCTTGACAGCTTATACGTACTCGAGTCGGGCTGGAGTCCGCTCGATACGTAGCTGGCTTGCTCACGAGCTCGCGTCCGAAAAGCGGGTGCAGGTCGTGACAAGTTTTTTTGGTGACCCATGCAGGTCTAAGCATATCGTACCGGTTAAACTGTACTGGTATGAGCCTGCGACAATGACTAAACCCTTAGAAATCTCAATCCACTTTGTCTTAAAAATTCTTCTAGAAATTCTCTACGTCCTTGAAAACTCCATATTTGCTCTCGATTATACTTTCTTGTTTTCTGTACTATTGATTCTCGTCCCCTTTTATTTCGAGGTGATGAACGATCGTACTGTCTAGGATTCATCAGAAATTCTTAAATTATAGTATATTATTGCATGGTTATTGAGTTTTAGTTATTTATAGATATGAGGGATTATAGTTGCAATATGCCTAGATATCTGCCGGTAGAACTGTTAGCAACTAGTTATGAGACCATAAGATTTTAGTGACCATGTTTTGTAGAGTAGTGTGACCAAAGGTGGGTAGAAGTCCTTAAGTATTCAGAGTTATGAAATGACTAGAAAAGGTCATAAAATATTTTTGGAGAAATTAAATTTGAGGAGATCAAGGTGATAGTAGATTTTTATTTTTAAGGAATAGTTATGAATTAGAATTTCGAGGACGAAATCATTTTTAAGGTGGGTAGATTTGTAGCCTCCCTTCCCGAAATTTTTTTGAAATGTTTTTTTTATTATTTAATTTAAATGGTGATTTTTAGAATTTTTATAAATAATTATTTAGTTAGTTTTTACGATAGATGATTTTAGCCATGGTTGAGTTTTGAAGTACCAGACGACTAGGAATCATGGTACAGATAGTGCAGTGGCGTGCTTTGACTAGTGTTTAGCCATGGTAAGGGAATGTCGAGCCATAGGAGTGTCCTAACTAGGAAAACCAGGCCAAGTTATAGCATGACCATTATAAGTAAGTTTAATTAATTATTATTATATTTATTGATTTGTAGGAGACCCGTTTGTGTCGATTTAGTCCGAGCTGAGCCCGAACCGAATCCAAGCCTATGTGGGCATGCAGTGAGAGAAGGGACGGCCATGTAGTCATATTTTATGTGTGTAGAAATATTCCCTAAATTATTTTAGGTATTGAGGTACATTTTTAACTATTTGAATATATGTACAAAACTGGTATTTTATTATTAAATATTGTTTTACAATGTTTGTACAATTTTTTGGACCCAGACAAAGGTGAATAGTATAGATTCACCAAACCACCAATTAATCATTTTAGTATTATTTTATTATTCGGTGGTGATTAAATAAATATATTATTGCTATTAGATATTATTATTTGTTAATTGAGTACTTATTGGTATATAAATATATGAGGTATAAATGTATATGGATGTGTGTAAATATAGATATATACATATGTGTATATAAATATAGATATATATTAAATGTGTGTATGAATATATAAATGTATATTATATATGTAAATTTGTATGTATATATAAATATATATATATAAAAAATATATATATATATATATATATATATATATATATATATATATATATATATATATATATATATATATATATATATATATATATATATATATATATATATATATATATAATATTTTAGAAGATTCAAATCATTGTTTAATTTAGATAAAAGAAGCAAACAAACCAAATAAAGGAATTCCAGCCTATAGGCCAGTCCAGCCCACTGTGAACGAGCAGACATGTTAGGCTGGTGAACCCAAATGCAAACCGAGAAACCCGATTCCCTTGTAAACACTCAGCCGTATATATAATTGGAGAGAGCGCGATCGAGAGAGCCAAACCCGAAGACCAAACCCTAAACCTAATAGTGCCCCGCCGACCTCTACACCAGGGCGCACCCCCACGCGCGCGCGACGCCGGGAGTCGCCGCCGCCGGCCGGAAAAGCCCTCGCACGCGCGCGGACTGGACAGAAGCGACAGTAGCAGTATGTATGATCACCCATATTACAGGTACCATATCTGTAGTGCCCCGTCCCTACATCGTGCCCCGTCTCCGTCCACGGGGTGCGCGAGAAAGGAACACTGTCGCTATCGATTTGGTCGGGACCGATAGGTCAGAATCGGCCGAGTCGATCGAACGGGAACGGTTGAATTAAGATCCATTCCACGTTATGGAATGGCTTCTTCGGAACCAAGTCCCATATTCAGCGGGTTGCGCCTCGAGGATTGGCTCTGCGGCTGAGTCGGGAGAGACCTCCCGTTGCTCTGGTTTTCATGCCGCACTTGAATTGGCTTTGGCTTTCGTTTTCGTGAATGCTTTCGATGGGTTTTTCGTGACGCGTTTTCGAGCTCGCATTCATATCGAAATTCCTTGAAATACACAGTGTTGTAATCAGTTGCTTATGCGATTGCAGGTGATCGCGTAGGCGACGACAGCGCAGCCAACCGGTCGCTCACTTGAAGCAAGCTAAGGCGAGTGGCTGACCTCCTTCGTCCCGTCCCTCTACTTTAAAAAACTCAACATGTGAAGTAAAATAAATGCTTGTCATAATAGTATAGAATCAATGAAATCGTGGCACGATACTTCACGAAACACTTGTTATCGAACTGTCGGTTTTGGAAATGAAAAACGTGCTTCCCTATGCAATTACACTTGGTCTATGCCAATCCAACGAATGAATCTATTAACGCTTATCGCAACGATACGGAAAAATGAGTAAATCAACTAAGTTCCAAAGAAAACGATCATTGGACAACTTGTCGACAAGGTGAAGTTCCTCGAACGGTTGCCTCGGCCAAGGGACCGGTTCGGCCCGGGAGGAACGAGTGTAGCAGCGCCAACCCTTCATCGACGCGAGTTATGCGGGCACTTTCGCACAGGGCTCGCTACCCGACGCGAAAGGGGCGTCGTCTAACCGAATGCTATAGTCCGCGATGGCTTGACATTGCCAGTGGCCTTTAAACCCTATCACTACTTAACAGGTGCACGGGACACGGGATGAACATGATAGTTGCTTGCCTCAAAACATGTTAACATGCAAATCATACAGGATGGTTAGAAAGATCATTGAAATAGCTAGCAAACATGTTTATGAAACTTCTTGAATCAAATGCAGAGCTTGGATTTAATTAGCCATTCGCCAGTACATGTGTTTCGTGCTGATCCTCGCTCTTTGCAGGTCCCGCGAACCAGGAAGGACGCGCCAACTAGCAAGGCGACGTTCGTGACTTTTGAAGCTTCGGCCGTGCGTCGAAGACTATCTCTCAGCGACTCCACATTTTGAAGGCTCTCGACAGTCCAAGGAAAATGACTCAGCGTCCCTCCCATCCAGGTCAATGGAGTACTTGTGTATATTGAGGGATGTGTGCAATGTATGGAACGGCTATCTCATCGGCACTCTTTTGTAATCGAGTCATATTGTAGCCCGCGCGACAATGAGTCTTGTGTCGGAGTCTGTAAAAAGATGTTCATTATCAATAAAGATCAAGTTTCCTTTACTTATTGTGTGTATCAATTTGTCTGCGTACTCTCTTAGATCTCGTGTCTCGGATTACCTTATGACTTGGCCTTGTGCGATCGCAAATTAGGTTCGCACGGCATCACGTCCGGGGGACGACTATCGATTCGATGGAATCGGGGCGTGACATAATGGTATCAGAGCACGGCTTTACGTCCTTGGCCTCTCGTGTCGAATTCTAGTCTCCGACCGTTGACCTCGTGTCGATGAGAAGAGTTGTTCCATACGCTGAACCCAGGACATTTTCTGAAACTAACGAGAGTTGCCTTCCTTTTTCCCTGCAGTTACGGGAGCTCAGGCGGAAGACGAGACGAGCGCTTCGAGCGGCTCGAGTGCTTCTAGGCCCGAGCATTCCGTTAACCCAACGGGAATGACGCCTACTGCAGCCGGATCTTCCGGCGACCCGATGCAACGTATGCTGCAAATGCTTGAAATGCAGCAACGTCAAAACGAGCTCCATCGTCAGCAAGCAGAGGCTCGTCAGGCTCAATTTGAGAGTCGGTTCGAGGCTCAATTCAAGCTGCAGCAGCAGCAGCTGAATACCCTCCAGCAGATCGTACAGTCGGTCGTCGGCAACAACAACTCAACGATGACACCTGCCGTGACCCAGCCTGCGGTTCGATCCAACGAAGCCGAACCAGAGGCGCCCGTGCTCTCATCTACAGCACCGAGAAGTTCCAACTTCGACGTGTCAAAGTTCACTAAAAGCTGCCGCACTTCCTTCAACGGCACAGAAGATCCCGCGGTGGCGATCGACTGGTTGGAGGAGCTGGAAGACAAGTTCGAGCTTCTGGATGTCGAGGACCCGAAGAAAGTCGCGTGTGCTCAACTATTACTTCGAATGAACGCGCACGATTGGTGGGCTGTGCAGAAGCGGGCTATTCGACGTGAAGACGAGACAGCGGCGATCTCATGGGCGACATTCAGAAATGCGTTCGAGAACGAATATCTTTCTGCAGCCGTGCGACAGGAAAAGGAGAACGAGTTCATGCAGCTGACGCAAGGGAATATGACTGTACGACAATATGCGGCCAAATTCAACAAACTGGCCAAGTTCGCTGGTGACTATCTACCTACTACTGCAAGCCGAGCAAAGCGATTCGTAGTGGGCCTGCGTTCCACTATCCGTACACATGTCTCGGTACCGGAATACAAAACTGTGGGCGAGGCACTCAACCACGCCATCCGTCTGGAGTCCGAGTATCCTCCTACTACTACCGGCGTTGTTAACTCTAATAACAAACGCCATAGTTATGCGGGAGGCAACAACGCACATAAGCGTCAACATCGCGGTAACCAGACGAAGGAACGGATGGTCTGCAATTTCTGCCACAAGGACGGGCACCTGGACACCGATTGCCGACTTAAGAACAGAGTCTGTTTCGCATACGGCAAAAGAGATCATCTCGTAAGGGACTGTCCGGAAGCTACGTCGAGCCAGCGCCCACAACATCAACAAAACCGAGGCCAAGCACCTCGGGCTCCACCGACCGCACCACAGAATGGCCAAGACTGTCGCCCCAATGCTCAGGGCCGTGTCTATGCCATGACCCGAGACGAAGTGTTCGCATCTGACACAGTTGTGACAGGTATACTGTAATTCAATAATAAACCTGCTCGTGTATTGTTTGATTCAGGTGCCACGCATAGTTTCATATCGGCGGACTTCGTCGCCGAACACAAATTTCCCCTGACACCGCTCGGTCTTGAGCTTTCTGTTAATATCCCGTCGGGCATACCACTAGCTGCGAATTTAGTCTGCAGAGACGGAATCATCTGTATAGGTGGTCAACAGGTCAGTCTTGATGCGATAGTTTTAGACATTAAAGACTACGACATCATTCTGGGGATGGATTGGCTCGGTCCGTGCAACGCAACCATAGACTGCGCTGAGAAGAAAGTCACTTTCCGCATACCGGGAGTGCCTGAATTCTGCTACTCGTGTGGTGAGGCGTCGTCGACCTGCATGGTGATCTCTGCGATATCTGCTCGACGGATGCTGCATTCCGGGTGCGAAGGCTATCTGGCTTCCGTTCGAGACATGCGACAGGATAGTGCAAACGCGGGTCAGACCGACGATGTGGCAGAATTCCCCGATGTGTTCCCGGACGAGTTGCCCGGCATGCCGCCCGATCGAGAGATTGAGTTCACTATCGATACCTTCCCCGACACTCGACCGATCTCGAAGACCCCGTACAGAATGGCCCCTGCAGAGCTTAAAGAACTCAAGGTGCAGTTACAGGAATTGTTCGACAAGGGATTCATCCGACCCAGCGTCTCGCCGTGGGGAGCACCCGTACTATTTGTCAAGAAGAAGGACGGCTCTATGCGTCTTTGTATCGACTACCGCGAGCTGAATAAAGCCACCGTCCGGAACAAGTATCCCCTGTCCCGCATAGATGATCTGTTCGATCAGCTCCAAGGAGCCACGGTGTTCTCTAAAATTGATCTGCGTTCGGGTTATCATCAACTCAAGATCAAGCCGGACGATGTGCCGAAGTCTGCCTTCCGCACTCGATACGGCCATTACGAGTTCCTGGTAATGCCGTTCGGCCTAACGAACGCCCCTGCTGCCTTCATGGATTTAATAAATCGGGTGTTCCGACCCTTCCTCGACAAGTTCGTAGTGGTCTTTATCGATGATATACTCGTCTACTCGAAGAATAAGCAGCAGCATACTGAGCATTTGCGGACCGTGCTTCAGACCCTTCGAGAAAATCAACTCTACGCGAAGCGAAGCAAATGTGAATTCTGGCTTAGCAGCGTCGCATTCCTCGGACACATCATTTCTGCTGAAGGCATTGCGGTCGACCCAAAGAAAGTTGAAGCCGTTGTCGATTGGAAGCGGCCAGCGTCCGTCGGCGAGATTCGAAGTTTCCTTGGCCTAGCTGGATACTACCGACGCTTCGTGAAAGACTTCGCGAAGATCGCATCACCTCTGACTCGCCTCACCCAGAAAGGAGTCGCCTTTGAATGGTCAGACGACTGTGAAGCTGCATTCCAAGAGTTGAAGCAGAGGCTCGTCTCGGCCCCGATACTCGCACTTCCAGAAGGGACTGAGGGTTTCCAGATATTTAGCGACGCGTCCGGTCAGGGCTTGGGGTGCGTGCTGATGCAGCGGAACAAGGTGATATCTTTTGCGTCCCGACAGCTAAAGCCGCACGAGAAAAATTATCCCACGCACGACCTGGAGTTAGCGGCGATTGTGTTTGCGTTGAAATTGTGGCGCCACTATCTCTATGGTGTGGCGTGCACGATCTATACCGATCACAAGAGCCTCAAGTATCTATTCACGCAGAAGGAGCTGAACTTGCGGCAAAGGCATTGGCTGGAACTAATCAAGGATTACGACTTGACTATCGACTACATGCCGGGAAAGGGAAATGTTGTGACAGACGCTTTGAGTCGGAAGTACCTTGCCTCGTTATCTATCGACCCTCGACTGCTACGCGACCTTGAAGAGATGGGCATCGAGCTCCGAGTCAGATTCCGGAACGTGCAGTTGGCAAAGTTACAGTTGGAGCCGAGCTTGCTGAATAAGATCAAGACCGCTCAGACAGACGATTCGTACCTGAAGAAAGTGCGAGAGCTAATTTCGACAGACAGGACGACCGACTTTGCGGAAGACGAAACCGGCGTGCTTCGATTGAAGGGTAGGCTATACGTTCCGGACGATTCAGAACTTAGAAAGGAGATCCTGGCGGAGGCGCACTATGCGAAATACACTTTGCATCCAGGCAGTACCAAAATGTATAAGGACCTCCGTACGACCTTTTGGTGGCACGGGATGAAGAGAGATGTGGCACTCTTCGTGTCGCAATGCATGGCCTGTCAGCAGGTGAAAGCTGAGCATCAGCGACCGGGCGGGGAGATGCAGAACCTCGCTATTCCCGAATGGAAATGGAATCATGTCACTATGGATTTTATTGTTGGCCTGCCGAAGACACCACGGGGGAACGACGCCATCTGGGTCATCGTCGATCGATTAACCAAGTCAGCGCACTTTATCGCCATCAAAGTTACTTGGAGCGTTGATCGCCTGGCGCAGATTTATCTTGATGAGATAGTACGGCTGCACGGAGTTCCAGTATCCATCATCTCTGATCGGGATTCACGGTTCATGTCACGATTCTGGAGTAGCCTTCAGTCGGCGCTGGGAACCAAGTTGCAGTTCAGCTCAGCTTACCATCCTCAGACCGACGGCCAAACGGAGCACGTCAACCAGATTCTTGAAGACATGCTACGGCTCTGCGCTATCGACTTCAAATCAAGCTGGGACGTCCACCTACCGCTGGCGGAATTTGCATACAACAATAGCTACCAATCCAGCATCCAAATGGCATCGTATGAAGCCTTGTACGGCCGGAAGTGTAGATCTCCTATTTGCTGGGATGAAGTCGGGGAACGGCAGATACTCGGCCCGGAGCTGGTAGAACAGACTGTGGAAAAGGTCAAGCTCATTCGGGAAAGATTAAAGACCGCACAGAGTCGCCAGAAAAGCTACGCAGACATTCATCGTCGACCACTCGAGTTTCAAGTAGGCGATCACGTATTCCTCAAGGTGTCGCCCATGCGGGGAGTTAGTCGGTTCGGCACGAAAGGAAAGCTGAGTCCGAGATTCGTTGGGCCGTTCGAAATACTTGAACGGGTCGCGCCAGTGGCCTATAAAATTGCCCTACCACCGGTGCTTGAAGGTGTTCACAATGTCTTCCATGTCTCTCAATTACGGAAGTACATGCACGACCCGAGCCACGTGGTAGATTTTGGCCTGCTGGAGCTAAAGTCTGACTTATCCTACGTTGAAGAACCAGTTCGAATCATAGAACGCAAGGATAAGCTGCTGCGCAATCGAGCGATCCCTCTTGTCCACGTCCTCTGGAAGAACCACTCGGTCGAAGAGTCGACGTGGGAGCTTGCATCGGAGATGAAGGATAAATTCCCTTCATTGTTCTCGTAGAGGTAGGTTTCATCTTTAAGTTTCGAGGACGAAACTTTTTATTAGTTGGTTATGGTGTAGTGCCCCGTCCCTACATCGTGCCTCGTCTCCGTCCACGGGGTGCGCGAGAAAGGAACACTGTCGCTATCGATTTGGTCGGGACCGATAGGTCGGAATCGGCCGAGTCGATCGAACGGGAATGGTTGAATTAAGATCCATTCCACGTTATGGAATGGCTTCTTCGGAACCAAGTCCCATATTCAGCAGGTTGCGCCTCGAGGATTGGCTCTGCGGCTGAGTCGGGAGAGACCTCCCGTTGCTCTGGTTTTCATGCCGCACTTGAATTGGCTTTGGCTTTCGTTTTCGTGAATGCTTTCGATGGGTTTTTCGTGATGCGTTTTCGAGCTCGCATTCATATCGAAATTCCTTGAAATACACAGTGTTCTAATCAGTTGCTTATGCGATTGCAGGTGATCGCGTAGGCGACGACAGCGCAGCCAACCGGTCGCTCGCTTGAAGCAAGCTAAGGCGAGTGGCTGACCTCCTTCGTCCCGTCCCTCTACTTCAAAAAACTCAACATGTGAAGTAAAATAAATGCTTGTCATAATAGTATAGAATCAATGAAATCGTGGCACGATACTTCACGAAACACTTGTTATCGAACTGTCGGTTTTGGAAATAAAAAACGTGCTTCCCTATGCAATTACACTTGGTCTATGCCAATCCAACGAATGAATCTATTAACGCTTATCGCAACGATACGGAAAAATGAGTAAATCAACTAAGTTCCAAAGAAAACGGTCATTGGACAACTTGTCGACAAGGTAAAGTTCCTCGAACGGTTGCCTCGGCCAAGGGACCGGTTCGGCCCGGGAGGAACGAGTGTAGCAGCGCCAACCCTTCATCGGCGCGAGTTATGCGGGCACTTTCGCACAGGGCTCGCTACCCGACGCGAAAGGGGCGTCGTCTAACCGAATGCTATAGTCCGCGATGGCTTGACATTGCCAGTGGCCTTTAAACCCCTATCACTACTTAACAGGTGCACGGGACACGGGATGAACATGATAGTTGCTTGCCTCAAAACATGTTAACATGCAAATCATACAGGATGGTTAGAAAGATCATTGAAATAGCTAGCAAACATGTTTATGAAACTTCTTGAATCAAATACGGAGCTTGGATTTAATTAGCCATTCGCCAGTACATGTGTTTCGTGCTGATCCTCGCTCTTTGCAGGTCCCGCGAACCAGGAAGGATGCGCCAACTAGCAAGGCGACGTTCGTGACTTTTGAAGCTTCGGCCGTACGTCGAAGACTATCTCTCAGCGACTCCACATTTTGAAGGCTCTCGACAGTCCAAGGAAAATGACTCAGCATCCCTCCCATCCAGGTCAATGGAGTACTTGTGTATATTGAGGGATGTGTGCAATGTATGGAACGGCTATCTCATCGGCACTCTTTTGTAATCGAGTCATATTGTAGCCCGCGCGGCAATGAGTCTTGTGTCGGAGTCTGTAAAAAGATGTTCTTTATCAATAAAGATCAAGTTTCCTTTACTTATTGTGTGTATCAATTTGTCTACGTACTCTCTTAGATCTCGTGTCTCGGATTACCTTATGACTTGGCCTTGTGCGATCGCAAATTAGGTTCGCACGGCATCACGCCCGGGGGACGACTATCGATTCGACGGAATCGGGGCGTGACAATATCTTGCTCATTGCTCCTCTATTTCTCGATCCAGTTGTTTCGTTGGACAGACAACATAACCAGGAGTAGACCCCATCGACTAGATTTAAGCGTAGTCGCATAACCTATCGGGGGGATCGACACAAAGTTGTCGAAAAACCATAGGAAACAGAGTATTGAAACCGTTTTTAGAACCCAGTTTGGATGGCAGATTTCTGCCAAAACATAGCGATATTTGGAAATCTATTTAAAGGAGATTATAGCATATATAATCAATAACAAAACCCTATTATTACTTCTAATTATAGATGATTATGCAATTTGATTATTCAGATAGAAAATGAGAAAAAAACCCGAGAACTGTTTTCAAAAAACTATAAAAATCCCTCGATACGACGTGCGTTCCGCCAATCTGGGCGACGTGGTCGCGCACCGTAAGCATCGAAAGGCACGTACGGATATTGCGGACGTGTGGGCTTTGACGGAATTCAAATTGGTCGCGTGTGCGCGATGAATTTGATGCGTATCCGTTAAAAACCTATGTATCGGCCTTTTCAAAATTTCCCAATTACTTTGTGCACATTCGTCAGATCAAGACGAAACTTGCGCCATCAGGACTGTATCGTTTTTCTGGTCCAGCATGCCAAGTTTGGTCTAATTCTGAGATAGTTGATCGGATCACCGTTTTGCGGGCCCCACGGTCCGACTTAATCGATGATTTTGTGCACGGCCCACCGGAATCCAAAATTGGACATACCGTTGGGTTCGTATCGTCAAAACAAATCAGTAAACATGTAGTTTGATGACTTTAGAGACCATTGACTCTGGCACGCTTTTCGGTGCAAAGCGGGTCCAACGGCGGACACCGTTTTTGTCCAAAATTATCGTTTTGCCCCTGTATCCAGAATTGGACTTAAGGACAGGTAATCCTAGCTAATTTGACTATTCTGAGAATGTTGGCAATGTTTGTTTCAGCTTTCGGAGACAGTTGTGATGACTTGGACTTCGTGGCTTGGCAGTTGACTAAATCGTTGTTGGATCTGCGTGCAACTTCCAAGCAAGATACCTTGCCTTCCTCTACAGTTTATTTACATGCATATTTATATTATTATACAGTTTTACTAGTTGATTATTTATATGTGATTTGTGTATCATGCTTGCTAGTATATATATAGCCTTGTTTATAAATAGCTTTGTAGTTCATATTAGATTGGTTTTCTCGTGTATCGTGATTGGGTCGTGTCGTATCATCACTTGTACTTGGACTAAGTCGTATCGTGTCATAGAATGAATAAGTCATAACGGAACTGCTTTACCTCCTTGTCTTGAAATCTTGAAGCTAACAAGCGAGTCCATATTAGGGGCGAGGGTTAGTAGTTAAGCTAACCTGCGAGTCCACATCATGGGCGAGGGTTAGTAGTTAAGCTAACCTGCGAGTCCATATTAGAGACGAGGGTTAGTAGTTATCTGTCCACACCTACGAGTCCACATTAGGGACGAGGGTGATGCTAGCCTGCGAGTCCATACCAGGGACGAGGGTTAGTAGTATATGGTTCACACCTGCGAGTCCACACTAGGGACGAGGGTGATGCTAGCCTGCGAGTCCACACTAGGGACGAGGGTTTGAGTATTCGATTGGTTATCCATTGACATCGTGATATCGTATTCTCTTGTTCTTATCCAGCAGTTCGTTTAGGTGTAGTGGTTCTTCCAGTCGTGTATAGTCATGTTTTCGTACTGATTGGTATTTTCTCATTTATTTTTTGTATTTTCTTTATTGCATGATAAACTGCTAAATAGGCATATTTTTATGTATCTTGCTATGTCCCCTGAGGACCTGATGATCTCTTTAGGTTAGTTATTGCATGGAGTTAGTTAGCAGCTCTGGTTGGCGGATGATTATGACACTTGTGGGGTCCGGATGTGATGATATTGCTTACAGGGATTCAGGTATTGATACCATATTTATTATCCAGTTCATCCAGCTCGTGATTCCCTTTCATCATCATGATATATCATATTTATTGATTCAATTTATAGACTAATGTTATTTCTTGGAGTCTAATCGGACATGCATGCTAGTGGGCTGCAGACCATGACCCATACTTGTTCATTCTTGTTTTATTTGATTCATGTGGATTAAGATATAGTTTAGACTAGACATGATACCCATGACCTTGACAGCTTATACGTACTCGAGTCGGGCTGGAGTCCGTCGATACGTAGCTGGCTTGCTCACGAGCTCGCGTCCGAAAAGCGGGTGCAAATCGTGACAAAGGAGAACGCAAAATCTGAAGAAGAGGAGTCTTCCTCCGAAGAAGAGGATGTTCAAGAAGAATATCCTCAATCTATGGAGGTAGAACAAGAGCCAGAGGTGCAGGCTCAACCAGAATTGTCCCTTCCTGTTGAGGACAAAGATAAAGAGCAAACTACAGTAGAACATACTGTAGATGATGAAGAGGCTGCTGAGGAAAGAGTAGATTTCCATGAAGAATCAGTTGTAAAAGGACTCATTACAATTGACATACTTGAAGAACCTGCAGAGCCAATTGCTGAAGAAGGTGATGAATGCATAATTAAATCATCAATTGAAGCTGGGGTCGTTGAAATAGCATCTTCTGCTATTGCTACTGCTTCAGAAAAAGTTCTTGAACAGACGATGCCCGAACCAGAATCAGCTGCAATAATCACCACTCCATCCGTACCAATCACCGCCACAGAAACTCACGTAGTTTCGACTCCAGAATCGGCTGGAGTAACAAATATTGAAGATATTATCCCTGAAGCTCCTAGAGATCAGTTGGCCATAGAAGCAACAACAACAATATCCTCATCTCAGTCTGCTACTAAGGCAACATATGCTCCTAGTCTTCAGCGAAGAGATCTTGTAGACATCGCCGCAACACCAAGTTCAAGTGTCAAAATGAATCTCTTGGTTGAGATTCATACTGATACTTTTTACAAGACTTTGGCGGCTCTGATAAAAATGGTCCTGAATAAGGGCCTCAGTTATGAAAGTCTGAAGGCGACGATTGCTCTAACCATCAGAAACGTCGCCATGTTCAATGACGCGGCAAGAGCGGCAACATTGGAGAAAATCGTGGATGGACTTGAACAGCCGATCAAAGAATATTTAAAGCTGTCAAGTGAAACCATTGAAAGTCTCATCCAAGAGGAGTACGATGCTTTATCAGCTGAGTATCTCGCTCGGGAAATGACTTTCAATGAAGCCCTCCACAACTACAGCATCAAGGTAGCCAAAGAGAAGGCTTTTTTGACTGAAGCGAAGCCCCAACTGGCGATTCAAAGAGAGGCCTATGAAGCTTCGAATATAAGAATTCATCAGCAGAATGATAGAATTCGCGAAGTCGAGGCTGAACTGGCTCGCTTAAAGGCGGAGAGGAAGCAGACGATCGCAGCTCGGGACCAACAGCTAACCCAGAGCTCAATTTTGGAAGAACAAGTCTTTGGAGCAGAGTCTACCATTAAAACCCTTGACGATGCCAAGGACAAGATGATAGTCACTTTTGCTGGACTTTCATACATTTGTACTCCTGAAGCTCGACGTTCTGTAGCTACTAAGAATATATTGAGCTCCCGTGACAAACGTCTAGCGGAGTTACAAAAACTTCTTGAAGATATCTCTGCTCCGCCTTAGGAGAAATAAATAATTTTTGTAACCTTCCATCTTTTCACTTTGTAATGTTTACAAAAATGAATAAAATATTTGTTTTGTGATCCTATTATTTATTATGTAATTAAACAATAGGTATGAGATAGAAAATACTTATCAGAGGTAATATGGACATGACAGGTCTTCTAAAACTCAATAAATTGTATCTATCCAGAGGTAATATGGACATGATAGATAATGAATCTCGTTTTCTGTACAGAGTATACGATACTATCAGAGGTAATATGAAAATGACAGATCGTAACAACCCCAAAAAAATAGATTAATATCTATTCAGAGGCCAAAAAGACATGATAGATAAAAGAAGAAGTAGACTTAATATTTATTCAGAGGTCATGAGGACATGATAAATAATAAATCCCTCTTTTTTTTATTCAGCTGGTAAGATAGAAGATCAAAATTTTCTTTTAGGAGACAAGAAATCAGCTTAACCAAACATTGGTAGCTGGGGAATAAAGAAGAAATTTAAACATAATATTTCTTCAAGAATTTGCCATTGATCGGCATCATAAGCAAATCTCCATTAGGTTTAGACAACCTATAGGCACCATTGGAGAATACTGACTCAATTACATAGGGACCTTCCCATTTTTCTTGGAATTTCCCTTTGCTCTTATGAGTCATCACCATCGGTCTTCGAACAGCTAGAACTAGCTCACCGACTTTAAATACCCTCTCTTTAACTTTACGATTAAAAGTTCAAGATATGCGGGCTTTATATAGTTCAATGTGCTGTTGTGCTTGAAGTCGCTTTTCATCCAATCCTTCTAGTTCTTGGAGTCGTAAGCGATCATTATTCTCTGTAATTAGCTCATTAGCAATAGCTATTCTAAGAGATGGAATCTGGATTTCCAGTGGAAGAACAACCTCACATCCGTATACCAATGAGAATGGTATAAAACCAGTAGGAGTACGGACTATTGTTCGGTAAGCCCATAAACATTCTCCAAGTTTCTCATTCCAATCTCGTTTATTAGAAGAGACGAACTTTTTGAGAAGTTTGATGATTGTCTTGTTGAAAGCTTCGGCCAAACCATTAGCAGCTGGATTATAGGCCTAGAAGCCAGATTTTGGATCCGATTCTTGTCACAGAATCGATAAAATGTCTGACTGGCAAATTGTGGTCCATTATCATGAATTATCCTTCGAGGAATCCCAAAGCGATAAATAACATGGTGTTTAATGAAGCTAACCACATTTGATGTTTTTACTTCAACAAGAGGAACTGCTTCCGCCCATTTAGAGAAATAATCGGTTATCGCCAATATAAACCGATGTCCTTTGACAAAAGGAGGATTAATTGGACCAATAATATCCATGCCCCAGGCTTCGAAGGGCCAGGAAACTGCTGTAGGATATAAAAATTCAGATGGTTGGTAAATAAAATCAGCATGAATCTGACAAGCTTTACACCGTCTGGCATAATCTACAGCATCCGCTATCATGGAAGGCCAACAATATCCCATCCTTCGAAAGCGGTCCTGTAATTTTGGACCCGGTTGATGGGCACCACAAACACCATCATGAGCTTCACGAAGCGTTTGCTTAGCTTCATCTTCAGAGAGACAACGTAGCAAAAGTCCATCATATGACCGACGATATAACATATGTAATGAAGAATCATAGTAGAATCGAAATGATCGTCTCTTAATTGATACAGCTTCTTTTGGATCTTCAGGTAAAATCCCATGAACCGCATAATCAATGAATGGACTTCTCCAATCCCTTTATTGAGAACTTGATTCTGTAGTATAACTATGCTCGATATGTAAATTATTTTTGACACAGAATAAGTCTCGATCCAAGAAAGTTATGGTATTTTGTCTTCTAATTGGAACAGCTAAGTCTGCGGCTAAGCTAGCAAGAGCATCAGCTTCCAAGTTCTGAGAACGTGGTACGAATTCGATGAAGAATCCTTTGAATGAAAGGACCAAATCGATTACCACTTGATAATAAGGGATGAGGTCAGGATTCCTAACTTCATATGTCCCTCTGACCTGATTAACAATCAGTTAAGAATCTTCATACGCTTCCAAGAACTCGATGTCCAACTGTTTTGCTACTTGGAGACCAATTAGTAGAGCATTGTCTTCTGCCACATTGTTGGAACATGGCACATTAAGAGAATAAGCACGATATATGACCATTTTGTCGGGAGAGACTAGGACGATGCCTACTCCAGAGACAATATTGCCTTTAGGTCCAACCCGTGATGCTCCATCAAAATATAATTGCCAAATGTCATCCTTCAAAGTCATATTACAATCCATAACTTCATCTGGAATGTCCTCATATAACTTTGATGTTTCAGGTATAGGGTGAGCTGCTAAGAAATCAGCTAATGCTTGACCCTTCACTAATTTTTGAGGTACATAGACCATATCATAAGGAGTGAGCAACATCGCCCAGGTGGCTAACCTGGAATTAAGAATGCTCGGTTTTCTCATCAATACCCGAATAGGATTTATTCTAGAGATGACATGAATAGTCTGTCCTGACACATAATGTCGCATCTTTTGAACAGCAAAAACCAAGGCCAGACATTCCTTCTCCACAGGAGTATACCTGTGTTCAGCTCCGACCATCATTCGGCTAAGATAATAAATTGCTTGTTCATGACCTTTGTCACTTTTTTGTGCAAGAAGAGCACCGAGTGAATGATCTAAAGCTCGAACATATAGCAAAAATGGTCTCCCTACTACTGGAGGTACCAGAACAGGTGGATTTGTAAGGTATTGTTTGATGTCATTGAAGGCTTTCTGACATGCTTCATCCCAGACAAATGACACACCTTTCTTTAATAGACGGAAGAAAGGTTGACATCTCCCAGAAAGATTGGATATAAATCTCCTGATATAAGCAATGCGACCTTGGAAGCCGCGGAGTTCTTTTAAATTGCGTGGAGGACGTATTTCAAGAATTGCTTTAATTTTATCAGGATCAACATGGATACCATGAGAAGTGATGACAAATCCCAAAAATTTGCCACTGGACACCCCAAAGAAAGACTTAGTAGGATTCATCTTCAGTTGATGTTGGCGCATCAACTCAAATACTGTCTTCAAGTCTTAAATGTGATCATCTTTTGATCGACTCTTGACAGCAATATCATCTACATAACATTCAACTGTTTTCCGTAGATGTTCTTGAAAGATGCTGCTCATGGCCCGTTGATACGTAGCACCGGCATTTTTCAGTCCAAACGGCATAACCGTATAGCAGTAGACTCCAAGAGGTGTACGAAAAGCAGTATGCTTTTCATCTCCTAGATGCATCTTAATTTGATTGTATCCTGAAAATCCGTCCATAAAAGACATGCGTTCAAAACCACATGTATTGTCTATCATGACATCGATAATCGTAAGTAGAAATTCGTCCTTTGGATAAGCTGCATTAAGATCTCGAAAATCTATGCAAACTCTGACTTTTTCATTCGTCTTCATAACAGGAACAATGTTGGCAACCCAATCTGGGTGTTGTTCTTCACGAACAAAGCCACATGTGATCAGCTTTTTGACTTCTGCTTCAATTGCGTCCATCATATCTGGTCGAAAATACCATTGCTGTTGTTTCACAGGCTTGGCATTAGGAAGAATATTGAGTTTATGAGTAGCTACTTTAGGATCTAGACCCGGCATATCCTCATAACTCCATGCAAAGATATCAATATATTCTTTAATCAGTTGTATCAACTCTTCCTTTTCATCTTCGGAGAGATTTTTACTGATGAATATCGGTTTGGATGTAGTTCCGTCTCCGACATCAATCTGGAAAATTTCATCCTCTGTAGGTGGCTGTCGTTGTTCAAAACGAAGCTCCCATTGAGTGTCCATTTGTTGTGCCCAAGGGTCATTCTCAAATGGTTCTGATTCACCATCAGTTTGAACCACGTTAAATGAAAATATACACTCAAATTCATCATAATAGTCTCCCTCAGAATACGAAGATTGTAAAAAATTTGAAGAACATTTTTCTTTTATATCTTCTTTGCACATGTGGGGTATATCCGATTCGATGAATTGGATTTCTTTCGAATCTGAAGATTGTGAAGAACTAGAAAAAAATTATTCTTGTATATCCTCGTTAAACATGTGTGATGGATCATATCCCAACCCATGACGAGTTTTCTGGTAAAACGGATCACCACATAACGGTAACCGTCTACCCTTGCCTTGATTGAGACCTTGTATAGTCGTCAAATCATATCCCATATTCTGGATAATCTTAAGAGATTGTTGACTATATTTGTCTATTCAGATTCTTCCTTTATCTTTATCTCGAAGATCATCTGTCTGAATAACAGAGATATTTCTAGCCAGACCAAACACAATTTGGCGCTTATTTTTCTTATCAGACGTAATCACGAAATAAGATTCTTCGTGACGTCTATAAGTTACACAAGCTTGTGATGAAGCGGCTACAGGAAGAAAATAGGAAGAAGATGTTAGGAACCTTTGAGCATAAGGTCCAACATCAACATGAGAGGGAAAAGAATTTTCCTTATGGTCAATGTATAAGGTTTCCTCTGTATTTATGTCATTTTTATGATGACTTTGATCATCAGAAGATAAAGTCATTCTTTTAATGAATTTGACAGCCATATACTCCAAAAGGAAATCTTCATTGATATTAGGAAGTACAGAATGATCAATATTTACATTATTTATAAATTGACTACTACATTTCGGATTGATTATTAACGGACCGTCATCTGTCTTCTGCGTAGACTTGCCAAGGTTGATGATCAGTGGTGGTTTTGGATCATTTGTACGAAAAGTACGTCCCTTGACCTTGATCATTAGGGGTTGAACTTGGCTCTTGATTGGAATCTTCACAGCTTCCTCAGATAAAGCCCGAGTTCTTCCTTTAACCTTGATCATCAAAGGTTGATCATTGACAGGTTAGGGTTGGATTCGGCCTTTGACTTTAATCTTCAAAGGTTGCTCTTCCGGAGGATCTTCATTGATAGATTGATCTTCAGTAGGTGATCGATCTTCAGTTATATCTGATATCTCCTTCACATGCTCCTGTTTATAGAGTATTGAGTCAGAGAAATATGCTTCAACACCCTTAAAGGGATTGATATCCGAAAATTCGGTCTTCACGACCCCTTGAAGATCCACATACTTAAAGCATTGGTGGAGAGTTGAAGGCACAATGTTATGCTCATGTATCCACGGTCTTCCAAGGAGGATGTTGTAAGATACATCTGAGTTGATAACATAAAATGTCGCCATAGTTCAAAGATCACCAATTTGAATCTTCAGTCGAATCTTCTCCAGTGGTTTACTCTTTCCAGAGTTGAAATCAACTATTGTGGTACTAGTGTAAATTAATTCACTAGTAGGGATCCTTAAGGGTCGTAGTATACTCTGAAGAATTATGCCAATAGAAGACCCAGGATCGATGTAAATCCTGTCAATTTTAATAGATTCAATATACCATGTATAGCACAGAGGCCTGTCATGCTTATTATGCTTCAACAACATATCTTCTTGTGTAAAGGTAATGTTAGGAATTGCCTCCATTATACTATGACATTGTGGGCATGACACTGGTATATTGTCAGGACTCTTGAGTTGAGCTAAGCATGAATCAGCTTGTAGCAAAGCTTCACTCAGAGTTTTGCGGCTTTCTTTTGAAAGGCGAAGCAGCTCAAATATCGAAAGTCTAGCCGAAGTATTAGCTAACTGGGCTAGAATGTCGAACTTGTAGGGTTTCATCACCACCCCTTGATTTGAAGCAGATTTTAATGGGACGTCAAAGCGTACTGCTTTCTGTTTCCCCTTCTCAACCACAGATGGTTTAGCAGGAACAGAAGATGATTGAGCTGGAACTATTTCAACAACGTCCTTCGCTTCTTTGGAAGATCCCTCATAATCTTTATGGTACTCTTTGCCAGATCTCGTACTAGCAAAGGTTTCTTATTTGGACTCAAGAGAATGAAGTACCATATTGCATGATTTAGTCTTCTTTCCCCTAGTCTTTTTCTTGCGAAGATTTTTATGAGGATCTTCAAAACCCAATCCGAGAGTGGATTTCTGACTTTGAAGTTGTAAAGGAAGTCGCATTCCTTTATCATAATTTAAGCCTTCCGTCTTTTGAAAGTCATAGCCCATCTTTTTCATGAGATGGACTGATTGCTGACTATACAAATGAGTAGGTAGCGGACTTTCTGTCACGACCCGCACCCGCTTTTCGGACGCGAGCACGTGAGCAAGCCAGCTACGTATCGAACGGACTCCAGCCCGACTCGAATACGTAAATGCTGTCAAGGCTATGGTATACTGCCAAATCATGGCAAACAAATCTATATCTCAATCCACAATAAAAATATGAAACATGAATGAACACTATGGGTCGTGGTCTACAGCCCACTAGCATAAATGTCCGATAAGACTCTAAAGAAAATAACAAGAGTCTACAACTGAAACAAGAAACAGGATATCTCATGATAAGGTATGAAAAAGCGCGAGCGGATAATAAACACAATAACGATACCTGAATCCTGCAAGAACCGCAAATCCTCCGCCATCCAGAACTACTAGCTAACTCCATACAATCGCTAAACCTGAGGAGATCATCAGGTCCTCAGAGGACATAGCAAGATACATAATATATATGCCTATCTAACAGTTTTATCATGCATGAGAAAATAATAAGAAAACAGGAACACGACAAATGACTACGAACACGAACACGAACACGAACACACGAACACTAAAACAACTACGCGTAAATGAACTGCCGGATGAACGATAGTCACGAATCAATGGAAGAATCAAACCCTCATCCCGAGTGTGGACTCACTGGTTTGAACCAAAACACTAACCCTCGTCCCGAGTGTAGACTCTCTGGTTAGTACTAACCCTCATCCCGAGTGTGGACTCTCTGGTTAGTTCACGGTAAGGCACCCTCGTCCCGAGTGTGGACTCTCTGGTACAAATACTATATCCTCGTCCCGTGTGTGGACTCTCTGATGTAAACACCCTCATCCCGAGCGTGGGCTCTCTGGTGCAAGTCAAGTCAAGTCAAGTCTACACCCTCATCCCGAGTGTGGACTCTCTGGTGCAATAATCGACATCCTAGTCCCGAGTGTGGACTTACGGATGTAAACAGATCAAGGAAAACACCATCGTCCCGAGTGTGGACTCTCTGGTGCCAAAGAAACAATATCAAGGATTTACCAGTTCAATTACACGTACTCATTCTATGACACGACTCAAGCAAGGTACTGACGAGAAACACAAAGTGGGAACCACAAGACCAAACATGAACACGGCTATAAACAATAAAAACAACTCCACAGAAAATGACACGAAAAGCACATGTCCATAAACAATCAAATGACTGAAAAACAAAAGAAAATGCATGTAAGTAAAACTGTAGAGGAAGGCAAGGTATACTTGCCTGGAGGTTGCACGCAGATCAAACAAATACATAGTCAACTGGTAAGCCATACAGTCCAAGTCATCGCAACTGTCTCCGAAAACTGAAACAAATATTGCCAACATTCTCAGAATAGTCAAATTAGCTAGGATTGCCTGTCCTTAAGTCCAATTCTGGACACAGGAGCAAAACGGTAATTTCGGGCCAAAAAGGTGTCCGCCGTTGGAACCGCTTTGCACCAAAAAGTGTGCCAGAGTCAATGGTCTCTAAAGTCATCAAACTACATGTCTACGGATCTGGTTTTTCGATACGAACCCAACCGTATATTCAAAGTTGGATTCCGGCGGGCCGTGCACAAAATCACCCGTTGAGTGGGACCGTGGGGCCCACAAAACGGCAATTTTATCAACTGTCTCAGAATCGAGCCAAACTTGGCATACAGGACCAGGAAAATGATACGGTCCTGTTAGCGCAAGTTTTGTCTCGATCTGACGAGCGTGCAAAAAGTAATTGGAGAATTTGCAAAGTGCACGATACGGTAAATTTCGACGGATACGCATCAAATTCGTCGCGCACACGCGACCAATTTGAATTCCGTCAAAGCCCACACGACCATGAAGCCGTTACGTAGCTTTCGATGCTTTCGGTTCGCGACCACGTCGCCCGGATTGGCGGAACACACGTCGTGTGGATAAGTTTTTCTAAAATTCTGTTTTTCTAAAAGATTGTTTTTCTTAATTTTTAGCAATTATTTTCTCGAGACATATTAGACGAAATCAAAAACTACCAAAAGGGTCTTCAAGTCCTATGGGTTGTCTAAAACTCTATTTAGACAGAATTTTGAAACTGTCGGTCGATTGGCAAGGAATCGACTTCCAATCTAGGGTCGGGACTGTCCCATACTCTGTTTTGAGACAAGGTTTTTCGTCGACTTCGGGTTGACTCAATACAAACCATCTGGACGGGTCCCTAGATGGTTATATGGGTTGTGCATAGGTTTTCGTAGTTCGCAAAATGATGAAACGATGAGTGCGGAAAGTGAAAGAGAATGGGGTTACCTGGGCTTATGTTGTTGCTGTCACAGTCGCAATCCCGCGCGCCCGTGCGTTCAGCCGCCGACTACGGCCGCGCGCGGCGGCGCTGCGGTGGCCGGGGTGTGCGCGCGGAGGGGGTCGCGGCCAGGGTCGTTGGGATTTGGGTGTTAGGGTTTTTGTTCTCCCGCTGCTGCTTTGTTCTTCTTATATGTACTCAGCCTTCAGTTTTGAACTGAGGCTCGGGTTTGCTCTCGGCTTGGCCTGGGTTGTGGGACCCTGGGCTGGGCTTCACTGCTATGGATCTGGGCTTGGCCCACTGGGATGGGTTGGGAGTTTTATTATGGTTTTGTTTTCTTTTTCCCTTTTTTTTCTTTTATTACATACTAATACATGTATATATATTTTCTTGTATATATATTACATACTAATACATGCATATATATATATATATATATATATAAAATATATATATATATATATATATATATATATATATATATATATATATATATATATATATATATATATATATATAAAATATATATATATATATATATATATACACATACAATATATATATTTTATATATACATACACACATAAATAGTACGTAACATATACACATGTATAATATATATTTATATATACATATACGTACACACATTTAATATATTATATTTGTGCATAAATTATAAATCTCATGATAACAATTTAATATATAATTAAATATAACCATTAAATATAACCTATAAAATAATAATATTAAATAGCAATCCCAATAAAATAGTAATAGTAATAAAAAATAATAACTAAATTTAATAAAGTATATACCATTATTGTACCGTCTAATAATACCAGAAAATGTACAAGGCCTATCTTATACAAATATTATTGAATATCCACTAATAACAATATTTATAATATTTAATTAAGAAAATTTAGAAATATTCATTAGATCACTAAAATGGAATACGACACAATCATACCAAAAATTTATCAACACGAATGTCATTGGACGTACCGCATGACTACATGGGCTTGGGCTCAGTTCGGGTTCATTTTGACTAGTTTGGTGCGACCGGGTCACCTAGACGTCTAATAATATTAATAATGAATAATTAACTATTTATAATGGTCTTGTCACAACTTGGCCTAGTTTTCCTAGTTAGGACATCACTATGGCTCGGCCTTCCTTGGCATGGTTAATACACTGGTCAAGGCACACCACTGCACTATCCGTGCCATAATTTCTAGTTGTCTGGTACTTCAAAACTCTACATGGCTAAAGTCATCTACCGTAATAATTAACTAAATAATTAATTCTGAAATTCTCGAAATCACAATTTAAATTAAATAAGTAATAAAAATATTTTAAAAAAAATTCTCTGGGAAGGGAAGCTACACTTTCAAAGGAAGAAGAAACAGAGATCTCTGTAACTACAGGAGAAGGAGGCTTAGAGACTTCCGTAGAAGAAGGAATAGAAATCTCTGTAGCCACAGGAGAAGGAGGAATACTTGGGATAGAAGAAAAGATCCCTGTAGGAGCTTTCTCATAAGCATCAAACACCTGTTGTGCCCTGTATAAGGGGATACTATTCATCGCTAACCATTGCCGATGAGTAAGCTTAAGTTTGGTAGGAGGAGCCAAACTTGGAGGGCATATATTCAAACCCATCAGTCTATCGTCCAAAGGAATGCCACCCCATAAATGATCCAAATCATCATGGTCTGGGGTTAAAACATGAGAAATCATGTTGCAGGTTTTAACTTTTTAACCTTTCTTGGATTTTGAAGTTTTACCTTCATTATCCATTTCAGGCACTAAATCAGGGTGTACCCACATGATTTCACCATTTTTTAGTGTAAGAGGCAAAAGTCCTTCATTTTGCTCTCTGGAAGGCGGGATATTCACAATCTTTATCATCGTCTTTGGAATTGGGACAATTCCATCTGGGACTTGCTGTGGAGGAAAACCTCCAAATTGAAGAGAAATCATATTGGTTGTGACCGTATGCTCATCGTTGGTTAAAGCGATGGCATTGGCATTTATCAGCTCCTGGATTTTCTTCTTCAAGACATAGCAAGCCTTGGTAGGATGATTGATGCATCTGTGATAGATACAATACTTGGGATTGTCGGTCAGATTCACCTCATTAGGCCTTTTTGGCTCTGGAATCTGGAGTTTGCCACTCTTTACCAGACATTGAAATATCCCTAGGATATTACTGTCATCGAAAGAGTATTCTTCTTTTGGCTTGGAAGACTCTTGATTATTCGGCATCGTTTTGGGTTTTGAAAGGTTAACCACTAAGGTTTCCTTCCCTTTTCCATTACGATTGCCGGAATTATTATTTGAAGAGTTTTTCTTCCCTTTGTCTTCTGAAGCGAAGATCATCCCGTGCTCGCGAGCCAACCTACCATTGGTCTCGGCTGAAACTGCTGCTATGATAAACGAGGCCCAATCTGTGAATTGGGAACCCGTAAAGACAGCAATGGATGGTCGTAGATTCATCTTGCACGTATCAATCAGTGCTGAATCTGGCATGCCTGGAGGCATTTTCAAAGTAGCCTGTCGGAAGCGTTCTATAAACGTCCGAGTATCTTCTTTCTCCTTTTGCTTGATTTCTATTAGGGAGGACATATTCATGTCCATTCCTCACTCATAGAATCGAAAGAGAAATATTACTTTAAATTCGTCAAAAGACGAAATACAATTGTTGGGTAGACTACGATACCAGTCGTAAGCTGAACCCGTCCCGATGAAAATTCGGGTAAGAAGAGCATCATTCTTCTGCAAATATACAGTCATAATATCAAAGTAATTAATATATTGACTGGAAGATACCTTTCTATCAAATAATACCATGGATTGTGGTTTGAACTTTGGAGGAAAGGGCACATCATTCTAATGAGGAGGATAAGGTTGCTTAATCCCTAACCTCTGGAGTTGATCCTTGTGCTTCAAAACTTCAAATTGTGCTTTTAGCTCTCGCACTGCTTGAATAGCTTCACTGGTTTGAGAAAGCACATTTGATTGAATTGTTGTTGGATGTACCATAAACCCCACAGGAGGTGGTACATCTTCTGGAATGATAGGATCTGGAGATGCAGAGTTTTGATTGATAGCAGGCTCCTGACTAAGATTATTCAAGGGTATATCAACCCCTTGACTATCTTAAGTTTGTGCTGCTACCTACACCGAAGTTATCACTGCTGGCTGAGCAGTTTGCTGAGTCATTATTATTTGATATATACATTGCATCATAGCAAGCATGTCTTTCAGCGACTGCTCAACTGCAGAGAGACGTTGTTCTGTATTAGCAGTTAACGTCTCCGGTTCGTCTCCAATAGCATAAGATTCAACCTCCCTTGAGGATACAGAGGGATTGGTGTAGAAGTATGAATCAACGCTATCAGTTTCGGACTCTAAAGATTGGTACCCCCAGCTTCTGAGTCAGAAGTCTGCAACTGTCTTTGACTTCTCAATCGAGTATTCTGATGTACTCCTTCGAAATTATCAAGAAGTCGATTGAACTGTTGTTGACCAGGAGTCTGTGACGAGTTGCGTCTTTGTTGTCGTGCCCTGTTGGTATGAGATACCATATTAACTGAGGCATATGACAACTCCTGTTCTTGATCATCAACTGATTGCTGAACATTGTAACCTAACCGATCAAAAACTGACCATTTAGAAACCGAACAGCAACACTTGATTACAATCTGGTGACACTCACAATGATGATCTTCTTTGGGGAGTATCCCAGGAGATTTTCTGTCTTTACGCTTTTGTACAAGCAACTCGCGTAAATCAGAAGGAGTGGAGGGAGTAGTCTTCTTTATTATATTTGGGACAGAAAGTCGTTTAGTCTCTTGTGTATAAAGAAGATTACTGGCTGCATTAGCAGAACCAAACTGGGCATTTTTATGCGCCTGGAGTTGCGTGCGTAAATCCTAAGATTTTTGTGCACAGAGGACTCCATCAGCATTACGCATAATTTACAGGTTTGGTACCTTGCGTAAAGCAGTGTAGGAAGGTTGTTGGTGGACAACCGAAGTTTTACCAACAATAAAATTTATGTTTTTACGCTGTATGCGTATAGGTAAATTCATTTTAGATGCAGAGGCATCATTATGAATTTTATCTTCTCTGTTACCGACATGAGACTTACCTTTATGCGTAGAGCGTAAAACATGAGTATCTGCCTCATCACAGATGGGAGATTTTCTTTTACGCATGGAGCGTAAAGTTTGATTGTCTACCACGTCACAGACGGGAGATTGGTTTTTACACGCGAAACGTAAAGTTTGGGGGTCTACCACGTCACAGATGGGAGAGTGGTTTTTACGCCCAAAGTGTAAAGTTTGATTTTTACGCACAGAGCGTAAAACCTAATTTTTACGCTCAGAGCGTAAAACTTGATAGTCTGCCACCGTCTGTGACGGAAGACTGGTTTTTACGCCCACGGCACATCACTGAAGTAGGAACTGCATCGTCACCGACGGGAGTCTCCACAACAGGAGTAGGAAGGACGCCTTTGCCTTCAGAGACAACAGGGAGATCCGAGGATGGTTTGGACTTAGGAATCCAAACTTTTCGTGCCTTCTGCTATTTCTGAACATTGGAGCAGTGAGTACTACCCCCAGTTCGGAGCATTTCTTCGTAGGCAGTCTGGTCGAAGTGCACAACCAAAGTCTTCTTGGTCGATCCGACCAACGCATCATCATATTGAGCAATTGCCTTCTCATCAGAGGAGAAGGTCGTCCCCAACAGAGTCATCATTTTGTTTCACTTAACAAAATGCCTAAAAATTGGCTTTTGAAAGAAAACTAGAAAAAGTACAGAAAGTACAAATATTCTGGAAAGTATTGCTATGGAAGTCTGATCTGAGATCGATCACTTTGTTCCGTGGACTATATAATGATGATGAAGAAAACTGCTTAAAGAAGACGAACAATCAGAAGAACTAAGTCACCGGAAAGGTATCGAGCAACGGCACTGATGGCACAGTCGAATGCTTTCTTGCTTTGCTTCACCCTGTTCTTGAGAAAAAGTAGAAGAAATGCTTCTGGGAATATCACTCTGAAAATATGAGTTTTCTCAGAATCTTCTCTCCTGTCTCTATTGATCTTTTGATGATCCATGATATGTAAAAATAAGCCTATTTATAGACTTAACCCTTTGTGCGTAAAAAGCAACAAAATTGGGTCTCTACGCTAGTAACTGTCACCCACGATCCAAATCATCCTCTACGCACGTTGACACATGTCCCATGTAGAGTTTTGATCTCTACGCATGGTGACACGTGTCCCACTACTTCAACAAAGTAGGGAGAGCACGTACACACGTTCTTCGATAAGTGTGGTATGAAAGCCACGTAAGCAAACCACGTTCTCAAGTAGTCAGGAAAGATCGAGCGTAAAAATGACCCAAAATATACTCCCAGCGTAAAGTGGCAAACTGGCATAAAATAGCCCAAAATAAACTTTTTGCGTAAAGTGGCTAGAAAAATAGCCTTGGGCGTAAAAAGTAACCCAAATAGACTTTACGTCCACAATAGCTTTGAGCGTAAAAGCTCGAATAACTATCGTGCGTAAAAGAAGCAGTTTTTTATTGAGCGTAAAATAGCCCCATTTGTACACTATACGACGAGTATTGGGTTTGGTGAAAAAACCTCTTCGGCTTCTGTGTAATCCTGCTGTCAGAAAATCATTGTGTCAGATCGAATCACTTGCATTAAATGCGGCCTGACAGTCTGTCCCCGGCGTAAAAGTGGAGGATAAATCTCACGTAAAAAGCAGCATGCGTAGAGAGTAGCTTGCGTAGAGTATGAGCTTGACGTAATTTGAATTGCGTAAAGCCTTCAACTTCTTTGACTTGGTCTTTTGAAGTACTTTTTACGCTCCTACAATGGTAATAGTCTTGTGGTTTCCCTTTTGGAACTGGGAGTCATAAAGAAAGACGTCAGCTTTTGCCATAGTTTAGACCCTGGCCGCTTTTCAGGTCATAACCTATCTTTTGGATGAGGTACTTTGCTTGATCGGTGTACCGATGTACTTGTATTCGACCAGTGTTGGGTTCTACTCGACTGGAGGGAGGTCTTAATGACGCTCGAAGATGATAAGTTTCTCGTCCTGGCTCTGGGGTGAAACTATATAACAGACTCCTTGATACAGGACGACTCGATTTATATGATTGACAGTCGTTATTTGTGTTTGCAACGACTGAAAGACATTTTCTAGAGTATATATGGCATTCCAATGTGGAAAACTAGAATATTTCAAAAACAGCATTTTTATTGATAAAATATAGGATCTTGTCTCATGGAATTACATCATCAAGAGATGTGACATCAACATTGGCAGATATGTACTCTTTCAGTTCTTCGTTAGTGAGCACCGGAGTAGCTTTGGGCGATTCAGGAGAGTCCATCAGGAGTTTGACCCGTGTTGGCTCTTGAGCCTGTGCTGAGAGAGAAGCTGGGGCCTTCCCTCGTAGCTTGATGGTGAGGGGAGTCGATGTTTGGAGAGGCCTCCCCTTGAGCCGTACTTTGAGAGGTGCCTCAGTTGGCGCCTCGGAAAGTGGTGCTTTCCCGTGCAATTTTCGCATAAGAGGAGCCGACACTTGGGAAGGTCTCCCTTTGAGTCGTATCTTCAAAGGGACTTCAGTTGTTGTTTCAGCCAGGGGGCATGGGCCCTTCCGCGATGCTTAACCACGATAGGGGCTGATGGCTAGGGAGGTTTCCCCTTAAGTCGCACATTTAGAGGGGCACTGGTCATCATTTCTGCTTCGGTGTCGGCCTCTACCTCGTCGTCTGCATTGTTGGCTTCATCATTCCGATGAATTAATTTGTATAGATCGGAGTCGTTGAAAAAGGCCTCAATCCCTCTAAAGGGATCGACATCATCAAACTATGTCCTGACTATGCCGTTGGCGGACACATATTTTATGCATTGGTAGAGAGTAGATGGCACCACCATGTATTCGTGTATCCATGGACGCCCCAACAGGATGTTGCAATTAACGTCTGCATCTACAACGTAGCAAGTCACCTCCGTTTGGAGATCACCGATATGACATTTCAGGCGGATTTTACCCAGCTGTTCACTCTTACTAGCATTGAAGCTGCTGATTGTAGTGTGGGATGCCGTCAGACGATGCATCGAAATCCCTAATACCTGGAGCAGAGTCCGTGGGATCTGGATCCGATCCACCTTGATGGCACCGACATACCCTGTGTAATACAGTGGTCTGTTGTGTCGGTTGTTCTTGAGTAGCATGTCTTGTTGGGTGAAGGTGATATTGGGGATGATTTTCCCTATGTTGTGGCAATACGGACATGTTGTTGGATCTTTTTCAGGCTGCTTGACCTGACTGATAAAGGACTCAACATCCTTCAGCGCTTCACATAAAGCCTCCCAGGTATCTTTGGATAGTCAGAGGAGCTCGAATAGGGATAGCCGAGATGGAGGACTAGCGAGCTGCACCAATATATCGAAGTTGTGGGGTTTAGCCAACCCTGCAGTATTGTCTTTACGTAGAGGCCTGTCGAAACGAGCCTTTTTTTGCTTCTGTTTGTCGGCTGCTGGAGGTTGGGATGGACCCTCCCCGTGGACAGTCGTAGTGGTCACAGGAAGTGTCACTTCGATCGGAACCTCCTATTGTTACACATTCTGCTGTGAACACGTTTGGACAGGAAGGGCTTCCTCATGGGAGGAAGTGACCATGCGGCAAGACTTGGTCTTCTTGCCTTTGGTTGTGGAGGTAAGAGCTATTTCTACATCATCATCCGACTCGTTATCGTCGGAGCTATCCTTTGAGTGGGATTTTTTAGCCTTGAGAGCCAGAGACTTCTTCTTTTCTTTGGCCTTCTCCTTCTCTATTTCTTGCATGGATGACTCCTCTTGACCTTTCATGTCAAGTTCATGAGTCATAAGCTTCCCCATGAGGGTCTCAAGGTTCATGCATGGTTGTCAAGTCGTTCCCTTCAATGATGGCGGTAGCTTTAGGACTCCATGCTTTAGTTAACCCTCTGAGAATTTTTCTGATCTTTTCATGAGCAGGGTATTCCTTACCAAGAGAAGAAAGAGGGTTAATGATATCACCGAAACGAGTAAACATGCAAGTAATAGACTCATCTTGTTTCAATTTAAAAGATTCATATTCTTATGTGAGTCTACTAATCTTTGATTTCTTTACTTGTGATGTTCCTCGTGAGTGACTTCTAGCAATTTTCAAATTTCATTTAAAGTCTTGCAAGTAGAAATTCTATTGAACTCATTGCTATCGAGAGCACAGTAAAGAGCGTTCATAGCCTTAGCATCTCGACTAGCAAGCTTCTTGACATTCTCAATGAGTTTATCCCTAAGGGTGTCAGAAACAACATCCTCAATAACTCCGGAAGGAGTAGGGAGACCATTTATCACGCAATTCCATAAATCAAAATCTATGGACTTCAGATAAATGTTCGTCCTAATCTTCCAATAGTTATAGTTGGTTCCATCAAATAGAGGAGGTCTATTTGTAGAGTGTTCCTCATTGTGGAATGTGTTGACACTAGGGTTAGTGGCCATGGATCACTCTTAGGGTGTAAATCCAAATCAAGATAAGAAGGCTCTGATACCAATTGTAGAACCCTAGAGGGGGGTGAATAGGGTAATAAAAAATTACTCAATACAAGTAAGCTATTTTACTGAAGTAAATAAGAGAGAGAGAAAGAGAATCAAATACTCGATATATCCTGGTCTCCTCCCTAGATGCAATCCAGTCCCGAAACTCTCTCCGGCTTAAACCACTATTGAGTAAATAGTTACACACGAGTTTGGATCCGAAGAACTCGCCAACTTCAACACGAGTTTGGATCCGAAGAACTCGCCAACTTCTTACACACGAGTTTTCTTACGAAGGCTCGTCAACTTCAAAAGGAAAGGAAAGGAAACTGTTGATCTTCTACAACACTTGAAGATTGAAAAGTACAACTCTTGAATATTCTAGAAATTTTGGATTTAGATGACAATTAAAAGCTTGGGTAGAGTATTAATGGTGGAGCTCTTGGTTGTTAAGAAATTTATGGCTTGAGTGGATAGCCTTCAATGGAAGGAAGGAATCCATTATATAGAAAACCAAGAAGGAAGCATTTAATGCTCATGAACATAATACGGACGGCATGCCGTCGCTATGGACCGGCATATCGTTCAGAATAGTAACGGTAATAAATCTATCTGTTGGGAGCATTTAATGCTAGTATCTTGTCCATTCAAAAATCAAATCTGATGAAGCCGGTATACCGTCGGTATACAGCGGTATGTCGTCAGTATGTTCGTCAGAGAACATTTTGTGGCTCACAAAACGGTATACCATCGGTATACTATAGTATGCCGCCGGTATGCCGAGTTTCGTCATAGAATATTTTGTGACTCATAAAACGGTATACCGCCGGTATACTGTAGTATGCCGTCGGTATGCTGAGTTTCGTCACAGAACATTTTGTGGCTCAGAAAACCGTATACCGCCGATATACTGTAGTATGCAGTCGGTATGCCGAGTTCTGTCACAGAACATTTTGGAACTCAGAAACGGTATACCGTCGGTACACAGCGGTATACCGTCGGTATGCCGTTTCTTTAGACATTGATTTTTGACTAAAAATTAGAAGAGCTTTATGTTTGTCATCCAACCTTAGGTGTTATACAGAAAGACCTAGACCTTGTACAGACTCGAAATCTTGAATCTTTTGAGAGCTGTCTTTAAGGTGCGCTCGTCTTTTCTTTAGTCTTTTTTAGGGACTTCCTGTAGGAGCGTAAAAAGTGCTTCAAAGAAAGAGTCAAAGTGATAGATCATTCCACTCAAATTGATCTACTTTACGCCGCAGAGAGGCTAAATACTTTACGCCCAAGACAAGGCTAATCACTTTACGCTCGGTTCTACACCCATGGTTTTACGCCAAGGACAGAGCAGCCACTTTTACGCTGGACAAAGCTGTCAAGTCTCGCATTTAATACAAACTCTGACATGGAGATATTAATGATGGCATATATCACAGAATTCAAAGGGATTTGTTTTTACACAGAGACCAATGTTGTCGTTTAGTATGTGGATTGAGCTACTTTACGCTCACACTATGGCTTCTTTTACGCATGAAGACTATACGAGCTTTTACGCTCAACAGTTGACATGTGCGTAAAGTCTATTTGAGCTACTTTTATGCTCAAGGTTATTTAACAACCACTTTACGCGGGAAGTCTATGTAGGGGCTATTTTACGTCCAGTCTACTGCTTTACGCTCAGAGTACATTGGGGCTATTTTTACGCCCTATTCTTTCTGACCAGCTTGGAACGTGGTTTGCCTACATGGCTTTCATGCCACACATCCCGAAGAACGTGTGTACGTGCATCCTATTCTTAATGAAATGATGGGACACGTGTCAACATTTACAGAGGATGACTTTGGTCGTGGGTGGCAGTTGTTGGCGTAAAGACGGAACTTTCGCTGAGTTTTTATGCACAAGAGCCCAAGTCTATAAATAGACTTATTTTTCAAGACACATGGACAGGAGAGAAGACAGAGATCAGAACTCAAAGATTTTGATTTTCTAGAGCATTCTTCTTCAACCTTTCTTTCAGAACAAAGTGAAGCAAAGCAGAAAAGCATTCGGCCTCGCCATCAGTGCCCAAGTGCGTCGATACCTTTCTGGTGACTTAGTTCTTCCGGTTGTTCAACTTCAAGCAGCGATCTTCATCATCATCATATGGTCCAAGGAACAAAGTGATCATTTACATATCAGACTTCCATAGCAATACTTTCCCAGAATCAAACTTGTACTTCTTGTACTTTTTCTCGTTTTATTTTTCAAAAGCCAATTTTTTCCTGGCATTTTGTTAAGTGAAACAAAATGGCGACTCTGCTGGGGACGACCTTCTCCTCTGACGAGAAGGCAATTGCTCAATATGATGATGTTTCGGTCGGTTCGACCAAGAAGACTCTGGTTGTGCACTTCGACCAGACTGCCTATGAAGAAATGCTCCGAACTGGGGGTGGTTCTCGCTGCTCTAATGTTCAAAAGTCTCGTAAAGTACGAAAAGTTTGGATTCCTAAATCCAAAGTGGCTTCTGATCTCTCTGTTGTTTCTGATGACAAGGGAATTCTTCCTACTCCTGTCGTAGGGGCTCCCGTTCGTAACGAGGCAGTCCTTACTTCAGAGTTGCACTCTAAGTGTGACAATTTATCTTTCGTCTGTCACGGTGAAGATAATCAGGTTTTACGCCCACTGCGTAAAAACTAGGCTTTACGCCCAGTGGGTAAAAACCATGAATTACGCTCAACGCATAAGCATAAGTCTCCCATTTGTAATGCGACAGACTCTAATGTTAATGCTTCTGAGGGTAAGAATCAATCTCCCGTCGGTGACGTGGTAGGCCCAAATAAATTACGCTCTTCGCGTAAAGGAAAATCTCCCGTCTGTGACGTGGTAGATAACCAATTTTTACGCTCTATGCGTGAAGGTAAGTCTCCTGTCTGTGACAGTGTAGATAAAATTCGCAAAGATGTTTACACATCTAATATGAATATACCTAAACGTGTGCAGCGTAAAAATCATGTTGGTAAAACTTCAGTTCTACACCAACAGCCTTCTTATACTGCTCTATGCAAAGTACCAAATCTACAAATTACACGCAATGAAAATGGAGTCCTTCGTGCTAAAAAATCTCAAGATTTACGCACACAATTCCAAACGCGTAGAAATGTACAATTTGGTTCTGCGAATGCTGCCAGTAATCTTCTTTATACACAGGGTACTAAACGTTTTTCTACCCCTAATGTAATAAAGAAGACTACTCCCTCCACTCCTTCTGACTTACGTGAATTGCTAATACAAAAGTGTAAGAATAGACAATCTCTGGTGACATTTCCCCAAGAAAAATATCATTGTGATTATCACCAGGTTGTGATCAATTGTTGTTGTTCGGCTTCAAAACGATCAGTTTTTGATCGATTAAGCTTTAACTCGCCTCAACATCAAGCTGAAGACCAAGAACATGAGCTGTCATATGCATCAGTCAACATGGCATCTCATACCAACAGAGGACGACGCCCTAGACGGAATATGTCCCAAACTCTAGGTCAACAACAGTTCAACAGACTTCTTGATTCCTTTGAAGGAGTATATCAGAATACTCGATCAAGAAGACAAAGACAATTGCAGACTTCTGATTCAGAAGCTGGGGGTACTCAATCTTTTGAGTCCGAGACTGATAGTGTGGATTCATACTTCTATACTGATCCTTCTATATCTTCAAGGGAGGTTGAATCCTACGCTGTTGGAGATGAACCAGAGACCTCATCTGTTAATACAGAACAACGCCTCACTGCCGTTGAGCAATCACTAAAAGACATGCTTAACATGGTGCAAAATATGCATCAGATAATATTGAATCAGCAAACTGCTCAGCCGACAGTGATAGCACCAGTACCAGTAGCAGCACAAACTCAAGATAGTCAAGGGGCTGAGATACCTTTGAATGTTCAAGCGCCTTGTGTTAATCAAAATTCTGCATCTCCAGATCCCATCATTCCTGAAGACGTACCACCTCCAGTAGGGGTTATGGTACATCCAACTATTCAATCAAATGTGCTTCCGTAAACTAGTGAGGCTATTCAAGCAGTACGTGAACTCAAAGCACAGTTTGAAGTTTTGAGGCACAAAGATCAGCTCCAGAGGTTAGGGATTAAGCAACCTTATCCTCCTCATTGGAATGATGTACCCTTTCTACCAAAATTCAAGCCACAATCTATGGTTTTGTTCGATGGAAAAGCATCTCCCAGTCAATATATCAATTACTTTGATATTATGACTGTGCACTTGCAAAAAAATGATGCTCTTCTCACTCGAGTGTTCATCGGGTGCCTGACGGGTTCAGCTTACGACTGGTATCGTAGCTTACCCGACAATTCTATTTCGTCTTTTGACGAATTCAAGGCAATATTTCTCTCCCGCTTCTATGAAGGAGGTATGGACATGAACATGTCCTCCTTGATAGAAATCAAACAAAAGGAGAAAGAAGATACTCGGACGTTCATCGAACGTTTCCGACAGGCTACTCTAAAGATGCCTCCTGGTATACCAGATTCAGCGTTGATTGATACATGCAAGATGAATCTGCGACCATCCATCGCTGTTTTCACGGGTTCCCAATTCACAGATTGGGCTTCGTTCATCATAGCAGCAGTTTCTACCGAGACCAATGGTAGGTTGGCTCGTGAGCATGGAATGATTTTCGTTTCAGAAGATAAAGGGAAGAAAAGTAATCCTGGTAATAATTCTAGCAATCGTAATGTGAAAGAAAAAGATACCCTTATGGTCAATCTTTCCAAGAACAAAATGACGCCGAATAATCAAGAATCTTCCAGGTCAAAAGAAGAATACTCTTTTGACGAAAGTGATATCCCAGGGATATTTCAGTGTCTGGTGAAGAGTGGCAAACTTCAGATTCCGGAGCCCAAGAGACCTAATGAGGTGAATCTGACTGATAATCCCAAATATTGTATCTATCATAGATACATTAATCACCCTACTAGTGCTTGCTATGTCCTGAAGAAGAAAATCCAGGAGCTGATAAATGGCGGTGCTATCGCCTTAACTAATGATGACCATACGGTTACGACCAATATGGTTTCTCTTCAGTTCGGAGATTTTCCTCCACAGCAAGTCCCAGATGGAATTATCCCAATTCCGAAGGCGACAATGAAGATTGTGAATATCCCGCCTGCCAGAGTGCCTGAGTTGGAAAATGAAGGTAAAACTTCAAAATCCAAGAAGGATAAGAAAGTCAAAACCTGCAACATAATTTCTCATGATATTTCAGATCCTGATGACTTGGATCGGCTATGGGATGGCTTTCCTTTAGAAGATAGATTGAGAGGACTAAACATCTGTCCTCCAAGTCTAGCTCCTCCTACCAAGCTCAAGCTTACTCATCAGTAGTGGCTAGCCATGAATAGTGTTCCCTTATACCGGGCACTACAAGTCTTCGCTGCTTATAAAAAAGCTCCGACAGGAATTTTTTCTCGTATTCCGAATCCTTCTCCTCCCGTAGCTACAGAGACATCTATTCTTCATTCTCCTGTGAATACAGAGATCTCTTCTTCTTCCTCTGTGGAAACACCCGTTAAAAGTTCGCTGCCCACTCATTTGTATAGTCAGCAATCTGTCCTTCTCATGAAAAAGATAGGTTATGACTTTCAAAAGGCAGAAGGTTTGAATTACGATAAAGGAATACGACTTCCTTTACAAATTCAAAATCAAAATTCCACTGTTGGATTGGGTTCTGAAGCTCCTTACAAGAAGAAGACTAAGAGAGGGAAGACTAAACCCTGTAATATGGTACTTCTTTCTCCTGAGTCTGAAGAAGAAACTTTTGCTGGTACAAGATCTAGGAAAGAGTACCACAAAGATTATGAGAGATTCTCCAAAGAAGCAGAGGACGCAGTGGAGACACTACCAACTCAACCTTCTCCTGTCCGGCTAAACCTTCTGTGGTTGAAAAGGGGAAACAAAAAGCAGTACGCTTTGACGTCCCATTGAAGTTTGCTTCCAGTCAGGGGGTAGTGATGAAATCCTAAAAGTTTGATATTCTAGCTCAGTTGGCCAATACTCCGGCTAGACTATCTATATTTGAACTGCTTCACCTTTCCAGAGAAAGCAGAGAGACTTTGAGTGAAGCCTTACTTCAAGCAGATTCATGCTTGGCTCAACTCAAGAGTCCTGATAATACTCCAGTTTCATGTCCGCAATGTCATAGTGTGATGGAAGCAATTCCCAACATCACCTTTACGCAAGAAGATATACTGTTGAAGCATAACAAACATGACAGGCCTCTGTGTTATACTGGGTATATCGGATCTACTGAAATTGACAGGATCTACATTGATGTCCTCAATTAGCATAATTCTTCAGAGTATGCTAAGACCCCTGTGGATTCCTACTAGTAATTTGACTTACACTAGTACTACGATAGTCGGTTTTAACTCTGGCAAGAGTAAACCACTGGGGAAGATTCGTTTGCAGATTCAGATTGGCGATCTCTGAACTATGGTAACTTTCTATATTATCAACTCAGACGTCTCCTATAATATCCTTTTGGGGAGACCATGGTTACATGAGCATAATATCGTGCCTTCAACTCTCCACCAATGCTTCAAGTATGTGGATTCTCAAGGAGTTGTGAAGACTGAGTTTGCTGATATCAATCCTTTCAAGGGTGTCGAAGCCTATTTTTCTGATTCAAGGCTTTATAAACAAGAGCATATGAAAGAGATATCAGACATAGCTGAGGATCAATCATCTGCTGAGGATCAGTCTCTTAATGAAGATCCGCCAGAAGAGCAACCTTTGAAGATCATAGTCAAGAGACGAATCCAATCCCAACCTGTCAATGATCAACCCCTGATAATCAAGGTTAAAGGAAGAACTCAAACTTCATCCGAGGAATCAATAAATATTCCTGCTAAGAACCAAGTTTAACCTTTTATGATCAAGGTCAAAGGGCATACTTCTTGTACGAATGATCCAGAACCACCATTGATTGTCAATCTTGGCAAATCTACACAGAAGATGGATAATGGTCCACTGTTGATTAATCCGAAGCGTAGTAATCAGATTGTAAATGATGTAAATATTGATCATTCTGTACTTTTTGATATCAATGAAGATTTCCTTTTCGAGTATATGGCTATCAAGTTTATTGAAAGAATGACTTTATCTTCGGATAAGCAAAGTCATCAATATAAAGGCGACATAGAGCCAGAAGAAACTCTATACATTGATCATAAGGAAAATTCTTTTCCTCCTCATATAGATGTTGGACCTTATGCTCAAAGGTTCCTGACATCTTCTCCCTATCTTCTACCTGTAGCCGCTTCATCACAAGCCTGCGTAACTTTTAGACGTCACGAAGAATTTTATTTTGTGGTTCCGTCTAATAAGAAAAATAAGCGCCAAATCGTGTTTGGTCTGGCTAGAAATATCCCTGTTGCTCAGGCGGATGAGCTGAAAGATAAAGACAAAAGAAGAATCCAAATTGACAAGTATAGTCAACAATCTATCAAGATTATCCAGAACATAGGATATGATTTGAAGACTATGCAAGGTCTCAATCAAGGCAAGGGTAGACGACTACCATTATGTGGTGATCCGTTTTACCAGAAGACTCGTCATGGGTTGGGATATGAACCGTCCCACATGTTAAATGACGATATACAAGAAGAATTCTCTTCTAGCTCTTCGCAATCATCGGATTCAGAAGAAGTCCAATTCATTGAATTTGATATGTCTCATTTCTCATATAATGAATCTGAACAAGTATTCTCAGTTAATATGGTTCAAACTGATGATGAATATGAACTATTTGGAAATGACCCTTGGGCCTAACACAAATTGGCCCAGCAAGGCGTGTCTTGATGCTATCCTTTTTCTTGAAAGATACGTTGATTCATTCATTCTCTTACTAAATAATGATGTATATCTTCCATGACATCTGCCTCCTTATTCCCCAGCTACCAAAGTTTGGTTAAGCTGATTACTCATCTCTTTGGAGAGAAATTTTTATCTTCCATCTTATCAGTTGATATAGAAAGCTGAATTTATTATTTATCACGTTCTTATAACCTCTGAATAAATATTAAAATTTGCTGGTGTTTCCTGTCTATCATGTCCATTTGACCTCTGCATAGATATTAATCTACTTTTCTTTGAGTTCTTACATACTATCATGTTCATATTACCTCTGATAGTATTATGCTCTAAAACAGAAAATGCGATTTCATTATCTATCATGTCCATATTACCTCTGGATAGATATAATACGTTGAGTTTAAAAGACTTGTCATATCACCTCTGATAAGTGTTTTCTATCTCATACCTATTGTTTAAATTCCAAATAAACGATAGGATCATAAAACAAATTTTTCATTCATTTCTGGTAGAAACACTATAAAATGAATAAGACAAAAAATGACAAAGTACTCTCTTAAGGTGGAGTGGAAATATCTTGAAGCAACTTCTTTAATTCTTCTAGCCGCTTGCCACGAGAACTCATAACCTTCTTAGTAGCCTCTGCACGTCGAGCTTCGGGGGTGCAAATACAGGAAAGTTCAGCGAAAGTGATTATCAAATTGTCCTTGGCTTCATCAAGGGTTCTGATAGTCGATTCAGCCCCAAAAGTTTGTTCTTCTAAAATTGAGCTTTGGATGAGATGCAGATTTCGAGCATCGATCATCTTCTCCTTTTCAGCCTTCAAGCAAGCTAGCTCTGCCTCGACTTCGCAGATTTTGTCATTCTTGCTCTGAATATCTATGTTCAAAGCATCATAAGCCACTCTGTGACCATGCAGTGCAGGTTTTATGCCAGCCAAAAAGGCTTTCTCTTTGGCGACCTTAAGACTGTGTTCATGGAGAGCTGCATTATATGTAGTCTCTCGAGCAAGATAATCAGCCGTTAAGGCATCATACTCCTCCTGAATGAGGCCTTCAACAGTCTCATTTGACAGCCTGAGATATTCTCCAATCGGCTGCTCAAGGTCCTCCACAATTTTCTCCAATGTGGCAGCTCTCTCAACATCATTGAACATGGCAACATTCTTGATAGTCAGAGCCATTGCCGTCTTCAAAATCTCATAGTTGAGACCCTTATTCAGGACCATCCTTATCAAAGTTGCCAGAGTTTTATAAAAAGTCTCAGTATGAATCTCAACCAGGAGATTCATTTCTATGCTGGAGCTTGGTGTGGCGGCAATATCTAACAGATCTCTTCCTTGGAGATCGGGAGTAGATGTTGATGGTACAACAGCAGGATGAGATAAAGTCGTTGCTGTTACTACCGTCATATCCAATTGATCCCCAGAAGCTTCAGGAATTGTATCTCCAATACCAACAGATACCATTGGTGTAACAACAGGCTGAGATGGAGCTGCTGATGTCACTGCTGCTATAACTAATGGGTTCCCAGGAACTTCAGAAGCAATGTCTCCAATATTTGTTACTCCAGCCATTTCTGGAGCTCTGGCGGCGGTGATATTAGTGGATGTGGTGACAATTGCAGGAGCTGGTTCAAGTTCCGGTATCGGCTTATCAGAAACTGATATTGAATCAGCAGCTACAGTAGAAGACACTATTACTTCTCTGGTTTCAACACCTTCTTCAACGGTCGGCTCCACAGCACCTTCTTCAACTGTCGGCTCCGCAGGATTTTCTACTGTTTCAGTTGCAGTAAAATCTTCTACAGCTGATTCTCTATTTAAGACCGGTTCTCCTCCAGCAGGTTCATCATCACCTGCAGTGGGGTCTATTGCAGCCTCTTTCTGGTGCTGATCTTCAACATAAGAGGATAGTTCAGGATGTGCTTCTTGATGCTCTACCGCGGGTTGTTGTCCTCCCTTTTCATCAGCACCCTCTTCGCTAGAAGAAGAAGCCTCATCAGCAGATTCCTCATTTTCCTCATAAATATCCTCTTCTTGAGGAGGAGGAGCCATAGGCTTTGGTGCAATTATGACATCTGCAAAAACGAACAAAATAAGTTAATATACAAAATCATGATATATAATTCTGCATAGGTTTTGTGTAATACTTGGAATATGTGCATTTTTTTCAAGGTATGTATCATAATCACCATCCCAGTCATCATCCTCGAAGTCAAGAGCCGGTTCGTCTGATAGGATGCGGTCTTGATCAGCGGTAGATACAGTAGTCGCACCCTCTGTAACCTGTGCCTTGGTTGGCAAAGATAAATGGAGTGAGGTGCTAAGACGCCCAGGAGACAAAAGTGTTACAGCTCTTGATCCAACTATTGATGGAGGGGCTGAAGATCCTTCTCCTGGATGGACTGAGGAAGAACTGACAAGATGATCCTCTTCAATCAAAGTGTCGTCTTCTGGAGTGTGGGTCCTTGGTTTGGAAGGCCCTTTGTTGGTAGATTTTTTCTTCTTCTCTGGAGACTTCACCGGAGAAACGGTAGCAGTATTCTTCTTTCGTTTGTGGGTCTTTCCAATAATTATTTGTTCCGCAGCTACCTCCCCAGCTCCCCTAGGAATTACTGCCAGAAACTCATCTATAGTGGCAGTATTGTCTGGTATATCTAGGGTTATCCTGATAGGTTCTTCGACATTTCCCTCTTGAGCCCACCGAAGACTTCCTTGCATACTATAACCGTCTTCAAAAGAGCGAATAGATGTATAGAAACGAGCATATGAATGAAGTATGCGTAGCTCAGTTGTACTAGTGGCTATAGATATGGTGAATCTAGCGCCCGTACATGCAGCTCCGAAATATCTCCATGCTCGTGCACCGTCGATCAGCTTCCCATAATAATAGAAGCTAGTGGAAGGATTGCCAACATGAAGTTGGTCATATCCAAACTGACGAGCGAACCTACTTGGCAGATAAGGCTCGAATGCACAGTTATCTTCATTCCTGTACATCAGATGAGAGGGTCTGATGTACACTAGCCATCGGTAAACAGATCTCGGCAATAAAGCCGATTTATCTGCTCTATCTTCAAATTACACACCGAGGTAGTCAGCCGGAACTGGTGGTCTGGTGCAGAAGAAATTCCAGCCATGCGAATAATTTAATGCTGCTCGAATTTCTGCCAACGTTGTAATTCTCTACGTGGATTTGCTAAATTTTTAGAGAAAAATCCTAGCTTCATCCTCAGGGCCTGGCGGCAACAAATTACAATTATGGTGTAGTAACCAACCTATCAGATAGGTGAATGGTAACTCTACCCTTGGAAAATTGTGAGGAGCATTATTGATCAGTTCTTCACCAAAAATTCGTAGACCTATATTTATTCGACATACCATTGCCGACAACAGGTTAATTCTGTTCTTGAATACCAGACGGACCACTGGCCACAATATATTGCGGTGAATACGGTCCACAGTGCTGATCCCTGGCACGACCCTTCTATACAGCCATAAGGATAAGAAGCCCGCCAATAAGGCCTTCTTCGACATCTTTTGACTACCCTGCCTCAGGTAGCTTAAAGCTTCAGTCCCCGCAGGGATGTCTCCAGTTTTTGTAGACAGATATCGGTCGCGAGCTTTCTGGGACACCATCAATTCCTGAATTAAATCTGCAGGAATTATAGAGCAAGGCTTGATGACCTGAGTCTTGTCTTCTCGGAACCTGCTCTTCTCTGTCCTGGACACTCTATTTTCATGATAAAATAGATAAGTTGTCTATTTCGTAATGTATGCCAAATGTGATCCGGTTTCATACATGCTAGTACAGATCAGATAATGGCACATGAGTTCTTCGTAGACTTGTACCAGTTCGGGATTCTTCTTCCGAATTTTTGTTAATTCCCGATTGGAGGGAATATATTCTTCATAGGGGAACTCGCCCATTGGCAGCTTCGAGATAAACTGCATCTCATGTAGGGCCAGACCCATCTCACCATGCGAAGTTGCGAAAGTTCCCGTCGAACTCATATACAATTCCAGTAAAGCCAAGAACAGATTGCCATTCGGCGGAATGCCATAACTAGTAGATGCTACTGCTTCATACAAACCGATGTCGTCCAATTCTGTTTTAAAGTATTTCATGACCCAGTTGCTGATCTGGATCCAGTTACCACTATAAGGGGTCAGCCACCCTGTCAGCCTAGGGTTAGTCTGAGGATATAAGACTCCTTCCCTTATGAATCTATTTACGAACATGGGAACCTGGACCAGCTGGATGAGAGATGAATCCTCGCTCGGTGTAAACCCAGGCATTAGTCCAGAAAATGGAATAACACCACCACAAGGAGTACTAACATGATAACCCATGTCATTCGCTTTCTCCCTTCTAAAAATGATTCTGCTCGGTCTACCATAGCTACTAGGAGTCAAATTCCACAGCATTTGACGGTAATGGCTAGCATGGACGAAAGCAGATATAGGGTAATCTCTGTCCATGTCCGGGAGATACATTACCCTTTCTCCAGATCTAAATACCCAAGCCTCTTTTTTGGGATGAGTCTGTGATTTGTAATCTATCGCATCTCCAAATAAGAAAGCTGGCTTCAAAAATTATTGATTATCTAGTGACATTAGTACTTCCCCTTCTATCATGGATAACAACATCCTATCTCCTTGAGCTGCTATCAGTTGTGCCCTCTCTACTGGGTATTCAGGGTTCGATTGAGGAAATTGGACATGAGATAAATCTTCCAGATAGTTCGAACCCACCATGCCAACTGACGAGCCGAAAACTTCTGCGAGAGGGTGAACTTGCAAATCCACTGACAAAAGGACAAAAGAGATCAAATTAGTTTGGAAGCTTTATGACTTTTACGCTTACTAAAAGTGGATAAAGGTTTATAAAGTCTTTGTTTTACAAAGTCTCTCAGTGATTGATGAATTTTACGCTACCACATGTTGATGTGAGCGTAATATAACTTTTTACGCTAGCATGTACGAACATGAGCGTAGTTAAGTTTTTACGCTAGCACGTATAACGTGGGCGTATTCTTTTTTATCTTTTACGCTAGCACGTACAACGTGGACGTATGTTATTATTTCAGTTTTTACGCTAACACGTACAACGTGGGCGTAAAAAGCTGAAAGTTTGGGTTATCTTCTTCTTCCTCGACGGATTCTTCCAGCCAGAGAATAGGGTTTTACCCATCATAGGCGGAGCTACGGCCGGGTTGGGTTGTCGATGTGGTGTTGACGATTGAATGGGAGCCGACGAGGAATCGACGGCAGGTTTCTTCCCCTTGTTGCTGGCGGCGGACGATTTCTTGGGAGCCATTGGATCAAAATGAGGGTTTCGAAGAAAGAAAGGGCAAAGGAATTCGAGATTACAAAAAGATGAGTGAAAGTGTTTTCTCTCTCCGAAGAACCCTATTTATAGGGAGATTTCAAATCGGTTCAAATTCCAAATTTTACGCCGACTGTTGGATATCCCCACTTTTACGCGGATGACTGTTGCGTATCCCGAATTTTACGCTGACTGGTCAAATCTTAACTTTTACGCTTCTGTTCAAAGTGTTCCAATTTTTGGAGATATTTGAAAACTTTGAAGGGGGTCTTGTAGGAGCGTAAAAAGTGCTTCAAAGAAAGAGTCAAAGTGATAGATCATTCCACTCAAATTGATCTACTTTACGCCGCAGAGAGGCTAAATACTTTACGCCCAAGACAAGGCTAATCACTTTACGCTTGGTTCTACACCCATGGTTTTACGCCAAGGACAGAGCAGCCACTTTTACGCTGGACAAAGCTGTCAAGTCTCGCATTTAATGCAAACTCTGACATGGAGATATTAATGATGGCATATATCACAGAATTCAAAGGGATTTGTTTTTACACAGAGACCAATGTTGTCGTTTAGTATGTGGATTGAGCTACTTTACGCTCACACTATGGCTTCTTTTACGCATGAAGACTATACGAGCTTTTACGCTCAACAGTTGACGTGTGCGTAAAGTCTATTTGAGCTACTTTTACGCTCAAGGTTATTTAACAACCACTTTACGCGGGAAGTCTATGTAGGGGCTATTTTACGCCCAGTCTACTGCTTTATGCTCAGAGTACATTGGGGCTATTTTTATGCCCTATTCTTTCTGACCAGCTTGGAACGTGGTTTGCCTACATGGCTTTCATGCCACACATCCCGAAGAATGTGTGTACGTGCATCCTATTCTTAATAAAATGATGGGACACGTGTCAACATTTACAGAGGATGACTTTGGTCGTGGGTGGCGGTTGTTGGCGTAAAGATGGAACTTTCGCTGAGTTTTTACGCACAAGAGCCCAAGTCTATAAATAGACTTATTTTTCAAGACACAGGGACAGGAGAGAAGACAGAGATCAGAACTTAAAGATTTTGATTTTCCAGAGCATTCTTCTTCAACCTTTCTTTCAGAACAAAGTGAAGCAAAGCAGAAAAGCATTCGGCCTCGCCATCAGTGCCCAAGTGCGTCGATACCTTTCTGGTGACTTAGTTCTTCCGGTTGTTCAACTTCAAGCAGCGATCTTCATCATCATCATATGGTCCAAGGAACAAAGTGATCATTTACAGATCAGACTTCCATAGCAATACTTTCCCAGAATCAAACTTGTACTTCTTGTACTTTTTCTCATTTTATTTTTCAAAAGCCAATTTTTTCCTGGCATTTTGTTAAGTGAAACACTTCCATAAGGCTTTGATGACTTGGCTTGAATGGACAGATCTTTTTGTATGAGAGCTTTGAGGGATTCTCTGTTAGCTGAAATATAGAGAAAACTAAACTACGAAGATGCTGTTAATGTTATCAAAATAAGTATGCCAACAATCTTCCCCATTTTAATAATTGACAAAACAGAGAGATAGCATCTTCAGGGAGTGACTCCCCCGTAGGTAGACTACTCTCCCTCAATACATTTTCTTCCCTTTTGTCACTTAATCAAAGATGGAAAATCAAGCAATTAGCAAGAAAGACATGAGAGCGCAAGAGTAAACGAAAGCATGCATATATTTGATTGTCAAATTAGGAAAGTACATGCTGGATAATTTATAGACAAACAGACAATTAAACTCTCCCTAACGAGAGTAAAGCAAGACATAAACCGATCCCCGTAGGACCACACAAGACATTAAAACATAACCATTGGTCCCTGTAGGACCGCAAAAGACACACACTAGATACTGACACTCTTTATTCGACCATCCACAAAAGGAGACCGCAGCTACTGATCTGCAGGATCATCATCCTCACCACCCGGAGTCTCGTGAAAGGCACCAAAGGGATCCACACCATCGGGGTACATGAACCCGTAAGCATTCGGGTCAGAGAATCGGGAGCCTTGGTATTGAAGATCCTGAAGGTTTAGATCCAGATAAGAATTGTGGTCTTGAAGAGTCCGCTGGATGAAGTAGGCTTGGTCATGGAAGCGACTCTGAATGAGATTTCTAAGGCCGCGGGTATTGGCTCTCATCTGCTCCTCCGCCTGAGCCATACGCATATCAAAATGCTGCTGGGTCAGCGGCAAGAAATGGCCAGATGGAGGAGACGCAGAAGGCGTTGCTACCAGAGAAGTGGCCTGTGGTTCGTGGGAGGATAAAGCACGAGACGCGAAGGCACCAGGGGCAGAGCGGGAGATGGCAAGAAATGAGGGAACACCGTCCGATTGGCAGAGAGATAGGTCCATGCCTTTGGCCTCAAGAATTAGGGTGATGAAGGCGCCATAGTTGAGTAATTGTTTCCCCGCAGGAAGGACTGAGAAGAAAGCGTTGAGGAGAGTCTTGGGGAACGACCAAGTCTTCTTCGAGTACAAAAAGTACATACAAACTAGAGCGTCATTGGTGATAGCATCGTAGTTGTCGGACTTTGGATAAAGAGTGTGGCAGATGATCCGATGGAGCTCGTAGTAGAAGGGCTCCAATTGCTTTGAGAGGTCCAAAATGGCAGGAGGATTCGGTCCCTTGCAGATAATACCACAGAACTCATCGAAGGAGACTTCGGCGGTAGGATAGAGACCGGCCAAGGTCGGAAGAGCATCCCCGTGATTTGGTATCTCAAGAATCTCTGCAATATCGCAAGCCATGAGACAAAAATGGCGATCATTGACCATGGTCTCGATGGCATTGTTGGCCAGATTAGGAATTAGGTTGCAGTAGAATAGGCATACCGCCACCGGATAGACAGGCACTTGCCGACGCAGAAGAGAAGAGAGGCCGACAGTCTCAAAAAGTGAGAGATGGCCCGAGAAGACGTTCCAATTGATAGCCTTGCCTTTGTAGACTATGTGGTTGACAAAGTGATGGAACCACGCATCGGCAGCCAGGGCGGATGTGAAGATCTTGGGATCATAGGCGCCATTGGATAGGGGCACCAGAGTGAATGGATTGAAAACGATGGTTGAGCGAGGTCGTTTGAGATTGGCCATGGAGTTTGGTAAGTGGAGGAAGAGGGAGTGATGGATTGTGGAGAGGAGGAAGAAGAAGGAGTGGAGGTTATAAGAAGAAGAGGAGAGAGATGATATTAAATAGGGGGGTTTTAAAAGAAGTGATGAATATAATAAATGAAGGGGGTTTGGAAAGAGAGAGGGATGAGAAAGGATGGGATGGGTATTAATGAGGGATAGGAATGAAGGGATGGGTAGTAAATGAGGAAATTTGAAAAGATTTAAATGAAAGTAGAAGATTGTAATGGGGCCCAATTGCTGAGTTGACTTGCTGGCTCCGCCGCAGACGGTATGCCGCCGGCATGCCGGTGTATGCCGTCGGTATACCAATTATGCGCACAGAAAGTTGTGTTTGAACACAAATCGGCATGCCATCGTATACCGTCGGTGTGCCGTCGGAGTAGAGCTAGATGTCAAGATTAATGATGCCTAATTTTTGGCAAAGAAAAACGAAACGATCCTCCGAAAGTGGTTTGGTGAAGATGTCAGACAATTGATAAGTAGTGTCAATAAAATCATGGCGAATATCCCCCTTTTGTTGATGGTCACGAAGAAAATGGTGTCTAATCTCAATGTGCTTCGTACGTGAGTGACAAATCAGATTTTTCGTGAGATTTATAGAGCTAGTATTATCACATTTAATGGAAGTACAAGTAGAAGAAATACCACAATCTACAAGTGTTTGTGACATCCAAAGAATTTGTGCACTACAGCAGCCGGCCGCTATATACTGGTCCCAGTGGTTGAAAGAGCAACAGAGTTTTGTTTCTAACTAAACCACGATACCAAGGATTTTCCAAGGAATTGACATGTGCCGCTTGTAACTCCACTTTTCCCATTTTTAGCGGAATTTAAAATTTGTTAATAATAATGTTTCATTCCTTTTTATTATATTTATAGTTTATGAATATTTTTGGAGGGAAGGAAATTAGGAGCAGGAATTTTTAAAATTTGAAAGTTTGTTATAACAAACTTGGGACCCATACTCATTCTCCTTTCTAACTGATTTTCGGAATTCTATGAAATAATAAAAAGGGGAGGGGGTTTTCTGCTTATAAGCCAATTGGTGGAGGGACTTAACTGCAAAAGTGCAGTAGCCTATTTAACATACTTTGGAGAGAGAGTGTTCAGCCATTTCATTTTTTCTAAAACCAATTCTTTCTGTCCCGAGAGCTCTTCTTCCCCAAACCGTCGGCTAGCCCTAACCCTAATTTCTTAGGAGCCGGTGATGGCAACGGTGGTGGGTTGCATCGCCAGCGACCGGGCATAATCTTCCACGACAGCAACATCTTCTCTCGACAGCGCACGACGTGTCCGACGACAACTGTTTGATGTTCATCCCTGTTCGTGACGATCGGCCGCCCGAGTCATCTTCTCCAGCGATCCGTCTCCTTCCCCAGTGATCTCCGACCTCGGCATCAAATTCCTTTCTCCATCGCGACTTCACTGTCCCGAGTTTTGTGTCAACAGCAGAGGTGAGTCGATTTCGATTCTCTGAAGAATTTATTTTCCTAATTCTTTCGATTTACCAACAATTCAAATTCTATGCTCAAGATCCGAAATCGAAGCTCTCTTTCGATCTGCTTCTCCAGAGGTCCACGATGCTCTGATGAACCCTTTCCCAGCGTCTCCAAAGATTGCTAGAGTGGTGCGGTGAGTTGAACGTATGAGTTCTTAGATGTCGACTGCCTTGAGTGATCATAATTAGATTTTTCTCTATTTGGAACTTGTCGTGACGAGCAGTTCCTTAGCTCGGAGTAATTTGGATCGGGATTGAAGAATCGACGATTGGCCATCAGTATTAATCAAGGTATTTTGATTTCTAGAGACTCGTAACAATTTCTGAATGAGATTTTTTTTGCTAAATCCTTTCCTTGTTTTGATTGGATTTTGTTGATGTGTACTGCAGAAAGAATTTTGGACACGGAGCTTTGTGTCCGACACTGTGGATCGGGTTTTCAATTTTTGAGTCAGATTTCCTTTCTCAGGTAATTGTTCCACCCTCTTTACTCTGATTATTTATTCAATCAGTGATCGCACCTAGTTGATTTTGGTTGTGATGCCAGTTGTGTTCGTGTCCGTTGATACTTGATGTTCGTATCAAGCGTGCGTGTGTATCTGCTCGTGACTGATATTGTTCATGTCCGGGGGCGTGTACGTGTCCGGGGATGGCATAGAGGAGACTGGGAAGACCAGTTTTGAAACTGGTCCTGTTTGAAGCCAGGGAGCTGTCTAATCTTCAGTTGGGTTCTATTTTGATGCAATAGAGTTGTAAATTATATGGTAGATATTATATCTGTATGGTTGTTTGAACTACTAGTATATTGCGTGTGTGTTCAGTGTCGGAGGATCGTTGCGGGAATTGCTTGAAGATGAAGTTTGGATATAGCAGGTCCATCTATTGGTAGAGAGTAGTCATTTAAAAATTGGTATTGTAATTATATTCCTTACTTGTGAGTTGCAAATGGGAGGGTTATCAATTTGATTCTAGAATCAATTTGGTTGTATATTTTCCTATTTTTCTTTCATGATTAAATTTTAGTTGTATAATCTTCTGTTAAATTTCCATTGCTTAATTTGGTTATATTTGTTAGGTTAAGTATGAAATCCAGAGTGTGTTCTTTTGCATACTTCCCAGGTCTGAGTTCCATATGGCCGTTAGTAGAGAGCTGTTGTAGAGCTTATTTAGTTGTGTTGAATTTTGGATTTTGTAATGAAAGGTAGAGGCCAAGTCTATTGCAAAATGGGAGAATGAAGAGTATGTGATCTCAGTTGTGTTTGGGGATGGCAGTAGAAGAGTTTAATTTGTGAATATAGGTTGTGTCTGTTGTAAGGTTTTGTTTGTATTGTGGTAAAGCTTTTTGGGGTTGGGTTTAATAAGTTGGGTCATTGAAATGCTTGTATGATATTGGACTATGCTAAACCAAGACTAGGATTTTATTGATATTATTAGCATGACTAGAAATGTTATATTCATCTTTTTCACTATTTCGTTAGTAAGGTTATTATTATTTTCTTGTAATTTCTCTTTCAGTTTATTAATGATTTACGAAAAAGTCTATATTGGTTAATTTATACCATCACCTTGCCTATAAGTTAAGCTAAATTAGTTATCCTAATATTTAGTAGAGATTGATTAATGGATAGATTAGTCAGTTAAGGAACCTTTAGCTAGTATCTATAATTATTTGATTAATCTAATAATGAGCTAACATCATTAGTTAGATTTTAATTAAATTCTACATTGCTTCAGGTGGACTTAGTGATCATTATTTTCCTACTCTCGATCTTCCAGAGCAAGACAAGTACTTTTTTATGGTTATTGTACATTTACATATCTTGTACTCTTCTTGTGACACGTCATGACACGATATCATGTATTCATGTATTTTCTGTTCTTATACTTACTTATGTCGGGTGGGGAAATACACTAGCTATGTGACCAAACTTCGGTTACCATATTCATGTAGATAGCTTAGGCCTCGTATCGTGCACGCGGGTCCTAAGCCGTACCAATATTCATGTACTCCTGTACATGCTCCTGTACTCCCCTTAGCCGGTCACATAGGCTAGTTGTATTTCAAATATGGTGCACTTGTCATGTCTAGTACTTCAGGTTCATAGTTATATTCCTGTACTTTATTTTCTGTACTTACATTACTGTACATTCCTATTCATTTCCAGTATTTCATATTCTCCCTGTACTCATTACCATATCATGATGTTCTTGTTCATTACCTAGAACTGTACTTTGCTCCGCTCCTGATTAGGATATGTTGCAGGTGAGATGTAGGCTTTGTGTGACACATATTATGGCCGAGAGCCTGTAGATGCAGCATGTAGTGCTCCGTCCCGCTCAGTCAATCGGAGGAATAGGAACACCGACGGCGTTTGAACTTAGCCTTGCAACGGATGCTCAGAGACATCGTTTGGTCGAGGCGACCGCTCGCTCAGGTGGGACAGTTTCGGTGAACTTGCCTCATCTTAGCCTTCACATAATAAATCCCATATTTTCAACTTACACAAGTAGGCTTAATAATAAAAGAGACGAATCCACATAGCAAAAGGGATAATCCCGACGGATCGAATTGAGTTAGAATATGAAAAGGTCCAACGGTCGGCTTAGAGTTGGTGTACGGCGTGCTTTGAAAATGACACTCGGTCCTTCGTTCCGTGGCTTGGGAGAAGGAAAAGTTGGTCTTTGACACAAACTGTGAATTAGCCTAAGTCATAGGCGTCGCCCGCGTAAATGCTCGATAAAGCATGCACGCTTCCACGATGCAAGGCTTGACATAGCCTTTGCTCGTCCCTTGGGTTAAGTTGTAGGCTTGATTAAGTTAGGCAGAGGGATGGTGGTCGACCTAAGACATTCCAAGCACGGTCCTATGAGTTCTACGGCTGAGTATAGCCACGAAGTCCTACGATTTCAAAGCTAGTCGTATGGAGTATGAGTTGGACGATAGTGTCGCGTAGAGCACGATGGGCCTAAGGCACGATGCATGGACTTAGTGTCTAAGGCATGAACCTCGGTTGATTTAATAAGTTTTTGGAGAAAGGACTATCGAATAGGCATTGAGTTGAATGAAATAATATGGTAACATGGAAAGAATGCTCGCGACCGTGGGTCGAGGGGTCCTTGAGGGGTCTCAAGGATAGAAGACTTGGACTTGGTTTTAGAAAGAGATAATAACACTGAAAGTACAATGACTATGTGAGACATCAGTGAGTGAAGGGTCTTGCATGGTCATTGGACCTCTTGTCGACAAGGTAGAGTTTTCCCGTAACGGCAACCCAGGGCCATGGGACCGTTTCGGCCAAGAAAAGAAAAACGGTGATAGCTGTGCTGCCTCGATAGCACCGGGTTAGTCAGGGACTTCTAGGGGGCTAGCTACCTTGTGTTGGAAGGGTCCCGGCCAACCGCAAGCTATGTGTCCATGATAGCTTGTCATGCTAGTGACCTCATATAGATGAGTCGACATGGGCGGCGATCTGCCTATATGCCTTTGGACTGAGTCGAGTATTAGGTAAAGTAAATCAAGAGTCGAGTCGAATGCGTGCTCGATCAGAAGACAATATTTGGGTCTAAGATTTGGCTGTAACGAAGACACCGTGCTTCGGCACAAGATGTGGTGTTGAGTCCTATGTTATCGGCATATAAGTTGCATAGTTATGGTTTGAGTTGTGATGAGTTAAGTCAGGAGATGCCGCACGACAAAGTTGGTCGAATGACACTTAGTTCACAAGTTGGATGGGTCAGTTGATGATTTAGTAGCAAAGGGCCGCAAGGCGGCAAGGGCCACGAGGCGGCGATATGATCGAGTCTCATTGAGTTGCGAGGCACGGCCTCAGCAAGGGTTTGTAGCACGGTCACACAAAAATGGAGCCTCATCGCGTAGTTGCGTCCCTAATTTTAAGCCGTAAGGCAAACACGACTCGATAGGTTAACGTTGTTGGCACGAGAAGGGTCTTGAGGCAAAGTATGAGTTAACGTTGTCGTTGCAAGCACGGGATGGTCTAAAGACACAAAATAGGCCAAGACGTCTGTCCTAAAACTGATCCTAAAGAAAGAGTAGAAAGACAATCATAAAGGGACTATGTTACACAAAAGTAAATCAAACGTGTTGGTTTTGTATGGGTGGGCGAGGAGCTCATTCCACCAGTACAGTTGAGAACTGACACCCACATAGTTTTTATGTGCAGGCACATGTAGAAGCTCATGGCGCGGAGCTCGCTTGGATGCGTCGAGGCACGGAGTTCCTTGGCGATTCGAAGCGTACGGCCGCTTAGAGTCAAGACTTATACGGGACATAATGTATGGACATCGCCTTCCGAAGCATCTGTTGGTTCGAGACATGTATTGAGAGAAGAGAGAGAGCTGAGTGACTTGTAATGTGAGATGAGTGAGCTTGAGAGACTTATAATCTTGGCCTTGCGCCCTATTGTAACCTTTGTTTCAATATCAATAAAAGAATGTTTTGCTATGACTTGTGTTTTGCTTCAAATTTCGCTGCTATTATTCAATGTCTCTGTTTGGGACTTCTGTGCGACGACCCCGTCGCAGCCGCTGAAATCGACCGTTATGGAACCCGCCTTGCACGAGCGCAATCTAGGCTCGTGCGGCATCACGCCTTAGCGAGGACGATCGCTCCTACGGGAGCGGGACGTGACATAATGGTATCAGAGCACGGCTTTACGTCCTTGGACTATCGATTGAATTCTTTAACTTCGTTGTTTTCGCAAACTCCGAATTGTTGCTTCTGCAAAGTTGAAATCGTTGGTGCGCTCTCTCTCAAATGTCCTACGGGATGTCCATACAATAAGTCTATCTATTTTGCAAAACGTAGGAGAATAATTTTTGATAAAACAAAAAAAAGATGGTTCGCATAAGCACAGTTGGCTAAGTCGGGCTGGGAATATACACCAAAGTTGCGTCGACCTTAGAAGAGTCGAGTGCGGGATTCAAATTGTGTTGAGCAAGAATGAGTTGAACTCGATTGAGTAAAATGGGATGATTATCGATAGGGGTGCTATCGAGCGACGATAACGTCGGTGCGATATAAGGTGAGCGTGCTTGGAAATTGAGGAATGGTTCGAACGAATTTTTTTTGAAGAAGTCGGTTTTGATTTGAATGATAGTTTGAGGATTTGTTGAGTGACTTCATCCCTGAGTGGTGTATGCGATAGCCTCAGGGATGTCGATCGATCGGTTGAGGATTCGGGGTGTCGATGAGTCTATCAGCAAGCATCGTACATATACAAAGCCTTAGATTGAGTGAGTTGTTGTCATGAAGTTTGATAAGTGGATTCGAACAAATTAGAAATGGCATGCACAGAACGTGCACAAGATTTTGAGGATTGCGCGAGTATGAAACGCGAAAATGATTGAGTAGGTAAAATCGAATCGGAGAAAAGTTAAGGTGTAGCGAATGGATAACTTGATCGAAGAAATTGATACGGATCGTATACAAAAAGTTAGTACGACAGGTAGATAATGTACATGAAAGGTTTGACTTTGAAGTTACCCAAATGACTCTAATGATTGGATTGAATGTTGCTCGATGATTTGAGTTAGCAAGGAATGATACGAATTGAGAAAATACGTTGGTCGATGACTTAAGTAGATGGATAAACGATACGCAAATTTGGATTTGAGGAAATTGATGTTAAAAATAATTTGAGGGATAATGATCGAACTTAAATTTGAATGTCGAGGAGATTATCCATTCGGGCGATGGCATCATTCGCACGACTCGAAATTGTTGTAAAGGAAGATCGTCAGGTTACGCATATCGTCGATGGTATTGAGGCGTATCAAAGATCGATATGCGATAACTCGGGGGTACTCTGACTCGGCGAATGACGATCGTGCAAGTGTTATTGTTCGGTTTGATACAATACTTAGGATTTTGATTGAGATGAATGTTGAATGAAAATGATTGTGTCTTGAGGGTTATGCGGAGAACCACAGTATCGACATTCTTGTCTTGTGCGAGCGTAACTCCAGCCTCGCACATGTGTTACGGCGGATTTGGGTCGATTGTTCCGCGTGAGCGCTGACATAGTGATTCATGTCGCGGGAATGATCGAACTCAAAAAATCAGGACGCAGCAACGTTGATTGTCTCGACTTGTTGGTTTGATGCGAAGAAAAATTCGAGGATGTTTGGACTTGCGATTGATGATTGAATAAACTTGAGGATTGAGTAGGTCCAATCCGTGCATCCATAATGAATTAGTCCAGACGCAAAACAAGAGTTACGTCCCAATGAGGATAATTATCCCGCGAGAGCATGCATGGTGATTCATGCCCACCGTGGATAATCTGACTCGCGTGAGATCGGGGCGCAACATATTATTAAGCTAGACGACCTTATAATCGATTACGTGAATTGGAATAGATGACTTAGAAAATATGGAATGCAAAATTTTAGTTAGCGACGAATTACGTCATAGCGTGCTTGACTTGATAATGATTGATAGACAGATTATGTCGAACGTGTTCAAGAGATAGACCATGCGAAATGGCTTGATGAACGAAGTGATATTGATATGTCAAGGAGTTGGTGGAAATGTGAGTTATCATAGGATGGCTTTGCTGAATGACTCAGATCCCGTACGACGAATGTTGGGATGTGTGTAGGAAATCTATGCTCGAAGTTTAGAAATCGAAGTGATGCGAGCTTGGGTAGAAAACCCCGTACTATCAATTTGGTTTTACCTTAGGATGGGGTCAGTGTTGATATTATTGTTTGGAAACTATGATTCCAATACTGACGGAAAGACATAGCCGAGCGATTAGGCAGCCGTCCGAGTACGAAGTGGTAGGATTTGTGGAGGCACCACTCACGAGTATCGGTTGACATGCATGTATATCAGGGACGCTTGAATATGTGCACGATTCGACTCGAGTGGTGATGGCGGGATTCGCTATCACGAGGCTTGGTTGAAATACATATATTTTGGGGACGCCTAAGATATGTGTACGACCCATACCAAGTGATACGTTAAATTCAAGTGAGGTTGAGGAACAGGAAAGTATCGAGGATTTGGAGATCGTGAGTTTTGAAGAAAAGATTGTGGATAGCACGAGCGTGGCTCGGATTGAGGGAACACATAGGAGAAATATGTGCGAGAAACGTAGGATGTTGAGTCGAGTGATAACTCGATAAGTGTACTCAGTTAGTTTCGAGGACAAAACTTTTTTTGAGTGGTGTATGATGTAGTTGTCACGATCCGCACCCTTATGAGGGGCACGAGCACGTGGGTACGTCCAGCCTACGCCGCAGTATCGGCAGTAGAATGCTGTATATAACATCTGTAAATACTACGACTAACAATATAAAGGTACCTGTACAATATATACACTCCGAGTGGAGGTGACATAGCAACACAGTCTCAATCAAAGAATAAAACTAAGGTAGATAGCACAGAAGAAAACATATGATAGATGTAATAGAACATAAGTCCAATGTCCAACACAAGCCCAGATATATACAACATCACAGGGTCTCAAAATATAACATAGAAGCTACAGTCTGATAATACTAGCTGGATCGTAGTCCAGGCAACCCAACTAAGCTACACTACTCAGGGAGTACAAAATCTAGTGGCTCTACTATAAGGCCACGCTCCTGGACTACCCCATCTGACTCGAGCCCATAATAGGTCGAGCAGTCCGCCTCAGAATCATCTGTAATATATATCAACGGTATCCTGTCAGGAAAATGAGCAAGTACAAGGACCGAGGTTGTAACTCTTCTCCCGAGCAGAACTTAGTCTCCAATCAAGGTACAATATAAAGGCATATAGAACATGTGAGTAACTGAATATCATAGTATGGTGAGAAAGTACTGAATGTAGAACAGAACAGAATATATGATACAATAAGTAAATATAAAATATGCTTTGAATTATTAGAGCGTTATGTGATCGGCTTAGGATAAGTGACAGGACAGGCTATCCACTTGGCCCGACAATCCGCGGTGACCTCAACGGAAAGTCATACCGGCCAACCTGGATAACGAGCACAAGGTAAATGGGATCTCGCTACACCCTACGTGAGGGGAGAGTGGCACGAGCACAAGAATAGTGACAGGGTGGCTTGGATCACATAGCCCCTAATAATTCCCCATCCCCGAATAGTACAATGGATCTGGACATGACACGTCATGGCACGTAATTCCATAAGAGGGTAGCAAGTCTTCTTAGAAATCGGTGTCTATACAAGTACAGGGAACAAGACATGAAGTATACCGATATACCCAAAAATCTAGGAACAACATCTCATGTCATGATCCAACGTATACTAGTCCGTGAACTATCGTGACTGAGAATCAAGTAAGACACTACGACTGTATCGGATATAGTAGATATCAAGACAATGAAAACTATCAGTGAATGTACTCACCTGCTGTCCTGAGCTGTAGGGTATATCAATGCTCAGAATGGTAATCAGAAACCTAAAGATGAGATATTTCATGTTAATTTAGGTTTAACAAAGTTAAGAATGATTTATAATGAATGATATGAAATCTAGGTCAAACTAGGTCTCACTGAGTCACACCAAGTCCTGTCAAGTCAATCTAGGTCAAATTAAGTCATATCAAGTCAATCTAAGTCAGACTAAGTCAACCCTAGGTCATACCAGTCATCGCAAGTCAAAACAAGTCAAAGCAAATCAAACGGGGTCAAGAGTTGCCCTACAGTTGACTTTTAGTCAACTGGTCAACCCTGGTCAACTCTAGGTCAACCTTAGGTCAAACTGGTCAAATGTTGACCAACATTTGACTTTTGGTCAACTGGTCAACTATGGTTTGGATTTGGTCAAATTTAGACAAAGTGTTGACTCATCGTTGACTTTTGGGTAAAAAGTCAACTCTGGGTCAACCAAGCCAAAATCGGTTCAAAAATGACATTTGCAGGGTGTACCTAACAAGTCACCTAAGTTTCAAGTTAATCCGAATACCCGAACCCCGTATCTTGAAATTCCCGATTACCCCTTTAATACACTTACCCTTAAACCATTCTAACTTGACGCCAAGTGGCCTTCCCTTAGGAATTCCACTCCCGGCTTCCTAGGGTAGTAGGGTACTAGCCTACACAATCATTACCTACAAAGTTCCCTAGGGCAAGTGGACATCCAGTCCATCTTACGGTCCATATCGGTCGTTTACCCGTTATCTTGAATATCTCAAGATACTCAATGGTACCGTGCGATACCATCATCCTAATCCCACACGCAATCCCGATTTCAACCTAGGAGCCTACCCACAAAATCTAATTCACATTAACTAGGTCCCCTTCAAGTTTGGATGCGTTCCGAATCACGGAACTCAAAATCACCCTCTCACCAAATCTAATTCACTCAACATTCACTCACTCAATCTCACCTTTTTCCACTCTACTTAGGACTAGTTGTAGGGGCTATTTTAGTGGGTTAAATAGGTGTATATATAGAGTATATATAGGGGTATATATACGTATATATATAGGTATATAGGTGGGTCTATGGGGGATCAAATGGGGGCCTAAGGGGGGGTGCTACTGCTGCTGTGCTGCTGCTAATGCTGCTGCTAAGGCTGCTGCCTGCTGCTGCTAGTGCAGCTGCTGCTGTGGGGGGGAGGGGGGCAGCAGCCCCTTGGCCCCCCTGCTGCTGTGCAATGCCTTCCTCTCCTCCTTTCTTTCCTCCTCCATTCTCACACTCTCCTCCCTCTCTAATTTCTCTATTCTTCCTCTCAATCTCTCTAATATATATATATATATATATATATATATATATATATATATATATATATATATATTTTTTTTTTTTTGTGTGTGTGTATGTAGATATGTATGTGTGAGTGTGTGTATTTATATATAGAGAGGGGAAGAAATGAGAGAATGTATGTGTGTGATATATATATATATATATATATATATATATATATATATATATATATATATATATATATTTAATATATATATATATATATATATATATATATATATATATATATATATATATATATATATATATGGACACACACACTCCCACACATGGACACACACACACACACACACACATATATATATATATATATATATATATATATATATATATATATATATATATATATATATATATATATATATATATATATATATATATGGACACACACACACACACACACAGAGATATATATATATATATATATATATATATATATATATATATATATATATATATATATATATATATATATATATATATATATATATTTAAAGGAGAACCTTTTATTGAATGAAAGCCTACAACTGCTCGGATCCCACAGGCGGGAACCGGGCCAAAAGACAAACAGTAAGCAAAGAAACTAACAAAAGAAAACAATAGAGCGCGCTGTCCAACGGAAGACGCGGGGCCCGAGACACTCCAAAATTCAAACGTTCAAACAGAAAACACGCAACCCGGAGAAAAAAGGGGGAGGGGGGCACGTGGCAGCCCGACGTGCGTCCCGAGGGGGACTGGACCTGGCGCAGAGCTCAGGGGGCACGTACCGAGGGAGCTACCCACGTGCAAGCCGACGGGGGGAGCGCTGCCCACGACGAGTCCACGGCGGGTGGGACGGAGGGAGACGGCGGAGGGGAGTGCCGGCCAACGGGAGGAGCAGGGCACGACGAGCAGTCACGACGCCGGCGAGGCCACGGCAGGGGCCAGCGCGGCTCCCACGCGGACCGAAGCAGAGGGGGCTTCGGCGAGGGGTCGTCGAACAGAGGGGTCGACGAGCAGGGGCTCCGGTGAGGGGTCGTCGAGCAGGGGTTCGACGACCGGAGGAGCGCCGAAGGGGCGATCCCGGGAGGGATCGGGGGCGGCTGAGGGGAGGAAGAGGGGGTCTCGGCCGCCTGCGGGCAGAGGGGGGTGGGGGCAGCCAAGGAGAGGGGGGGGGGGGCCTACCCCCGGCTAGGGTGGTTCTCCGGCAGGTGACGGAGAGAGCGCCGGAGGCCTTCGCAAATGGCGAGGCGAGGAGGGGACCGCGCCGACGCAGAGAACGAGAGGCTGGCCGACGCAGGCGACTGCGCGGCCACACGAGCCCACGATGGAGGAAAAGAGGAGAGCGCCACCGCCGACGAGAGAGGGGGTTCCGGTGCAATGGAGAGGGCGGGACCTCCATGGGGGGCTACGGCGGTGAGGGGGAAAACCGACGCAGGGGGTCCGGGCCGCCGGGAGAAGCAGCCGGGGGGCTGACTGTCACGCCCCAGAACCAGAATACTGGAGAGCGGGGGCAGACACAGCCAGCTACGTATATTGAGATAGAATACATCTCAACTATACGGTCACGGCTGTCTAGATATGAGGGTTTACTACAAGCCAGCAGTCTCTTAAGGTCAAGCCTATTGTCTCAATCTCAAGCAATTAACAGAGTTACAAGATGTTAGAGCATCAAATATATATATATAAGGCGTCCCAAATATTACATATTGGATGATCATGAAGCTAGTCGTACAAAATGATAGGACTAGCAAGAGTTCAGTCATACATGATCAACCCTAGGATTTGTTAATCATGTTTACAGCCCGTAGGCAGACAGTAAGTAAATGTGCATCGAGCTAACAGGTGCTCGTCGGCTAAACGCCTCAAAAGAATAAATTTACATATAAGTGGGTGAAACAAAAAAAGGAAAACCCACTCGTAGCCCGGGTTCCGTCTAGTGTTCACCATTGGACTGGAAGCTGGGTAGATCCTCGGGAGCTGCTCCAAAATCTGGCCACACAAAACCAGCTGGGTCAAACCCCAGAAAGAGCAAGTGCCACAAAGGAGGCCACAAATAAGAACAAAAGCCAGCATATCAGAACATAAAGAATAAAGGAAAGTACAAGTAATAAAAGTACACAGGGCGATAAACGACTAGGGACGTGGAACCATTCCGGGAGCCAGGTTACAATCTTTAAACCAAACAAGGACCGGGATTGTAACCCTTCGCCTGAATAGCTCACTGCCTCTACCCATTTATCGTTAGAGATAAGTAAAACAATCATGATCAAGAGTTCCAGGTACAAGACTAGACAAGACTTAGATAGGGCTGGACACCATTCATTCACAATCGGCCAAGCAAGTACTACGGCTTACTACTTTAACTAACTAGGGTTATCACAAGCCTAATTACTAACAAGATGCAAGTGAGAAACTCCCAGTCCCAAGCCCTGCAGACCATCCAGTTATCCTTCCGCGGGTTGAGAGTTACAGGTGGGTACATTGCCCGGGAGACAAATGTACCCTTAGGTGACTTAGAGGGTGCAACACATGACAGTGTGCTGTAAATGTGCTATACTCGTCGGCAAGCTACAAGTCCATTAAAGCGCCCAGATAACGAGATTGCCTGTGACTGGGAATTCTCCATGTTCTAGTTTGATCTAATCATTAGCCTAATCCAGTTTAGCGCGAGTCCCTGGCCGTGGTACCCAGGGAGTCACGTCCTAGACATGATGCAAGACAAGACAAGTGGATTGTACAAGCAAGCAAGCAAGAACACCCACGGTGTCAAGGCAAGTCAAGTCAAGTTATCAAGTCAAGTCAAGTCAGGAGTGCGCCGCCACGGGCCACTATCAAGTTATCAAGATAAATCATGTCAGGGTGCTTGTTAGGAGTGCGCCACGACAGGCCACTATCAAGTCAGGTTGGTCATGTCAGGAGTGCACCACTACGGGTCACTGTCATGTTATACTAGTTCCTTGTCATACCATGTTGTGTACAATAGTTATTCCAAACATATTAAGCAAGTAGGTTGTGCAAGGGGGTCAGGGGTAGGTCTGTGCAGGGTGTGTACTGCGCATGGAAGAGCTGCGCAAGAGTTGTCTTACGCAAGGGTTACCTTGCGCAAGGGTAGACTGCGCAGGGGTTACCTTGTGCAAGGGTAGTTTGCGCAAGGGTGGGTTGCGCAGAAGTGAATTGCGCAGGAGCGGTTTGCGCAGAAGTGAATTGCGCAGGGGTTACTTTGCGCATGGCTGGATTGCGCATGGCTAGCTTGCGCCACAGTCCAGCGCAGCGCAAAGCGCTGGCCAAGTGACTGCGCAAACGGCCATGCGCTAAAGATCACAGGCTAGGGGTGCACAATCGGCCATGCGCTAAAAAGCGCAAGGCAGGGGGCTGTTCTTCCTGGCCGAGATCAAGTCTAAAAACACCAAGAACTTCAATTCTTCATATTTTTGTCAAATCAAAACCAAATCTAGATTTTCAAAGTTCTAACTTGAGTAAAATTGAATTCTCTTCCACATGGAAGCATCAAAACAAGCAAAAATCAAAGTTTAATAGATCAAAACCAAGGATTTCCGAAAATGGTTAAAACCTAGATCTAGAAGAATGAAAGCTCCAAATCCCAAAATTCCAAGTTCTAATGTTGATCTACATGTCCTAATCTATCAAATGGACAAATAAAATTGGGTGCTTATTTGTTGGCAAGGTGCACTTGCCTATTGGTTGGGGAGTTGTGTGGAAGAAGGAAGAATAAGAAGTTTGTAAGAAATAAATGAGAGAATAAAGAGGAGAGAGAAAAGTAGGTGGTGTTATAAAGTGGGGGAGTTGTGGTGTGTTGAGGGAGGAGGGTAGGTTAAGGTGTTCCATTCATGATGAACCAAACTAAACCAACTTTCACAAAATAAAACCAAGCCATGGTCAAAAATCCATTTACGAGAAACCAAAATCCGCAAGTCAAGAAAATAAAATACGTGCCAAAAATCAAATACGAGCATAAATACGAAATACAGGAAATGGGGGTGACACTGACGGAGGACGGGGGAAGGGCGGGAACGCCAGGAAGGGCCACAACCTGGCCGCCAGGGAAGAGAGAGGGGGGGGGCCACTTTCTGGCCGCCGGGTGCAGGAGGGGACGGGTGGACGGCCATCGCCGGAGGAAGACGGAGGGCGGGGGCCATCCCAGGTCCGCCGGAGGTCACAGCCGGAGGGCGAATGGACGTGGCCTCGCAAGGCCACCGCAGGGGGCGGGCGAGGGGGGGCACACCGGAGCGGAGAGAAGCTGGCCTGGCGAAAGGCCCGCGCCCGGTGGAGGGATGGCCGGAGGTGGCCGTGGGGGCAGGCGGAGGGCGTGGCCGCCTACGCCGAGCCCGACGTCGCCGAGGACGGTGGCGACGTGGCCGCGGAGAGTCGACCTGGCTGAACCCGGACAACCACGGTGGGGGGCCTCCCTGGCAGAGCCCGGACAACCACGGTGGGGGGGTCCAGGTGGGTCCCGGCCGTCGAGGGGGGGAGGGGAAGCCTCCGTAGGGGACGAACACCGCGAGGGGCGCCGCCGGGCCGAGCAGCCCGAGCGGCCAGCCCAGCCACCAGACCCCCAGCGGGGAGGTGGGCGGAGAGGCGAGGAGTGGGGCAGACGCCTGCATCCTGCGAGCCTGATCCATCTTTTCCTATCTATATATATTATATTTATATATATATATATATATATATATATATATATATATATATATATATATATATATATATATATATATATATATATATATATATAAACACACTCACACACATACTAAATAAGTTTAGGAGTATCTAAACCACTTAGAGGCAAAACCTAATTATTCTAGAAGTGTCCAAATTTGGGGGAAACTCAAGGACACAACCACAAATCACAACTTCTCCTAGGACACTCCAAACGGACTCAAACTTGACACGAATAGGGACACGAACGGTGATCAATCCTACGGGGTCTAAACTAAATTACATGATGAAAAGAATAAGTTAGAGAATAGGTTGTACCTATCGGAAGATGGATTCCCGATTCGAAAGTCCCCCGACACGGCTCCGACACAATGAATTGTTTAGGACACACCCTTGCACTTCTTGCTCCCAAAAGCTTGGAGAATCTTCACTTGGGGTAGAGGAAGAGTTGGATGGAAGAAAAATGGGAATAAAAGAATTATTTTGAGATCAAAACTAGGGATTTCTATTCTTACTTTTGAAAGAAACTTGGAGAAGAAGAAGATGGTGATATTTTGAAGTGGAGAAGAAGGAATGGATGGGGGAAGGGCGGCCGACCATAAAGGGGGTGTGGGGCACTTGTTAATTACAAGTTTGCCCCTTCCTATTGTTTGCAAAAACAAAAGTTGATCTTATTTCACAAACTTTGTAAGAAGATTACAAGAATTCTGGAAAAGTACAACTATAGGAATCTGATCTGAATGACGATCGCTTTATCCCTTGGACGATGTGAACTTTGAAGATGGTAGCCTCTGAAGATTGCAGCAGTACTTTGGAAAGAACTCCTGATTCTGGTGATGATCTCTGTGTGTGTGATAATGAAGACTTGAAACTCTATTTATAGAGTTCTAGAAATAACTAACTTTTAGTTATTCTGAATTGCGCAGACTTTGGATTGCACAAGCAATGAACTGCACAGACAGTTACTTGATCGTGGACCACCTGTATATGACACGTGGCATTGTTTGATTGAAATGTGCTTGGTCGTGTACAGACGGTTGCCACATGGTGAGTAATTGATGGCATGTAGGCCATGTGTACATTGTCAGTTGTCTTGATGGAGTACGCCACATGAACTGTGCTGTCTTCAGATTGCGCTGGGGTGGACCGCGCTACAAAGAGTCTGGCAGATTGCACTTTATGTACAGCTGTCCTCGAGCGTTGTGCTGTACGATAAACCAACAGTTTCCTCGTTCTTCGTGCTGTCAGCTGTCAGAAGATCTGATTCTCTGTCAGATAATGATGACGAGGCCACGTCAGCTTGCGCACTTGGATGAGTACATAGTTCAGCCTGTACAATTGAGTTGTTGCACAATCTGTCTCCTGTGTAGTTCACTTGAAGGATGCACAATTTGATTTTCATGACTTCTTTGATGGGTGCAACTTGATTTTTAGGACCTACAAGACCCCCTTCAAAGTTTTCGAAGTTTGAAAATATTCAAAGCTTCGAAATACTTTGAATTTTGATTTTAAAATCAAGTTGCGCAAATAATGCCCTGTCTGCGTAATTGGAGGAGTCAGCTCCCATTTCTTCGGCGTAATCCGAGGCGACCGTTACTCTCGAAAAACTATAAATAGTTCTCCTTCTTCTTTCTGTCATTCCTTACTTGTTTCCACTTTGTTCAAGAGAGAAAATTCCCGAGCCCACTCCGACTCTTTTCCTTCTTCTCCATCGACTTCAATGGCTCCGAAGCGTTCTGCTGCCGACAAGGGCAAAGCCCCCGCCGAATCTTCGACTCGGGCTGCACCGTGCATTTCACGACACAAAATTGGTCATCTCGCACTGTAAGGTAGTCGCTCGATCAAAAACCCTTTTTAGGGTTCTTCGACATGATTGAATCTTCAAACCTATCTCTTTTTAGAGATTTGGTTATATTGCGCCGCCCTGTTTAGGGTTTCGGTTGCACAAACCCAATAGTTTTCATTTTTATGAAGACTATTTTCTTGCGCAATCGGTTGGAAAGCACTGGCAAAAGTCAGCGCATTCTATCGGTTTGCGCAAGTCTGTCCAGCGCAAACTGTTGCCTTGCGCAAGCTTGTTAGCACAATCTGATGGCTTGTGCAAGTGAATATGTTGGCACAACTGGACAGTTTGCGCATAAAAGCTGTTGTTACGCAATCTGATGTTTTACAAACAGCACAATCTGATGCTTGCGTAATTTGCTAATTTTTTTGGACATAATCTTTGATTTTGTATATACTGAATTCTGTCTTTCTGTTTGATGCAGTTAACATCAGAGAAGACCCAGATTATGAAATCTTTGCAGGGACCCTTGCTGAACCAGAGTTTAATGAAGATTTGTCCCATGTAATATTTCCCCAATACGCTCTGCCATCTTTCCGTCAAGCCATCTTAGTAGCACAGGACAACGAAACTTTATTGAGTCTGATGAATGGGCAGCCTCTGCAGACTGCCGATGCCATTACTCATAAGAAACCCCTGTTTCTATTCGGTGAGGCTCTTGATAAGAGTTCTCAGCCGAGGCCTCGAGTCGAACAAAGACTCTTTCAAAGAGGTGAGAAAAGAATACTGTTACCAGACATTGCCAGGTGTCTCCCTCTATCCCGCTATGCTCATACAAGTTATCCCAGGAGGATGGACTGGGATATTACTCCACTACAGCAAGCCAGAACAGGAAATATTTGTGTAAAGAAAGGACCGAATCACAATGATATGTTCTATAGCTCATCTGAGCGTCACAGCTCCTTGCTCAGAGGATTGAAGCCCGGCTGCATCCCACCAGAGAACTCCTCCTTGCTGCTGCCAGTTAGGACGCCGATCTTTGCGAATGAATTTGCAAAGGTTGAGGAAAGATACCCGGATCAGGACATCCGGTTGACAGGTCTGGTGAACCCAGATAACAAAAGATGGAACTGCATAACCAATTGGATATTGGTTCAGTTCGAAGAGAAGCTCAAAGAGATTGAGCTGTACCAGGCGGTATACTCTACCGTATATGGATTCCTCCCCAACCCTCATCTGTTTCTCGCTTTGGCGAAGAGGTACAATTTTAGGACAGGGACTTTCATGACACCCTGTGGAGAGATTGGACTAGCTCTTCATGAGATAAAGTATATCTCAAGCTTACCAATGGAAGACTTTCCCTATAAAGAATTTGTTCCCACCAACGACGAGTTGGACCGACTTCGTTATGAGAATACGGATATGGTGGCCGTTTTTGAAGAATTGCTGTGCCAATCTAAGATCTGCTCCATGTATTACAAGAGTGGTTCCTCTGGCACTTACTACTCGTCAAAGTGGTTGTCCTATCTCTTCCTGAACTACATCATCGAAAAGAAGACTAAGGATCACGATACGTGCAATCCTACCTTCTTCAAACCACTCAGCCATAGTGAGGTGATAGGATTGATGGAAGAAAACAAGGAAATGGACATCAAGGTTGATGATGAACTTCAATATCCCTCTTTCAAGACAGGGGATATTATTGAAAGTTTCATGAGAATGGACTATAGGCCCATGTCAAAGGAAGCCCAGCTGGCGGGTTTCCTCACATATTGGCTGCGACGATTCGTCGGCCCCAGAGCGAGTGCCGTAGATCGCTTCCATCGCAGCGTGCTCTTTGCTGCCGTCCGTCTAGTCTTTGGCTACCGGATGGATCTGCTATCGGCGATGACCTGCAGAGTGAACGCGGGTCTTCATCTTTTTGTTGATTCAATGCTCAAGGGGAAAGGAGAGAAAGGGAACTTCCCTCGGCTGGAGCTTTCCTACACTTATTTGTTCGGATGGTTGCTTCTGCACCATCCTTCATTGATGAACCCCGATATGGAGACGGTCAGCGGAAGCTTCTTACGGAGATTCTCTAGGAGCAAATGGATTTATACCAGCCTAAGAGATTGCAGACGAGCACTGAATCTCGGGAAAGGGTAGAATTTCTATTGTGTTCCTCCTCCGACTGGTTATGAATATATGTCTACAAATCTGGTTGATCTTGGGAGGCAGCCTTTGGGTCGTGCAGCATTTGATTGGCTGAGGACGATTAGGCCGTCGTACATGGTTTATAGATTTGAAGATGAATGTTACTTGGAACCATATTTGCCAAGCCGCTTTGCTCGTCAATTTGGCTACGACCAGTTCTACGTGGGTAACGCCATAACGTGCCTGCAAGGACAAGATTATTTGATCGATGGCGCCCGGGCATGGGCTTATTACAATGCTCGAGATACCAGAGCCATGTTCTCGATGCCAACAAAGAGCGACCATGGCCCGCGGATGTTGTACACATATTCCATCTTCTACACATCGGCGAACACCTTTGCTGAGAATTTCAGTCTTGCCGATAGCTTCGCGACGGCGACTAGATTAAAGAAGGGAACAACTGTTGTGGTGGCTCCTGGCAACGAAGAAGAACGTGAACCGGCCGATGTGCCGTTGGAAGCTTCTAGGGAGGCCAACATCCAAGAAGAAATCAACGAGCTATTGCGCATCTCTTTAAAAGTTGTCAAATCTCCTGCCAAGGAGAGGAAGAGAAGGAGAGAAGAACCTTCTTCTCCAGTTGCGAAGAAGAAACTTGTCATGGAACCATCAGAAAGGGTCACGACCCGATCACAATCTCGGCAACAGGTCGAATCAACCCAGAGAGAAGAAGCGACCACCCTAACTTCTATTCCAAGACCAGACAATGTTATAGATGTAGAGAGTCCAGAGAGACCTCTACATAGAAAGAAGTTAGTCCTCCAAAAAAAAAGGTAGTCACTCTTCGACCTATGTCATCGGTCGTAGCTAGTGCTATTGCCGGAGTTACAATGTCATCTCCCACTCCTGCCCATGAACCTAGGCAGGAAACTCCTAGTCCAGAACAGAGAGATGAGGCTGTAGAGCCCGGAAAAGACATTGTGGAGAAAGAAGATGAAGTTTTGCTATCTCCTTCACTCGCAGTGGAAGCTGTCCAACTTTCTACTACACCAGGAACAATCCGTGAAGAAGAAGATCGTTTAATGATTGAAGCATTGAATGATTGCGACTTCGGCCTGCAGGATGATGTAAATTTGACTGTCGCAACTGACAGCGAAGAAGCACCGGAAGACAGTGTGAGTAATGAAAACATATCAACAGAAGCTGTTGATGATACTTTAAACCCCGAAGAGGACTCTAATGTCTATGTATCCTCGAAAGCTGTTGACGACACATTGAATCCTGAAAAGGATGTTGAGGTGCATGTGTCTCCGAAAAAGAATACGGGTGAAGAAGTAGCACCTGAGAAAACTACTCCTGCTGCTCCCAAAGGTATTAAACAAGATTATCAACCTTCTTTTCATAGATTAATGGCTAACATCCATATTTTTATCCATGCAGAACATGAATCTTCCCCAGTTCCTCCCGTATGTACAAACATAGTACCAATAACGGCTATAGCTAGTGGTAGCCGACATTTTTCGGGTGGCTCTGAGGCTGGTAGTAGCCAGGCAGTAATGTCTGAGGCTACTTCTTCTAGATTGGAGCTTGTGCCAACAGATGATAGACTTGTTGCTGAACTAAGTCATGGTAAGATTGCCTTTTACTTTTGATCCTTTTCGATTAGTTGTAAATGAAACCAAAATGATAAGGTTCATTTGATTTTGCAGAAGAACATCTAGGAGGGGCAGCTAGCTCTACGATGGCTCCTCTGTCTAAAGAACCCTCTACTCAAAGGAAAGAAGCTGAACGTCTATCTTCACAGACACCTGCTGCTGCTTCCACGTCTATGGGAGTAGCTGCTACTCCTGGTGCTCTGGCTGCTAACCGATTTATCATTAGCTCCTTCAGCAACCTTTTCTTTAATTCGTTGAAACCCTTAGTAGATAGGGTAATAGAGAAAGAAGATGCTGGTTTCTCAACAGTTAGAGGTCCAACCTCCTATTTGATCAATGCCATCCGCAATCAGGGCGACGAAGCTCAAGCCATTTTTCTTGAACATGTACTAGATGAGCTGGAGGCATCGGTTAAGATTTACAAAGAGCTTAATAGGGGGAGATGGAGCTCTTGGTACAGGCTGAATTCGAGAAGATGTCACAAGAAGCTGCAATTGCGAAGGTTGATCTCCAAGTTCTCTTGGACACTTTCTCTACTAAGTCTGCTGAATATAATTCCCAAGTGGAAACAATAGCATCTGTTGCTGAAGAGAAGGAGAGGAAAGTTGTCGAGCTGCAAGCAGAATCGGTCCGTCTTCAAGAAGAGCTGAGACTTGTTCAGCTTGCTCTGGAGGATGAGACCACACAACACCAGGCTGCAGTGCAACAACTGAACGCTCTAACTCAGGAAAGAGATGAGTATGTCGCAACTCATCAAGATGAAATCTCTCGCAGAATAGTAACCATGCCATCTTTCGACGATAAGTCTGGGATGAAGGAAGCTAGGAAGCGAGTGATGGACTCTCGTGAGGAGCGACTGCAATCTTTAAAGCAGCAGATGACCAACTTGATGACCCCGCCAGCGGAATGAGAAAGACTTTTTGTATCTTCGATTTTTATGATATGTAATTTTGTATTGTCTTTCAATTTTGATGAATAAAAAGACATTTTCTTGGTGGCTCTATTATTTATTGCATATCTTATTCAGATATAAATAATAGCGATAGAAAATATATTCAGAGGTGCAAGACATGATATATTTCTCGATTTTGAAAAATAATTATATTCAATTATATCTGCTCAGAGGTAATATGGACATGGCAGAATATAATTAAATATCATTATTTCAGTAGACAACTTAATCAAAGATGACAAGTTGCTGATATAAACGAAATAGATGATTCGTCAAAACGTGTGAACGAAATGAATCGTCAAGATGAACGGATGGACCGTCAAATGAATAAAATGAACGGGTGAACCGTCAGATGGATAAAATGAACGGGCAAACCGTCAAGTGAATGGATGAACGGATGAACCGTCGGATGTATGTGATGAACGGGTGAACTGTCAGATGAATGTAATGAACGGGCGAACCGTCGGATGAATATGATGAACGGACGAACCGTCAGATGATTGTAATAAACGGGTGAACCGTCGAGTGAATGGATGAACGAGTGAACCGTCGGATGAACGGACGAACCGTCAGATGAATATAATGAACGGACGAACCGTCAGATGAATATGATGAACGGGTGAACCGTCAGATGAATGTGTCTCTTCATTGTCTTACGACTCTCTGTCTATAAATAGAACAGAAAATTAGATGAAATGATTACTTTCACTCTTCAAGATGTCGTCTGGAGATGCATCTAAGAAGGCTGAGATCGCCCCGATGGTTGAAGCGGTTACTGAAGAACATCCAGTCGAGCCGGCCCAGCCAAAGCAGACAGAGGCAAGCGAAGGTTCATTTACATCCAAGCCGCCAAAGGACATCTTGGACTTCCTTCTTGAACCAGGGAAGATTGAAGAAGAAGAAAAGGCCATGAGGATGGCTGCTTGCAAGTTCCTGGTGGGTTCGGACAAGAATGTTCTCGGCTCTTTTGCCGATTATGTCTTCGATAAGGATGGCAGTGGCCCGCGTCCCAATTTTGAGAAGGATGATAGTGACCTTCCTTGATATTATGTACTATCATTCATGATAAAATAAAATTGAATTTTATTTATGAACTTGTCTAATGATTACAAGCAATGTCTTTTACATTTATACATAATACTTTTTGAGGAACTTGCCATTGATAGGCATCATTGCAACTCGACCGTCTAGCTCTGTGAGTTGATAGGCTCCATTTGAGAAGACTTTGCTCACGATGTATGGCCCTTCCCACTTCGCATCAAATTTGCCCTTGCTCATGTGAGTCATAGTCATGGGACACCTGACTGTTAAAACAAGCTCTCCTTTCTGAAAGACTCTGACCTTAACTTTGCGACTGAAAGTCTTCGAGATGCGAGCTTGGTATAACTCAATATGTTGTTGAGCCAATAGCCGCTTCTCATCGAGCGACTCCAATTCTTGAAGTCGGAGAAGGTCGTTGTTCTCTATAGTGAGCTCTTTGGCGATAGCAATCCTCAAAGATGGAATTTGAAGCTCCAGGGGTAGAACTGCTTTACAGCCATACACCAAAGAGAAGGGTGTACAGCCTGTAGGGTTGCGGACCGTAGTACGGTAGGCCCAAAGACATTCTCTAAGCTTCTCACTCCAGTTTCGTTTGTTAGTAGACACAAACTTTTTGAGGAGCTTGATGATAGTCTTGTTAAAAGCTTCTGCCAAGCCATTAGCAGCAGGATTATTGGCTGTCGAAGCAACATTGTCAATCCGATGATCGTCACAGAACCTTGTGAACTTTTGGCTGATGAACTGAGGTCCGTTGTCATGGATAATTCTTCGAGGTACACCAAATCTATAGATGACATGGTGTTTGACGAAGTTGATGATACTGCAAGTCTTGACTTCAGCCAAGGGTATGTCTTCAGCCCATTTGGAGAAGTAATCGATTATTGCCAATATAAACTGATGTCCTCTAGAAGAAGGAGGATTGATGGAACCTATAACGTCCATGCCCCAAGCTTCAAAAGGCCAGGAAGCAGCAGTCGGATGAAGGAATTCTGATGGTTGATGAATGAAATCTGCGTGGATTTGACAAGCTCAACATTTTCTTGCATATTCGATGGCATCAGATACCATAGAGGGCCAGTAGTAACACATGCATCGGATGCGATCCTGTAGCTTAGGACCAGGTTAATGTGCTCCGCAGACACCGTCGTGAGCTTCACGCAAGACTTGCTTTGCTTCATCATCAGCAAGACAGCGCAAGAGTAAGCCGTCATAAGTCCGCCGGTAAAGAGTTTTAGTGGTCTGATTGTAATAGAATCGCAGAGACCGCCGACGAATACTCGTAGCTTTCTTGGGATCATCAGGGAGTATGTCATGAACTACAAAGTTGATGAAAGGAGCTCTCCAATCTTCATTAATAATATTGGTTTCAGTAAGATTACTGAACTCAATATTACGATTGTTTTCGACGCAGAATAATTCCCGATTAGAGATAACCACCACCTGTTGTCTTTTGATAGGGATGGCTAAGACTGCTGCAAGATTGGCTAAAGCATCGACTTCAGTATTGCAAGCTCGTCGGACATATTCGATGAAGAAGGCTTTGACTGATGTAGCCATATTGATTGCCGCTTCATAGTAAGACACTAGATCTTGATGGCGAACTTCATAGGTTCCTCTAACCTGGTTAACAACCAGCTTGGAGTCACCATAGACTTCAAGATACTCGACATTCAGTTGTTTAGCTAACTGAAGGCCAATGAGTAGAGCATTGTATTCTGCCACATTGTTGGAACAAGGTTCATCTAAGGAGTAGGCTCTTTGAATAGCTGACCCGTCTGAAGAAATAAGGACAATTCCAACTCCTGCAACAATGGCACCATTGGGTCCAATCCTGGATGCACCGTCAAAGAATAGACGCAAGTAGGAAATTCTTCGGAGACCATATTTGATTCCAATGTCTCGTCTGGAATTTCATCATAGAGTTTGGATGTCTCTGGAACAGGATAAGCTGCTAAGAAATCTGCCATTGCTTGACCTTTGACAGACTTTTGAGGAACATACACCATATCATATTGGGCTAGCAGAATGGCCCATGTAGCCAGCCGAGAATTGAGTGTGCTAGGCTTCTTCATCAGTACCCGAAGAGGATTAACTCGAGAAATGACATGAATAGTTTGCCCATTGATGTAATGCCTCGTCTTTTGAACAGCGAACATAAGAGCTTGGCATTCTTTTTCGACCGGACTATAACGGTGTTCGGCACCAATCATAGTACGACTAAGATAGTAGATGGCATGTTCATGACCTTCTTTGTTCTTTTGGGCAAGTAAAGCACCCAATGAATGATCCATAGCACGGACATACATTAAGAACGGTATACCTGAAATCGGTGGCACCAAGACTGGTGGATTCATGAGATATCGCTTTATGTCGTCAAATGCTCGTTGACATTCTTCGGTCCAGATGAAAGATATACCCTTCTTCATTAGCTGAGTAAATGGTCTGCAGCATCTAGACAGATTCGAAATAAACCTCCTGATGTAAGCAAGTCGACCTTGGAATCCTCGTAGCTCTTTTAGGTTGCGTGGAGGACGCATCTCTTGAATGGCTTTGATCTTCTCGGGATCCACGTGTATATCCTTTGAGGTAATGACGAAGTCGAGAAATTTGCCACTAGAGACACCCAAGAATGACTTGGTGGGATTCATTTTGAGTTGATGTTGGCGCATTAGATTGAAGATAGTTCTCAAGTCTTGGATGTGATCTGCCTTTAGACGACTCTTGACAGCAATATCGTCCATGTAGCATTCGACAGTCTTGCGAAGATGATCTCCAAAGATGGTACTCATGGCTCGTTGGTACGTTGCACCAGCGTTCTTGAGACCAAATGACATTACAGTATAGCAATAGACTCCACGAGGAGTGCGGAAAGAAGTGTGTTTTTCATCTTCAGGATTCATCCGAATCCGATTGTATCCAGAGAATCCGTCCATGAAAGATATTCGTTCGAACCCACAGGTATTGTCAATCATGACGTCCGTGATAGGGAGAGGGAATTCATCTTTTGGACATGCTTCATTAAGATCCCAAAAGTCGATGCAGACTCGAACTTTTTCGTTTTTCTTTAGAACTGGGATGACATTGGCTACCCAATCAGGATGCTGCTCTTCTCGGATAAAGCTACAAGCGATGAGCTTCTTGACTTCATCGTCGATTGCGTCCATCATTTCTGGCTTGAAGCGCCGTTGTTGCTGTTTGACCGGTTTTACATTTGGCAGGATGTTCAATTTATGAGTAGTAACTTTGGGATCTAGACCTGGCATGTCTTTATAGCTCCAAGCAAAGACATCAATGTATTCTTGAATAAGAAGAATTAATTCTTGCTTATCTGCCTCTGGAAGGTTCTTGCTGATGAATATTGGACGAGGTGACCCGCTCTCTTCTACATCAATTTGAACCAATTGATCTTCGGTAGGAGGTTCTCGTTGTTCGAATCGGAGTTCCCATTGGGTATCCATTCGTTGAGCCCAAGGATCAGTTTCGGGGTTTTCTTCAATATCCTCGTCATAGCCTTCTGGAAATTCGACGAAGACTGCTGGGGATAATACCATGATCTAGAATTAGAAGAGTTAGAGCGCTTTTCACTATCGGATTCGGAGACTGCTGGGGATAATATCGGAGGTGAAGCATATCCGAGACCTCCTTTGGTCCTGCTGTAGTACATCTCTGACTTTCCCTTCGGAACAGCCGTACGAATAGGAGTTCTTCTACCCTTACCGTAGTTGAGGCCATTCTTGAAGTCATAACCCATCTTCCGGATGATGTCTTTTGATTGTTGACTGTAACGACGAAGTTGAAGATGCCCCGTATCGTTACTTTTGCTATTATCCGTATAGCTGAATTTTTGTTCTGATCCTTTACTAAAAAGTATCGGACTCTCGCCTTTCTTTCGAGAAGCAACAACAAAGTATGAATCATCTGGGTGTTCGAGTAAGACTTCTGTTTGAAGAGACTGTACAACTCCCATTGTAAATGACTGAAAGCTATCTAACATATCCAAATAGCATTTAGCATGATAAATGACATCAGTATACTTGGAAAGTAGATGCTTTTTTATTAATTTGTACATCTGTATTTACAGCAGGACCTTTAGCCTTAGCAGACTTGGTCAGATTGATTACAAGAGGGAGAGAAGAAGAACGTGAAGGAGGATTGGACTTGTTACGACGGAGGTCGATAACAAGCGGCTCAGAGGAGGTGAGCTCCCTTTTATCTTTGTTGTGAGACAAATCAATAACAAGTGGCTCAGAAGAGGTGAGCTCCCTTTGATCCTGACCATCATCAGTTGGTTGCTTCTGGACTGACAAGTGAATAGCCAGTGGTTTGGAGGATTGAGGACGAGAAACATGCCCTTTGACAGGTATAATGAGGGTGTCATTAGGCACTGCTTCTTGTTCTTCTTCAGTGTCCAGAGACAGTACTACTTTCATAAACTCATCCTTGTACATACGAGCATCGTTGCAGTATGCTTCGACACCTTTGAACGGATAGAGATCAGCAACCTCCTTTTGAACCTCTCCATTGTCATCGATATATTTGAAACATTGATGGAGAGTCGAAGGAACAATGTTGTGTTCATGTAAGAATGGTCTCCCCAACAGAGCATTGTAAGAACTGTTGACACAAAGTCACAGTCAACCAAATATTGATAACATTGACTAAATAATACTTGTGATAATTCAATACGACACACGACGACTACATCCAGCTCAAGCCAGACGACAACACATTTTTGCAGATGTGAGTCGTTTTTCGAGTCCGTACTTTTATATTTTATTGAGTCTAGAATGATTGTAAGCTGAGTTATGCTGGGCTCTTGAGACTCAACCCATAAACCTATCCAAATCCATAAAGCTCCACATCCAAAATCAGCCCACTGGACCCTTGGACCCATTATGTGCTCTGGAGACAGAGTTTGGGCCGAACTCTGCCTCCACACAGAGTTCGGGCCGAACTCTGTCCCCTAAAAATTAGTACCCTAATTTTTAGGGCTGGCTGGTTGCTAGTTGTCCAACGGCCAAATTTTTAAAAATTCCTACCAGAATTCTGGCCGAATTCTGCCTGTTAAAACCCTATAAATAGGCCAAGAATTCTCTCATTTTCAATCATCAAATCTTCTCTTCTCTTCTCTTTTAAGCACAATATAAGCCATACCCTTCTTCATCTACTAGCCACAAGTTTCCTAAGTCTCGAGTGCTCAGCATCTCTCATTTAGGAGTCTTGTGCAAGAGATCAAGATGTAGCTTAGAAAATTCCAAGCATCGCCACTGCGATCCATTGTAAGAAGTTGACGTGCTCTTCTGAAAAAAATGCACGGGGTGTAACTACTATTTCACAAATAATAGATTTAATCCTGAGCTAGAGTTCTCAGTCCTGGACTAGTCCTCCACGAGGGAAACCAGGTTAAAATCGGCTGTGTTTGCGTATGCTCTCTTGCTCCTTATTTATTTTCCGTATTTACTCTGATTAATTTTAGTTTGTGAAAGAGTTGATTTTTTAATTGGGTATTATTGCTATAACTCTATTCACCCCCCCTCTAGAGTTGCCATCTGTTCTTCAATTGGTATCAGAGCTCTGTTCTCTTTACAAGGACTTACATCCTAGAGCTGATCCATGGCAACCACACAATCCTTGATTTCCAATCACGGTGAAGGACAGTCCACTCATAGGCCTCCCCTATTTGATGGAACTAACTACACGTATTGGAAAACAAGGATGAGCTTTTATCTCAAGTCGCTAGACTTTGACCTGTGGACTATCGTCACTGACGGTTACAAAAAGCCCGCCAGGATAGTTGTCAATGGTGATCTCGTTGACAAATCACATGGCAAATATTCTGACGAGGAGAAGAAACAGGCAAAACTAGACGCGAGAGCTATTAATGCTTTATTCTGTGCTGTAGACAGGAATGAGTTCAACAGGGTATCTACATGCACCACATCTCACTCAAGAATACGAGGCTTTCAAGATGAAGCCAAACGAGACGATCACGCAAATGTTCATAAGATTCCTCGACATCATTAACCCCCTGTCTTCGCTTGGCAAGCAATATTCAAATCACGAAAAGATTTGCAAGCTACTTAGAGGGCTACCAAAAATTTGGAACCCTAAGGTGACAGCCATCATAGAAGGAAATAATCTCACAACCATGTCCATGGAGACCTTGATGGGAAAGCTAATGACTCATGAGCTTGACCTCAAGGACTTCGAAGAGCCTGCTCCTAAGGCTAAGGAGATCGCACTCAAAGCTCACCGACGGAGGGCTGAACCCGAAGAGACGGATGATGATCAAGCTCTCATGGTCCGCAACTTTAAGAGATTCCTTCGCTTCAATCGAAGAAAGAAAAAACCACAAGAAGATGGAGAAGAAGAGCCAACCTGCTACGGTTGCAAGAAGACTGGACACGTCCGAAAAGACTGTCCATTCTTGAAGAAGAGCAACCGCTATAAGAAGCCATACAAGAAGACCTCCTCAAAGAAATATGCCAATACAAGTATTTGGCATGAAAGTGAAGCTAGTGACTCCGAGGAAGAAAAGAACTCTCTTCAAAATACGGCTAATGTATGCCTAATGGCGACGTCCGACAAGGTATCAAACGAAACTCTTGACGACTTCACTTTTGATGAACTTGGCGATGCTTTCACCGATTTACTTAGTGATCACAAAAAGGTCATTGGTAAATACAAACATGCCAAGGACAAAATCAAAAGTCATAAAGTCAAAATACAAAGACTTTCTCTATTACTTGATAATATTAGAGACACTACACCCACGGATGTCACTGATGAGGTATCTAAGCTTAAAATAAGCTTACATGATGCTAAGGCACGCATTGAACAACAAACACAAGAAATCACAACACTCAACACGGAGCTTGCAGAAGAAAAGAGTAGACACAAGATTTTTATTACTAAGATGCATGGTTTGAATGCTAAGATTACTGAATTGCAAGCTGTCTCTAAGAAACTAGAGACTAAATTGGGAAAACAGGTTGCTCAACCTCAAACCCAATCACATGAGACACACACAAAGCATGATACTAGTCAACCACGTCATCCTCATGCTGCTCATAATCATGCTTACATGTACACACACTTTCACAAAGGACACAAACCACATGCACGTAGAAATAATCATCATATGTCATAAAATCATCATGCTACACATAGATACAATCATCACCATGTTGCACAAAGACACAATCAACATCACTCTACATATAGAAATCATCATGTCATGCCATATAGACAATATCATCATGCCATACCATATAGACAATATCACCATGCCACTCCACATAGTCATTATCACCATGCTGAATCTACATATCATCATACTTCTCCTCATTACTCTGCTTATAGACATCATCAGCAGGCTCCTAATGTAAATAGGAATGCTACATGTACTTATTGTGGTCTATATGGACACATTTTACCACAATGTAGAATTAGAAGATTAGTAGATAGAAAGATATATGCATGGTTTCTAAAAACTAACTCTTCAGGACCCTCAAGAACTTGGGTACCAAAGGTCACATCTACCCTTGATATAGGTGGACCTTCCCTCCTCAACTAAGAGTAAGTGGATTCTCGATAGTGGATGCTCGCGGCATATGACGGGAGACGCAAATCTTTTTGCATCACTATCGATGAAGAGAGAAGGATATGTATCCTTCGGCAATAACCTAAAAGGTTATATTATAGGTAATGGTAATATTGGTCATCCTCCCTCTTCCGTAATAAAGGATGTCTGCCTAGTGATCGAGTTAAAGCATAACCTGCTCAGCATCAGTCATCTTGCTGACCATGGATATGACATTAACTTTGGACAAAACAAATGCCTTATTTATGATAGGTCAACATGAGACATTGTTTTTGAAGAGGTAAGAGAGGATAATATTTATATTTTCTATTTGTCTATAGATACTAACAATACAGGTAGATGCCTATATGCTCATAAAGATGAACGGTTACTATGGCACCAGCGTCTTGGTCATGCCAATATGGATACTATATCCAGGCTATCGACTAAGAAGCTAGTTAGAGGCTTGCCCGACATCACATTCAAAAAGGATACCGTATGTGCCAAATGTGAGTTAAATAAGGCAACCAAGTCATCTTTTTATTCCATAAACTCTGTAAGCACTACTAGACCCTTGCAATTACTTCATATGGATTTATTTGGCCCTAGTAGAGTAGCCAGTCTTGGTGGAAAACTCTATGCCTTTGTTATTGTTGATGACTTTTCAAGATTTACTTGGGTTTTCTTTCTTGCAAATAAAAGTGATGCTAGCTATTTCGGTTTTCAAGATTTTTGTTAAGAAAGTTCAAAACGAAAAAGGCTACATGATTACTCGTATCCGAAGTGATCATGGAGGCGAGTTCAAAAATTCTGATTTTGAAAAGTTTTGTGATTCAAATGGTTTTGATCATGAGTTTTCTTGTCCAAGAACTCCTCAACAAAATGGTGTTGTGGAGCGGAAGAATAGGACTCTTAGCGATATGGCTAGAGTCATGTTGAACAAGTTTTCACTTTCGAAATATTTTTGGGCTGAAGCTGTCAGTACAGCATGCCACATTTTAAATAGGGTACTTATTCGTTCTATTACGAAGAAAACACCCTATGAGCTTTGGTTTGGGAGAACCCCAAATATTTCTTATTTTAGAGTTTTTGGCTGTAGATGTTTTATCCTTAACACCAAAGACAACTTAGGCAAATTTGATGTCAAAGCTGACGATGGTATGTTTCTTGGCTATGCTGCCAAGAGTAAGGGATATAGAGTTTTTAACAAATGCTCATTAATTGTGGAAGAGTCTACAAATGTGACTTTTGATGAAGATAACAGTGCAGCAGGTACTCTTGATGATGATGTTGAGCCATCAACTTCTACTCCAATGAATACCACAACCGAAACCAATTCTCTGGAGGGCTTGCCAAAGAAATTCTCTTTCAAGCCATCACATCCAGAAAACTTGGTGATTGGTGAGGTTTCACGTAGAGTAACTACTAGATCATCATTAAGAGACTCTATTGCTAGCACTGCCTTTATTTCACAAATTGAGCCGAAAAACATTTTAGAAGCTTTCAATGATGAATTTTGGATCTCTGCTATGCAAGAGGAACTCAACCAATTCGAGAGGAGCCAAGTATGGGAACTCGTTCCTAGACCGGCTAATCACTCGATTATTGGTACTAAATGGGTTTTTAGAAACAAAGTGAATGAAGATGGTTCAGTCACACACAACAAAGCTCGTCTAGTAGCCCAAGGATACAACCAAGAGGAAGGTATCGACTACGATGAGACGTATGCTCCTGTTGCTAGATTAGAATCCATTCGGATGCTTTGTGCATTTACAAATTTTCAAAATTTCAAATTATTTCAAATGTATGTTAAAAGTGCTTTCTTGAATGGTTTTTATTAAGGAGGAAGTTTATGTAAAATAACCCCCTGGCTTTGAAAAGCACAAATTTCCCGACCACGTGTTCAAGCTAAAGAAAGCGCTGTATGGCCTCAAACAAGCCCCTAGAGGTTGGTATGAACGGCTAAGCAATTTCTTGCTTGAGAAAGGTTTTTCAAAAGGGAAAATCGATACTACACTTTTCATAAAATCTTTCAAAGACACTATTCTTTTAGTACAAATATATGTAGATGATATTATATTTGGTTCCACTGATGAAACCCTTTGTCAAGATTTTGCCAAGTGTATGCAGACCGAGTTTGAGATGAGCATGATGGGGGAGCTCAACTACTTTTTTGGGCTGCAAGTCAAACAAATGTCAAATGGAACCTTCATCTGTCAGTCGAAGTATACAAAAGGACATGCTAAAGAAATTCGACCTGGACAACGTCAAACCAATCAGCACTCCTATGGCTACTTCAACCAAACTTGAACCAGATGATAGTGGCAAACCCGTAGATCAACGTAGGTATCAAGGTATGATAGGCAGTCTACTTTATCTTACTGCAAGTCACCCTGATACTATGTTTAGCGTTTGCCTGTGTGCTAGATATCAAGCAAATCCTAAGGAATCACACATGACCGCGGTTAAGCGTATCTTTCGATACCTTAAGGGTACGGTTACAGTGGGCCTATGGTATCCCAAGTCAACATCATTTGACCTCATTGGTTACTCTGATGCTGACTTCGCCGGATGCAAGGTCGACCGTAAAAGTACGAGCGGTACGTGTCATTTATTAGGAAAAGCTTTAGTCTCTTAGTTTAGAAAGAAGCAGAATTCTGTCGCACTATCCACAACAGAAGCTGAATACATCATAGCAGGGCATTGTTGTGCACAAATTCTGTGGATGAAGTAAACCCTTGAAGACTATAATTTATCTTTCATGCATATTCCAATCTTTTGTGACAACACTAGTACTATAAATCTGACTAAGAACCCCAATTGTCACTCACGCACGAAGCACATTGAAATTCGTCATCACTTTTTGCGTGATCATCAGCAAAATGGTACGATTAACTTAGAATTTATTGACACTGATCATCAGTTAGCAGACTTCTTCACAAAACCATTATCCGAAGAGCGCTTCAACTTTCTTTGTCGTGAACTTGGAATCTTAGATGAAGCTGTTGTAAATTAAGATAAACCTGCATAAATATCGAGTATATCTTGATTCTATTATGATGAACTTGCTATGGGTACAAGCCGAAAGGGTCCTTCTGACAACAAGACGTAAAAGCCTAAGCGACACGGTGCACTAGTCCTCAGGACTACCGCTAGCTGGGATCCGGCCCCTGCAGCTAACCCATGGCAGTTTCAAAATATTGAATTATGATATAATTCCTTGTTTATTATATGGTTCATTTTCATTTATCACATGCTGATATACTATGATTTCAATTTCATATTGCTGCTTCAAACTCACTTTCTGTTATTCTTTTGTTTACTTTTTGGGTCTTTCCTATCTTTATACTCATATCTTATATTGGTTTGTCTATTACTTAACCAATATTTTTTTGTTTCTGCCTAATTCCTATTCTATGACCAGGATCCGGAATTCGGGCCGAACTCTGCTCCTACCAGAGTTCGGGCCGAATTCGGCCCGACTGTTCCAGAACCGGAAACAGCCCCAGCCGTTGATCAAAATATTGATCCAATGGTCATTAATTGACCCGACCAAGAGAAACCCTTTCCCTATATTCGGTTTCTCTTCCCTATCCTTCCTTCTTACCACCTTTCCACCTTCTCAAACACAATTCTCTCAAAACCCTAACCCTACTTTCTCCTCTTTTGTGCTCCATTCTTCCCCAAACTCAAGGAGAAGGCTTATTTTTTAATTCTCTTCCATAGTTCATCACTAGTTTGAGGTATAATTCCTTACTTTTCTATATCTCAATCTCTTTCATTATTTATTGTGTTATGGCTCCTCGTCTGTTCAACTGCAGAAAGAGACTTCGGACAGAGGGAGCATCCTCGTCGAATGCTCCTCCACGCGTTGAACCGCCCGTTGCACCTCCCGTTGCACCGGCCATTGAACAACAAATCCATCCGTTGTTCAATCCTCCATGTCCCAATGATCCAAACACTTACGACGACCGAATTTTTGTATCACTAGACGCCTCAAATGATTGGTTTAGTGATTTTCGGACACGTCCAGTATTTGCGGGATACCCCATCAACTTTACTATATTCTAACAATATGATGCACTATTTCATGACCTTTGTCTTGATGAACTCGTTACCTCAAATTCGGTCATTTATCGTAGTGCCATTCAAATGTTTTACTGCAACTTGACCCATGATGACACTCATATTTATTCACGAGTTGCGGGAATTGATATCTCCTTTGATAATTTTGAATTGGCCGAATATCTTGAACTTCAAGAGCCAAATTCTTGGGAAAAGCTTGTAGAAGCTAGATCCTTTATCTTTCCCGAAGGGATTTCACTAGAAAGCTTCAAGGACGACCTGTGTAGCCCTAACACACGTCCTCGTAAGCTTTTGGCAAAATTCCTCAATCCTTATTTCTATGAGCTTCATCGGATCATTTTCAACACAATTCTACCCAAAGCGGGTTCTACCGATGAAGTTACTTATTTTGAGATCTCAGCATTGTACCATCTCCACTTCCATGTTCCCTTTAACCTTCCACGCACAATGATGGATTGGATGATCAACTGTAGGAAGAAACCAAGATCTTTGGTTTATGCATTATACCTTCCTATGATCTTTCGTGCGTTCTATGTACCCCTTGATGAGTGTCTATTCTTACCTGCCCCTGCCTTTCTCTCTAAGGCAAGGAGGCTTCAGGCGGCCATTGGCTCACCAATAGTGTCTGAGCATTCTGATGATGAGCCAGATGCCCCTCCTATCGGACAGGATCCTCCTCCTCCTCCTGCCACTCTCGAGTCTCTTCAGGCCATGCTCCGAGATCGTTTCACTTTGGAGGACGATCGATGGACTCAGCTGGATTATCGAACTACTTTGCAGATGAGTGCTATCAGCAACTCGCTGCATGATATTCGGTATTCCATGTCTCGCCATCCTACCATGCCCATTCCTATGGAGCGAGACCCAGATCTTGAGGGATTTCGTATTGATGACCCTTGGGTTCGTCGCTACATGGATCCGGATGCGGCTTTTGTGGACCCACGTCGCTCCTTTACTGATCCATCGGACGGCGCTGGGCCCCCTCATGCTCGATGATGGATATGGACTACTCTTGATGATGCTACTGAGGATCTTAGATTATGTTTATGCATTTTGCTTTAGTTGATTTTCTGTACTTACTTTGTAGTAGACTTATTATGAGTTGTGCTTTTGAGACTTTGGCAGTTCTATTATCAGTTTCTATGTCATTATGACTCTTGGTTATTATCTTAGTTTATATGCAGTTTCTTCTTTTTTGGGTGTGTTTGCCAGTTATTATTTATATATCTCATATTGCTAAATGCCAAAAGGAGAAGATATGTGTATATTCTGTTCTGTTTGGTTTATATGTGCTTTTGGAAGAATATTATTAACAGGCCAACAAGATTCACAACATTGTTTATGGGGAAGCTATTCTTAAGCTCGGCACTAATTATGGGGGAGCTATATGTGTCCAGGTATGGATATTGAATATACAATTATTATTTTGTTAATTATCAATATAGGGGAGATTGTTGACACAAAGTCACAGTCAACCAAATATTGATAACATTGACTAAATAATACTTGTCATAATTCAATACGATACACGACGACTACATCCAGCTCAAGCCAGACGACAACTCATTTTTGCAGATGCGAGTCGTTTTTCGAGTCTGTACTTTTATATTTTATTGAGTCTAGAATGATTGTAAGCTGAGTTATGCTGAGCTCTTGAGACTCAACCCATAAACCTTTCCAAATCTATAAAGCTCCACATCCAAAATCAGCCCACTGGACCCTTGGACCCATTCTGTGCTCTGGAGACAGAGTTCAGGCCGAACTCTGCCTCCACACAGAGTTCGGGCCAAACTCTGTCCCCTAAAAATTAGCACCCTAAGTTTTAGGGCTGGCTGGTTGCTAGTTGTCCAACGGCCAAATTTTTGAAAATTTCTACCAGAATTCTGGCCGAATTCTGCCTGTTAAAACCCTATAAATAGGCCAAGAATTCTCTCATTTTCAATCATCAAATCTTCTCTTCTCTTCTCTCTTAAGCTCAATATAAGCCATACCCTTCTTCATGTACTAGCCACAAGTTTCCTAAGTCTCGAGTGCTCAGCATCTCTCAGTTAGGAGTCTTGTGCAAGAGTTCAAGAAGTAGCTTGGAAAATTCCAAGCATCGCCACTGCGATCCATTGTAAGAAGTTGACGTGCTCTTCTGAAGAAAAGGTACGGGATGTAACTACTATTTCACAAATAGTGGATTTAATCCTGAGCTAGAGTTCTCAGGCCTGGACTAGTCCTCCACGAGGGAAACCATGTTAAAATCGGCTGTGTTTGCGTATGCTCTCTTGCTCCTTATTTATTTTTCGCATTTACTCTGATTAATTTTAGTTTGTGAAAGAGTTGATTTTTTAATTGGGTATTATTGCTATAACTCTATTCACCCCCCCCTCTAGAGTTGCCATCTATTCTTCAAGAACAACCATGGTTGTCAATGATGTAAAAGGTCACCTTTGTGCGGAGATTGCCTATTTGGAGTTTTAGACGAATCTTGCCCAGAGGTTCACTTCTTTCCTGGTTGAACCCGAGGATTGTGGTGATTGTACTGGAGAGACTATGCACCGGAATCTTCAATGCATCTAACATTGTCTTCGGCATGATGCTGAGGGCAGACCCTGGATCTATCAGAATACGATCGACTTTCATCGAGTCGACATATCCTGTATAGTATAGAGGACGGTCGTGCCTATTGTCCTCCATCAGCATGTCATCCTGGGTGAAGATAATGTTTGGAATTAACTCCAATAAACTATGACAATGAAGGCAAGAGACAGGCTCTACTTTTGGCTTCTTCAGAAGCGCTAGACAGGTTTCTGCCTGCATGAGAGCCTCACTCAGAGTTTTCCGAGTCTCTTTGGAGAGGCGCAAGAGCTCGAAAATTGACAGTCGGGCCGGTGTATTGGCTAGTTGAGCCAAGATATCAAAGTTGTAAGGCTTCTCAAGTCCAGAAGGAGATGACTTCTTCAAAGGTTTGTCGAATTGGATTTGTTGTTTGCCTTTGTCAGCGACTGTCGGCTTGGGAGGAGTGGGTTCTACAACCGGTGAGGAGGCAGCAGGAATGTCCTCAGTAGAAGCAGGTTGCACTAGAGCAGGCTCAGAAAAAGAAGTAGGATTCTCCTGAGCTTCGGGATATAGCTTTAGATAGGCTTTCCCTGATCTGGTGCCCAGCATGATTTCTTCGTCAACTATGGGGTCAAAAGACACCATATTGCAGATCTTTGTTTTGCCCTTGGAGCGGTCTTTCTTCTTGGAGGAGGAAGAGGGAACTTTGAACTCTGAAGCAAGATCAGGGTGGATCCACATAATCTCGCCATTGTCAAGAGACAAGGGGACGAGACCTTCACTTCGTGGAGGAGGAAGATTCTCGATCTCAAGAGTAGCTTTTGGTATAGGAATGACATCGTATTGTACCATCTGTGGAGGGAAGTCACCAAACTGAACTGAGACCATGTTTACGGTAACGGTCTTCTCGTCTTACTGCAAAGTGACAACACCAGCGTTGACTAGCTCCTGAATTTTGCCTTTGAGCACATAACATGCTCGAGTGGGATGCCCAATGAACCTGTGATAGACACAGTATTTGGGATGATCAGTCTTATCGACCTCATCAGGCTTCTTCAGGTCTGGGAGTTGGAGCTTATTGCTTTTTGATTAAGCAATCAAAGATGCTCATGGTGTCATTCTCGTCAAAGGAGTATTCTACTTTCGGACGAGGTTCTCTTGGTGGAGGTACAGAAGGAGTAGAAGTAGACGTAGGTGGAGCTACGTTGACCGCCAAAGATTCTTTGTTCTTCAAGTTGATATTGAAAGTCTCTTTTCCCTTGCGGTTGTTCTGGCGATTACCACCACCCGATGTCTGATGTTCATCTCGGTCGGGGTTAGACATTTGTACCCCTAGCTGTTTGAATTTGTCAGCACTAACTTCAGCTGCTTTAGCGTTGACAATGAAGGATGGCCAGTCTTGGAACTGAGTTGACCCCGTCCACATGCTGATGATAGGCAAAAGATTTGCCTTGCAGGTGTCGATAGTCACAGCGACCGGAGTTCCAGGAGACATTTTTAAAGCTTCCCGGCGGAACCTTTCAATGAAACTATCAGCAGTTTCATTGTGTCTTTGTTTGATTTTATTAAGGGCTGACATGGTCATGTCATTGATCCCCTCATAGAATCGTTCGAAGAAGATCTGTTTTAGACCTGAGAAGGAAGTGATACAGCCATCGGGCAAGCTCCTGTACCAATCGTATGCCACACCGGCTAAACAGCCGACGAATACTCTGGTAAGAAGAGCGTCATTTGGCTGAAGTTGGATAGTCATTACCTCGAAGTGGTTAATGAACTGACTGGGAGAAGTGCTGCCATCAAACAGTGAGATTGTTAGGATTTTGTACTTTGGAGGAAATGGGACTTCCTTCAATTCAACTGGATAAGGTTGTTTGATCCCCAACCTCTGCAAATTGTCCTTCTCCTTGAAGGCCTCGAATTGAGTGCGTAGGAGTTTGACAGCTTCATTGGCATCCTCCACTGATGTCGAAGGAGCAGACTGAATCAGAATGTTAGGGGGAGGAACAGCATGATAAGCACTACCCCCAGCACCTGACTGACTGGGTGTAGGTTGAATTTGTACAGGAGGTATTTGAGGAGATGCTACCTCCAGCCCTGCATTGACAGGCACCGATGATTCTATGATCTCAGGATTTGCAGCAGGTACAGTCGGTGGTACTGTATGTTGGGCCACAATAATAGAATGCATACTTGCAACCATTTCGGCCATAGTCTTCAGCTTGTCTTCTAGTGCAGCTATTCGCTGCTCTTGACTTGCTGAACTGGAAGCATCTGGATCTTCAGTGACAACATAAGCTGTCACTTCTCTAGGTACAGTAGAAGATACTGTCTGTTCCGAACTTTCACTGTATGCATCGTAGTCGGAGAAAGAATCATCTTCTGAGTGAGAAAGAAGAAGATGACCGGAAGGATCTTGAAGATTCCTTTGACCGATTGTATCTCGGCTTCGGGATCGGGTATGTTGGAATACTCCATCAGAAGATTCTTGGAGTAGATCCAAATACCGCTGGCTTGGCTTGCGAGGCTTGCCGTGCTTGGATCACTTCCTACCCCCAGTGTCCCTGGAAGTCATGTTGACAGAAGCGTACAACACTTCATCTTTATCTTCTGACATTGGTTCAGACGTTGCAAAATTCAAACGATCGAAGACAGATCGTTTTGTTGTCTGACAGCAACACTTGATGACAACCTTGTGATTACAATGGTGTCCAAGTGGTTGTACTGGAGGTGTTGAGATGTTGTCCCATTTTTGTTTGAGGTGTTCTCGGAGATCGGGAACAATGACGGGACGAGAAGAAGTTCGAGGGATATGTTCTTTAACAACATTCGGAACATGGTTCCGGTTCTTCAAATGTTTTGTCCCTTGAGTGTACAGGGAAGTACTCATTTCATTAGCACAGGTGTCAAGATTTTTGATCCTGGAAGTTTGCTTCTGATGCTGGTTAGTCTTCGGCATTGGCTGTTTGCGTTTCACCGAAGTTGGTCTACTGAGATAAGTTCTTAGATCAGCAAATTCACCCCCAGGGGTTTCTGCCTGCGATACCAGCAATTTTCCCTGTTTTGAACGGAATATCTTGAGAGTTGGGAGATCTTGGAATTTTGCTACCGGAGTGGACAGAATACCTCTTTGATCAGTACACCTCCCTTTGGCAAGGAAGGAAGAAGAACCCTTGTTTGAAAGAGTTCTGGTACTGATTGGTGTCGGAGCATATTCAGATTGATCTTTTATGGTAAAAACCGAGGAAGACTGAGAAAATACCAATGGACCTTTTCCTTTGTTTTGTGAAGAAGGGTTAGCTAAAGAGCGTTTCCCTCTGTTGTCTTCCAAGTCGTGAGACGAGAAAGTTTGAGAAAAGACCAACGGGCCTTTTCCTTTGTTCTGAAGTGGAGGAGGAATAGTCAAATGACTACCCCCAGTGAATTGCGCTGGAGCAACAGGGTGTTTGAGAAGAGGAGCAGAGTTTTTTTCCTTACTGTGAGAAGAAAAGAGGTTAGCCAAAGGGTTGTCCCTCTTAGACTGCGCTGGCACAGTTTACGCAGGGGTTGGAGTGGTTGTTGGCGCACTGGCAGGTTACGCATGGGAAGCTTTGACAGAAGGTCTCCTGGCCACAGTCACAGCAGCTTGCGCAGCAGGTGTTTTGATGCCAGAGTGCTTGAGTTGCACTCTGGTTGCTGGAGTGATGGACTGCACAGGCAGAGTTGCAGCCAACTGCGCCAGGGGAAGAGGAGTCTTATACTTTGATAGAGCAGCATAGGAAGTGGTTTGTGCACTGGCAAGGGGAGCAGCATACTGCGTATGGGCAGTAGCAGCAGACTGCGCAGCAGAGACAGCAGTCTTGGGAACAGAGGCAGTAGACTGCGCAGCAGGCTGAGCAGCAGAGGTAGTAGACTGCGCAACAGTCTTGGTGACCCACACTGGATGAACTTTTCTCGTGGCAGAAGTTGTTGCAGTACGAGGGGTGGTCCTGGAGTTGATCATCGCCTCGTAGGTCGTCTGGTTGACCTTTACAACCAGCGTCTTCTGCGTCTTTCCGATAGACGCTACGTCACATTGAGTTGTCACTTCCTCGTCGGAGGAGAAAGTCGTCCCCAGCAGAGTCGCCATTTTGTTTGCAAAAACAAAAGTTGATCTTCATTTCACAAACTTTGTAAGAAGATTACAAGAATTCTAGAAAAGTCCAACTATAGGAATCCGATCTGAATGACGATCGCTTTATCCCTTGGACGATGTGAACTTTGAAGATGGTAGCCTCTGAAGATTGCAGCAGCACTTTGGCAAGAATTCCTAATCTCTGGTGATAATATCTGTGTGTGTGATAATGAAGACTTGAAACTCTATTTATAGAGTTCTGGAAATAACTAACTTTTAGTTATTCTGAATTGCGCAGGATGGATTGCGCAGACTTTGGATTGCGCAAGCAATGAACTGCGCAGACAGTTACTCGATCGTGGACCACCTGTATGTGACGCGTGGCATTGTTTGATTGAAATGCGCTTGGTCGTGTACAGACGGTTGCCACATGGTGAGTAATTAATGGCATGTAGGCCACGTGTACATTGTCAGTTGTCTTGATGGTGTGCGCCACATGAACTGTGCTGTCTTCAGATTGCGCTGGGGTGGACCGTGCTGTAAAGAGTCTGGCAGATTGTGCTGTATGTACAGCTGTCCTCGAGCGTTGTGCTGCACGATAAACGAACAGTTTCCTCGTTCTTCGTGCTGTCAGCTGTCAGAAGATCTGATTCTCTGTCAGATAATGATGACGAGGCCACGTCAGCTTGCGCACTTGGATGAGTGCGCAGTTCAGCCTGCACAATTGAGTTGTTGCGCAATCTGTCTCCTGCGCAGTTCACTTGAAGGATGCACAATTTGATTTTTATGACTTCTTTGATGGGTGCAACTTGATTTTTAGGACCTACACCTATGACTTCCTAGCTAAGTTAACTCCTAATTTGGTTTTGGGGGTTAGTTAAAACAAAATAAAAATCATAATTAAGCCTAAATACTCATGGGGGACTAGTCCAAACTCCTAGACCTAATTGTCAAGTATGGTGGGCCATGGCTAATTAAAGTGCTAATCACAACTCAAGTCGAAATTCTCCGGAGTCCCGAATTAAGTCGGAATGCGATAAAATTCGAACCCGACTCCTATAATCATTAAATATTAATATTCATGAAATAAAATTCCCAAAAATATTCTAAAATAGAAAATTACTATTTTACCCCTATCTTGGAAAAGTGAGGGTGACAGTAGTGTCCCGTCCCGCTCAGTCAATCGGAGGAATAGGAACGCCGACGACGTTCGAACTTAGCCTTGCAACGGCTGCTCAGAGACATCGCTCGGTCGAGGCGACCGCTCGCTCAGGTGGGGTAGTTTCGGTGAACTTGCCTCATCTTAGCCTTCACATAATAAATCGCATATTTTCAACATATACAAGTAGGCTTAATAATAAAAGAGACGAATCCACATAGCAAAAGGGGATAATCCCGACGGGTCGAATTGAGTTAGAATATGGAAAGGTCCAACGGTCGGCTTAGAGTTGGTGCACGGCATGCTTTGAAAATGACACTCGGTCCTTCGTCCCGTGGCTTAGGAGAAGAAAAAGTTGGTCTTTGACACAAACTGTGAATTAGCCTAAGTCATAGGCGTCGCCCGCGTAAATGCTCGATAAAGCATGCACGCTTCCACGATGCAAGGCTTGACATAGCCTTTGCTCGTGCCTTGGGTTAAGTTGTAGGTTCATTAAGTTAGGTAGAGGGATGGTGGTCGACCTAAGACATTCCAAGCACGATCCTATGAGTTCTGCGGCTGAGTATAGCCACGAAGTCCTATGGTTTCAAAGCTAGTCGTATGGAGTATGAGTTGGGCGATAGTGTCGCGTAGAGCACGATGGACCTAAGCACGATGCACGGACTTAGTGTCTAAGGCATGAACCACGGTTAATTTAATGAGTTTTTTGAGAAAGGACTATCGAATAGGCATTGAGTTGAATGAAATAATATGGTAACATGGAAAGAATGCTGGCGACCGTGGGTCGTCGAGGGGTCCTTGAGGGGTCTCAAGGATAAAAGACTTGAACTTGGTTTTGGAAAAAGATGATAACACTGAAAGTACAATGACTGTGTGAGACGTCAGTTTGAATAAAGGATCTTCCATGGTCATTGGAGAACTTCTCGACAAGGTAGAGTTTCCCCGTAACGGCAACCCAGGGTCATGGGACCGTTTCGGCCAAGAAAGGAAACACGGTGATAGCTGTACTGACTTGATAGCACCGGGTTAGTCGGGAACGTCCAAGGGGCTAGCTACCTTGCGCTGGAAGGGTCTCGGCCAACCGCAAGCCATGTGTCCATGATAGCTTGTCATGCTAGTGACCTCATATAGATGAGTCGGCATGGGCGGTGATCCGCGTATATGCCTTTGGACTGAGTCGAGTATTAGGTGAAGTAAATCAAGAGTCGAGTCGAATGCGTGCTCGGTCAGAAGACAATGTTTGGGCCTAAGATTTGGCTGCAACGAAAACACCATGCTTCGGCACGAGATGTGGCGTCGAGTCCTATGTTGTCGGCATATAAGTTGCATAGTTATGGTTTGAGTTGTCATCAGTTAAGTCAGGAGATACCTTACGGCAAAGTTGGTCGAATGACACTTAGTTCACAAGTTGGATGGGTCAGTTGATGATTTAGTAGCAAAGGGCCGCAAGACGGCAGGGGCCGCGAGGCGACGATATGATCGAGTCTCATTGAGTTGCGAGGCTCAGCCTCAGCAAGGGTTTGTAGCACGGTCACACGGAAATGGAGTCTCATCGCGTAGTTGCGTCCCTGATTTTAAGCCGTAAGACAAACACGACTCGATAGGTTAACGTTGTTGGCACGAGAAGGGTCTTGAGGCAAGGTATGAGTTAACGTTGTCGTTACAAGCACGGGATGGTCTAAAGACACAAAATAGGCCAAGGCGTCTGTCCTAAAACTGATCCTAAGAAAAGAGTAGAAAGGCAATCATAAAGGGACTATGTTGCACAAAAGTAAATCAAACGTGTTGGTTTTGTATGGATGGGCGAGGAGCTCATTCCACCAGTATAGTTGAGTAATGACACCCACATAGTTTTCATATGCAGGCACAGGTAGAAGCTCGTGGCGCGGAGCTCGCTTGGATGCGTCGAGGCACGGAGTTCCTTGGCAATTCGAAGCGTACGGCCGCTTGGAGTCAAGACTTATACGGGACATAATGTATGGACATCGCCTTCCGAAGCATCCGCTGGTTCGAGACATGTATTGAGAGAAGAAAGAGCTGAGTGACATGTAATGTGAGATGAGTGAGCTTGAGAGACTTGTAATCTTGGCCTTGTGCCCCATTGTAACCTTTGTTTCAATATCAATAAAAGAGTGTTTTGCTATGACGAGTGTTTTGCTTCAAATTCTGCTGTTATTATTCAATGTCTCTGCTTGGGACTTCTGTGCGACGACCCCGTCGTAGCCACTGAAATCGGCCGTTATGGAACCCGCCTTGCACGAGTGCAATCTAGGCTCGTACGGCATCATGCTTTAGCGAGGACGATCGCTCCTACGGGAGCGGGGCGTGACAAAGTAGAGCCAGCTGGAGTTCCACTGGACTTAGAGGCTGAGGAAGCCTAGAACTTTACCCATTAGTAGTCTATATTCCTTTGTATTTTGAGACTATCAAACTTTACTTTCATTTGCTGGAAATGTAATAGTTCTTGGACTTGTCCTGGATTCTGGGGTTCGTTTATAGATGCTGTGTTTCATACTTATTTCTGTTTATCTGGTTAGATTTCCCTAGATTGGTACAGCTTACTTTATCGTGTCCAACGATAAAGGCTGGGCGTGTCCGACTCGTGTCCGATTATTCCGAAACAGGTCGTGACATATTTTTAGTGGTGGCCCATGCAGGTCTATCCTAATAGTACCTAGGTATTAGTGTACGATTGGGGGACTTAATTAAACTAGAAAAAACTTGAATCACAGCATAGGAAATCGGGTACATCGGGTATATATGGATATTATATAAATATTTATATTTACTTGTAGGTTCGATTTTTATCAATCACGAAGTTTTCTTTTGATGTAGGATGGTTGCTACGAGGAAGACCGCTGATCAGCCGGGAGTTGCAGGCAGCTCGGGACAGTCTGCACCAGACGTTCCGTTAGATCAGCTTCCGCCACCGCCTCCTATCTTTCCTCCATTACCCCCGACGATGACTTTCGACGGTGCTCAGGTAATGGCCATGTTCCAGCAGTTCATGGAGGCCCAGAACCACCAGGCCGTACAGTTTCGGGTGACAATAGTAGATGCACTCAGGACTCGAGAGTCGGCAGCACCAGCACCAGTAGCACCTCCAGCACCGGCAGCACCGAGACCGGGGATGGCCGGAGACTACCAGAACTTCTGCCCGATGGATTTCTGGGGCCACGAGGGGATTGTTTATGCGGATGAGTGGCTGGAGAATGCTGAGAGAACACTGAAGATGGCACTGATTCCGGATGACCTGAAGGTGGAGGTGGCGAGCATGCGACTTTTCGACCTGGCCAAAGCTTGGTACCGGGCGGAGCCCCAGTTAGCTGAGCCCCAGGTTTCTTGGGCATATTTCAAAACTCTGTTTAAGAAGAAGTTTTTCTCCGATGTGGAGCGGGATGACCTTCGGATGTAGTTCGAGGCATTGCAACAGGGGACAATGACAGTGGCGGAGTACACTTCATAGTTTACTCGACTCAGCAGGTTCGCGAAGAACCTAGTCAGAGCACCGAAGGATCGAGCTTGGAGATTCAAGAAGGGCCTCACCAGGGAGCTACGGCACGCAGTGGCGATTAGTCAGGCGATGACATATGCGAGCATCTTCAAGATTGATCAGGCTGTGGAGAAAGAGGTGGATCCGAAGCTGAAGAGGGACCGAGACATCGGCAGCAGCAGCTACCAGACACCGGCGAAGAGGACCCAGACTCAGATTCAGGCGAGGCCACAGCAGCCAGTACAGCAGCATCACCGTCCAGCCAGAGCTCCTGCACATCAGCCTCAGAGACAGCAGCAGGCAATTACTTGTGCTTTATGTTACCGGCCGGGACACCGCTTCGACGAGTGCCGCAAGAGGCTCGGGCTCTGTTTATTTTGTGGATCAGATGCACATCGGATAAAGGACTGTCCACAGGCTGCAGCTCGACTAACAGGAGGACCTCGAGGAGCTGGAGGACCACCACCTGCACCATCCAGAGCACTACCAGCTGTACCACCGAGGGTTCAGGCTTTACCTACTCAGCAGCAGTGTTTTGCACAGCACCAGCAATAGAGGGGACCACCACAGCAGGGACGTACTTACGTCATGGTCGCAGTTGGGGAGGATGAGGCAGTTCCAGATATGATCACAGGTTCTATCCTATTACATTCATTTCCTGCCATTGTATTGTTTGATTCTGGAACCACGTATAGCTTTGTATCATATGAGTTTCTGCATAGACACGGCTTCACACCTAAGCCCACTAGGAGGAACTGTCAGATTATGATAGGAGGAGGGGTAGTGCTAGTTAGTGAGATGGTGGATTGTCATATCACTATAGCTGGAAGGGAGCTTAGGGCTCGACTTCTAGTGATGCCATTGCCCGAATTTGATATAGTCCTCGGCATTGACTGGATGAGCGAGCAATTTGCCGTAATAGACTTCCATGAAGGAAAGGTAATTTTTAGCCCATCTGGAGTTCCACCGTTCGAGATCAGCAGACGGATTGCAGAGAGGCCATAGGGAGTCTACTTCGGAGCAGTTGCAGAAGACCAGAAGTTGTCGCACCCGCTGATTGTAGAGTATATCGACGTCTTTTCCGAAGAGTTGCCAGGATTGCCGCCAGATCGAGATATGGAGTTCAGCATCGACTTAGTGCCCGGATCAGCGCCGAAGTCCCAGCATTGCTACAAGATCAACCCGAAGGAAGCTGCAGAGTTGAAGGCCCAGATTGATGAGTTGGAAGGCAAGGGTTTTATTCGGTCCAGTGCTTCACCCTGGGGAGCACCGGTACTCTTTGTGCCCAAGAAGGATGGGACTGTGAGGATGTGTATCGATTACCCTGCACTCAATAACATCACCATCAAGAATAAATACCCTTTACCGCGGATTGATGAGCTGTTTGACCAGCATAGTGGAGCGAAGGTCTTTTTCAAGATTGACCTTCGGTCGGGATATCATCAGATGAAGGTTCGGGAGCAGGATATTCCGAAGACAGCTTTCAATACCCGCTACGGCCAGTATGAGTTCTTGGTGATGCCGTTCGGACTCATCAATGCCCCAGCAGTGTTTATGAACTTGAAGAATAAAGTTTTTCACAAGTATCTGGACAAGTTTGTCGTAGTCTTCATTGACGACATTCTGATATATTCGAAAACCGAGGAGGAGCATGTGGAGCACCTGCGGATTATGTTGGAGATTCTGCGGACGGAGAAGCTGTACGAAAAACTCTCAAAGTGTGAGTTTTTCTTGGACATAGTGGAGTTCTTGGGGCATATGGTGACGGGAGAGGGGATTTCTGTGGATCCCAAGAAGATTGAAGATGTGGAAGCATGGGCACCTCCCAAGTCAGTAGCAGAGATTCGTAGTTTTTTGGGTCTAGCAGGATACTACAGGAAGTTCGTAAAAGATTTTGCCAAGATAGTAGAGCCAATGACCAAGCTTACGCGGAAGGATGAGGAGTTCAACTGGAGCGACGCCTGCCAGTCAGCATTTAAATAATTGAAGAGAAGACTCACTACAGCACCAGTTCTAGCTTTGCCATCTGGATCAGAAGGGTTCATCATCTACAGTGATGCTTCAGGGAAGGGTTTGGGATGTGTACTTGAGTAGAACAATAGGGTTATTGCTTATGCTTCTAGACAGTTGAGACCTCATGAGAAGAATTACCCTACACATGACTTGGAACTTGCAGCAGTCATTTTTGCCTTAAAACTGTGGAAGCACTACTTGTATGGAGAGAGAGTGGACATCTTCATGAACCACAAAAGCCTGAAGTATGTCTTTACTCAGAAGGAGCTGAATATGAGGCAGCGCAGATGGCTGGAACTCATGAAGGATTTCGACATCAATCTGCAATACCACCCTGAAAAGACGAATGTGGTAGCAGATGCTCTCAGTCGATATCTTGTTGCTATGTTTCTCATTATGGACCGACATCTTCTAGAGGATCTCGAGAGTCTGGGGATTGAGATTGTTCTTTCGGGAGTTGGAGGGCAGCTGATGCACATGCAAATACAGTCAGGACTGATAGAGAAGATCAAGGAGGCCCAGCTTATAGATGAGGGACTCCGATGTCTTAGAGGCCAGGCAGAGGCAGGATTGTTTGACGAGTTCACCATTACAGCGGATGGATCCCTGAGGCACGAGAACCAGCTGTGTGTGCCCAAGGATCTGCGGAAGGAGGTCATACAGGAAGCCCACCAGTCGCAGTATTCTATTCATCCTGGATCTACCAAGATGTACAAGGATCTGCGGAAGTATGTTTGGTGGTATGGAATGAAAAAAAAGGTTGCCAGATTTGTTTCCAGATGCCTTGTATGCCAGCAAGTCAAGGGAGAATGCCAGAGACTAGCAGGATTACTCCAGTCGTTACCTATTCCGGAATGGAAGTGGGTGCACATCACCATGGACTTCGTCTATGGTTTACCGCGTACGCCCAATAGCAAGGATTCTATTTGGGTTATCGTGGACAGACTGACGAAGTATGCTCATTTCATTTCGTTCAAGGTAGGGCTGTCGACCGAGAAGCTGGCAGACCTCTACAAGCGTCAGATCGTGCAGATTCATGGAGTGCCAGTGAGCATCGTTTCAGACAGGGACAGCCGCTTTACATCATACTTCTGGAGGAGTCTACAGCTGAACTTGGGGTCACAGTTGAAGTTCAGCACCGCCTATCATTCACAAACGGACGGGCAGTCTGAGAGGACCATTCAGACACTGGAGGACATGCTACGGGTTTACGTACTATACTTCAGCGATTCGTGGGAGGATCACTTGTATCTTGTGGAGTTTGCCTATAACAATAGTTATCAGGCTAGCATCGAGATGACCCCGTTCGAGGCATTGTATGGGCAGAGATATCGTACACCTTTATCTTGGGACGACGTTGGTGATAGGGCTTTGCTTGGGCCAGAAATGGTGGTAGATTCAGTTGAGAAGATCAGACTGATCAGGGAGCATCTCAGAGTTGCACAGGATCGACAGAAGCACTAGACGGACAGCAGCAAACGGCCACTGTAGTTCGCAGTTGGAGATAGAGTGTTCCTGAAGATCTCGTCGACCCGAGGCGTCATTCATTTTGGCAGAGGCAGAAAGCTCAGTCCGAGGTACATCGGACCTATCGATGTGACAGCACGGATTGGCGAGGTGGCATATCGACTAGCACTTCCAGCCAGCTTGGAGGGGGTACACGACGTCTTTCACGTGTCCCAGCTTCGACGCTGTATTCCAGACCCGAGCCATGTAGTGGACTACTCAGAGCTAGAGGTGGGTCCGAGCTTGACCTACGAGGAGCAGCCAGTGGAGATCCTTGATCGAAGGAAGAAGCAACTGTGGAATCAGACTATACCGCTTGTCCGAGTCATATTGTGACACCACTCCCCGGAATAGTCCACATGGGAGCACGAGGCCGAGATGCGGGAGCGCTATCCTAGTTTGTTTGCTTGATTATATTCTGGTTTTCAAAAATCTTAAATTCAATAAATGACTTGTGTTGAAACGATTTATCGAGATTTTATTTTATTTGTCTCTCGAATTTCGAGTACGAAATTATTTTAAGGGAAGAGATTTGTAACTCAACTTTTCCCATTTTTAGTGGAATTTAAAATTTGTTAATAATAATGTTTCATTCCTTTTTATTATATTTATAGTTTATGAATATTTTTGGAGGGAAGGAAATTAGGAGCAGAAATTTTTAAAATTTGAAAAATTGTTATAACAAACTTGGGGCCCACACACATTCTCCTTTCTAACTAATTTTCGGAATTCTATGAAATAATAAAAAGAGGAAGGATTTTCTGCTTATAAGCCAATTGGTGGAGGGACTTAACTGCAAAAGTGCAGTGGCCTATTTAACATACTTTAGAGAGAGAGTGTTCAGCCATTTCATTTTTTTAAAACCAATTCTTTCTCTCCCGAGAGCTCTTCTTCCCCAAACCGTCGGCTAGCCCTAACCCTAATTTCTTAGGAACCGACGATGGCAACGACGGTGGGTTGCATCGCCAGCGATCGGGCATAATCCTCCGCGACAGCAACATCTTCTCTCGGCAGCGCACGACGTGTCCGACGACAACTGTGTGATGTTCATCCCCATTCGTGACGATTGGCCGCCCGAGTCATCTTCTCCAGTGATCCGTCTCCTTCCCCAGTAATCTCCTACCTCGGCATCAAATTCCTTTCTCCATCGCGACTTCACTGTCCCGAGTTTTGTGTCAACAGCTGAGGTGAGTCGATTTCGGTTCTCTGAGGAATTTATTTTCCCAATTCTTTTGATTTACCAACAATTTAAATTCTATGCTCAAGATCCGGAATCGAAGCTCTCTTTCGATCTGCTTCTCCAGGGGTCCACGATGCTCTAATGAACCCTTTTCCAGCGTCTCCAAAGATCGCTAGAGTGGTGCGGTGAGTTTAACATATGAGTTCTTAGATGTCGACTGCCTTGAGTGATCATAATTAGATTTTTTCTCTGTTTGGAACTTGTCGTGACGAGCAGTTCCTTAGCTCGGAGTATTTTGGATCGGAATTGAAGAATCGACGATTGGCCATCAGTATTAATCAAGGTATTTTGATTTCTAGAGACTCGTAACAATTTTTGAATGGGATTTTTCCTTGCTAAATCCTTTCTTTGTTTCGATTGGATTCTGTTGATGTGTACTGTAGTAAGAATTTTGGACACGAAGCTTTGTGTCCGACACTATGGATCGGGTTTTTAATTTCTGAGTCAGATTTCCTTTCTCAGGTAATTGTTCCACCCTCTTTACTCTGATTATTTATTCAATCAGTGATCGCACCTAGTTGATTTTGGTTGTGATGCCTGTTGTGTTCGTGTCCGTTGATACTTGATGTTCGTATCAAGCGTGCGTGTGTATCTGCTCGTGACTGATATTGTTCATGTCCGGGGGCATGTATGTGTTCGGGGATGGCATAGAGGAGACTGGGAAGACCAGTTTTGAAACTGGCCCTGTTTGAAGCCAGGGAGCTGTCTAATCTTCAGTTGGGTTCTAGTTTGATGCAATAGAGTTGTAAATTATATGGTAGATATTATATCTGTATGGTTGTTTGAACTACTAGTATATTGCGTGTGTGTTCAGTATCGAGGGATCGTTGCGGGAATTGCTTGAAGATAAAGTTTGGATATAGCAGGTCCATCTGTTGGTAGAGAGTAGTCATTTAAAATTTGGTATTGTAATTATATTCCTTACTTGTGAGTTGCAAATGGGAGGGTTATCAATTTGATTCTAGAATCAATTTGGTTGTATATTTTCCTATTTTTCTTTCATGATTAAATTTTAGTTGTATAATCTTTTGTTAAATTTCCATTGCTTAATTTAGTTATATTTGTTAGGTTAAGTATGAAATCCAGAGTGTGTTCTTCTGCATACTTTCCAGGTCTGAGTTCCATATGGCCATTAGTAGAGAGCTATTGTAGAGCTTATTTAGTTGTGTTGAATTTCGGATTTTGTAATGAAAGGTTGAGGCCAAGTCTGTTGCAAAATGGGAGAAGGAAGAGTATGTGATCTCAGTTGTGTTTGGGAATGGCAGTAGAAGAGTTTAATTTGTGAATATAGGTTGTGTCTGTTGTAAGGTTTTGTTTGTATTGTGGTAAAGCTTTTTTGGGTTGGGTTTAATAAGTTGGGTCATTGAAATGCTTGTATGATATTGGACTAGGCTAAACCAAGACTAGGATTTTATTGATATTATTAGCATGACTAGAAATGTTATATTCATCTTTTTCACTATTTCGTTAGTAAGGTTATTATTATTTTCTTGTAATTTCCTTTTCAGTTTATTAATGATTTACTAAAAAGTCTATATTGGTTAACGTATACCATCACCTTGCCTATAAGTTAAACTAAATTAGTTATCCTAATATTTAGTAGAGATTGATTAATGGATAGATTAGGTAGTTAAGGAACCTTTAGCTAGTATCTATAATTATTTGATTAATCTAATAATGAGCTAAAATCATTAGTTAGATTTTAATTAAATTCCAAATTTCTTCAGGTGGACTTAGTGATCATTATTTTCCTACTCTCGATCTTCCAGAGCAAGGCAAGTACTTTTCTATGGTTATTGTACATTTACATATCTTGTACTCTTCTTGTGACACGTCATGACATGATATCATGTATTCCTGTATTTTCTGTTCTTGTACTTACTTGTGTCGGGTGGAGAAATGCACTAGCTATGTGACCAAACCCCGGTTACCATATTCATGTAGATCTTAGGCCTTGCATCGTACACGTGGGTCCTAAGCCGTACCAATATTCATGTACTCCTGTATATGCTCCTGTACTCCCCTTAGCCGGTCACATAGGCTAGTTGTATTTCAAATATGGTGCACTTGTCATGTCTTGTACTTCAGGTTCATAGTTACATTCATGTACTTTATTTCCTGTACTTACATTCATGTACTTTCCTGTTCATTTTTAGTATTTCATATTCTTTCTGTACCACATCATGATGTTCTTGTTCATTACCTAGAACTGTACTTTGCTCCGCTCCTGACTAGGATATGTTGCAGGTGAGATGGAGGCTTTGTGCGATACATATTATGGCCGAGAGCCTGTAGATGCAGTAGAGCCAGCTGGAGCTGCTCTGGACTTAGAGGCTGAGGAAGCCTAGCACTTTACCCATTAGTAGTCTATATTCCTTTGTATTTTGAGACTATCAGACTTTACTTTCATTTGCTGGAAATGTAATAATTCTTAGACTTGTACTGGATTCTAGGGTTCATTTGTAGATGTTGTGTTTCATACTTATTCCTGTTTATCTGGTTAGATTTTTGTAGATTGGTACAGCTTACTTCATCGTGTCCAACGATGAAGGCTGGGCGTGTCCGACTCGTGTTCGATTATTCGGGAGCGGGTCGTGACACCGCTAGTGCTTTTTCGGTCAATTTTGCATCCGGTAAAATCTGCATCCGAGAAGCGGAGAAGCTCAAAGGATGAAGATTTCGGATACCAAAGTCCCATAATAATGGTGCCTTTGAGATACCGAAAAATACGCTTTACAGCACATAAGTGCGATTCTTTTGGATTTGCTTGGTATCGTGCACAAAGACAAACACTAAACATAATATCGGGTTGGCTAACAGTTAAATAGAGTAAGCTTCGGATCATACCTCGATACTTACGAATGTCGACCGAGATGTCGTCTTCATCATTATCAAGTTTTGTCGTTGTTGCCATAGGAGTCCTAATTGATTTGGATGAGTCAAGTTCAAAGCGTTTGAGGAGATCCTTTATATATTTCGCTTGATTGATGAAGGTTCCTTTGGGGCCTTGTTTGATTTGCAAACCTAAAAAGAAGGATAGTTCTTCCATCATGCTCATTTCAAATTCATCCTGCATTACTTTAGCAAATTCTACATAAATTGCATTGTTAGTGGAACCAAAAATAATATCATCGACATAAATTTGAACTAACAATAATGTGTCATTAAGGGATTTGATAAAAAGTGTGGTGTCGACTTTGCCCTTGGAAAAGTTATGAGAGATAAAAAAAAAGAACTAAGGCGCTCATACCAAGCACGAGGAGCTTGTTTGAGGCCATAAAGGGTTTTGTGTAGTTTGAAAACATGATGAGGGAATTGAAAATCTTCAAAGCCAGGAGGTTGCTTAACATAAACTTCCACTTTAATAACGTTATTTAGAAAAGCACTTTTAACATCCATTTGAAAAAGTTTGAAATCATTAAAGCAAGCAAAAGCACAAAGCATGCGAATAGATTCAAGACGAGCAACCGGAGCATAGGTTTCATCGTAGTCAATGCCTTCTTCTTGGTTATAGCCTTGAGCAACCAATCGGACTTTGTTACGAGTGACTAACCCATCTTTATTAAGTTTATTACGAAACACCCATTTAGTTCCAATAATGGGGTGGTTGTGAGGTTTAGGGACAAGTTCCCAAACCTTGTTTCGCTTAAATTGATTTAGCTCTTCTTGCATCGCTATCATCCAAAATTTATCGTTAATATTTTTAGGCTCTATTTGAGAAATAAAAGCCACATTTGCACATAGATCACGAGTGGAGGATCTAGTACTAAAACGAGAAGAATGATCACCAATGATAAGCTCCTTAGGATGATTAGGGACAAATCTCCATTTCTTTAGGAGGTCCTCTTGAGGAGGCTCTAGTGGTAGGGAATCTTTGGTTGGAGGGGTCACAATTTCATCGTTAGATGAAGAGGGACGAGGGTCTCCAATAGAAGAGTTCTCCCAACCAAAAGAGATATCATCAATATCATCGGATGTAGAAGAGTTAAGTTCATCAAAAGAGACATTAATTGACTCTTCGACAACAAGACTTCTTTTGTTAATGACACGAAAACCTTTACTATATATTAAGTAGCCACGAAAAATACCTTCATAAGCTTTTTCTTCAAATTTTCCTAGATGTACTTGGTATTCAAAATAAAATATTTGCATCCAAAAACTTTAAAATACTCAATAGAGGGAATTTTGTCAAACCAAAGCTCATATGGAGTCTTTTTAGAAATAGGTCTAATTAAGACCTTATTTATAACATGACATGTCGTGTTAACGGCTTCCGCCCAAAAGTATTGGGGGAGCTTATATTGGTTTAACATAACTGGGGCCATATCGCCAAGGGTTCTATTCTTTCTTTCCACAACACCATTTTGTTGTGGAGTTCGAGGGCAAGCAAAATCATGACCAAAACTATTTTTTTCGTAAAATCTTTTAAAATCGGCATTGTCAAATTCTTCTCCATGATCACTTCTAATTTTGTTAATAGCAATGTCTTTCTCATTTTGAACACGTTTACAAAAGGCAACAAATTTACGAAAAGTATCACTTTTATTTGCAAGAAAAATGACCCAAGTAAATCTTGAAAAATTATCAACCAAAATGTAAGCCCCCTAGATTTCTACTACAATTTTTTTTAAATATATTTTTGTATTTATTGATGTACTTCGTATCTGCACGTCGTATACGAATTCGCATTTTTGTAATTGCGTAGCGGGCGAGAATTACGTTTCGTAATTTCTCAACGAGTGCGAATATGTGTCGAGGTACATATGTTAGAAAAATATTTTATTATAAATTTTATTTTTATAGGAAAGGTACATGTTCAAATAATATGTGATAAATATTTTAATTTCTAAAAAGAGTTATTAGTTCGTCGTTTAAAAATGAGTGGTGATTTAAAAAATTGTGGTTTATATGAAATACTTCCAAAAGATTTGCGAAATGTAAAATTTGCTTATTAATATATTTTGTTATTTATAAAAGCTAGATCATGAAGTAATATTTAAGTATTTATAGTGATTTTCAAAATTAATTATTTCCATATTTATTTAACTATGAAAATGATATTTAGGATTTTGTTAATTTTAATATTTGATTAAATATGGTAAATTAAATTGCAAAAGATTTTATTGACTTCATTTAAAATATTTTAAACTAAGTATAGAATTTATTTAGTTTGGATTTGATTTGGATTGAACTAGTTTAAATCGAATTTAAAATAGTATGATATTATCTAGGGAGAATTTAAATTCTTCCAATCCCTATCCAACTGGGTATTCCCACCTCCTATAAAAGGAGAGGTACTCCTCCAAAATTCTCAACCAAAATTTCTACCCCTTTGTGCATCGTGTCCGTGCCTCCCATCCACTATAATCCCCACCAATACAAATACATTCTTCTTCCGTGTCCGACAGCTCCGGACACCGACTCGTCCCGTGTCTCGCAGGCCACATTTACTGACTCCCCATACCGACAAACCCAACACTATCTCCTTCGCCCCGTTGTAATACCCAGTTTTCCAGAAGAGGGTATTTTTGACATTTTGGGGTAATTAAATTTATTAGAATTTATTTGAATTTATGGGAATTTTTAGGAATTATTTTGGAATTGTTTGGACTAGATTGATTTTGACTAGTTTTGACCCTTGTAGACCAACCTAGAAGCTAACCCTAGTTAGTATGGACTTGGTTAGGTTATATGACTCTAGTCTAGCCTAAGCTAATCCTTGGTTTGGTCATTAGACTCTAGTTAGCATTAAGAATTAGAAAGTCATAAGTCATGACTTATGATTTAGAGCCCTTGATAAATCATTTTAACTCAAAGCCTTGTAGTTTGGCCCAAGGCCCAAAATATCAAACCCTAATCCCTAGGCATTGTTGGTCGGCTACCTTAGCCATTCTAGGGATTCCCCCACTATATAATCTCTCCTAAAATCTAGGGTTGCCTCTTTCTTAGGAAAGCTCAAGTTAGAGAACAAGGTTTGTTTCCTATTTCAATTAATTCCTAGAATTCCATTCCTCTTCCTTTTTCATTCAAATCTTCTCCATTAGGTTCTAATATACCCACTCTTGCTGCTTTTGAAGTTTCATTTCAGTTTGGCATTGTTTTGTGGGATTGGGACATCAAGGAGAAGAGCTATTGAAAGGGGGTTTTTCTTGAAAGTTCATCCATAGGTAACTCCTCTATTTCTCCATGAAATTTCGATTTGTTTTCATATTTAAGAAGCCCTAGGAGTCCCCTAAGTGTCTGCATTGGTTTCGTGTCGGATTGCATCAGTTTCGTGTTCGTTTGGACACGTATCAGGAGTTATCCCTAGGTGTTTGTCGAAATGCCTCAAAGGGCATTTCGATTACTTTTGTGCAATGTTTTTAAATAGAAAGTTAGGTTTTGATATTGCTTATGCATTTCTGTTCATCTGAGGGGTTTTTCGTGTCGGCTTGTGTCGATTTCGATGCGTGGACACGCGCTGCACATACGCGCGCGCACTGTGGTTCGATCCCCTGCTGATCGGGGGCCACAGTTGCCCGGACACGCCACGTCATCACTTGACACTTGACACATGGGACGTCCTCGTGACTGACACAACGTGTGTTGAGACTCATACCCCCCACATGTCGTGTCGGACACGCACGAGCACGTGCATTATTTTTGTACTGAACTGGGTTCCGTTATTTTAGTGCACTGATACGCAGTTGTATCTAGGACACGTGGACACTTTGACTCAGTGCAGACACCTGGACACGAGGACCTATCCTAGGCGAACCTAGGTTGGTGACCACGAGACACGAAGTATCCTGTGTCGAGTGTACGACACGCGTGCACTTGTGCACGAGGCAGTGCACTGCTGTGCAGTGTCTGTGCACTGTTTTGGGTTTCTTGTGTGGACACGTCGTGTCCGGCTATGGTGGACATGAGACACTTGTAAGGACACATGTACACTCTATATTTTAGTTACCAACCTTGAGATTTGCATTTTAGTTTGATTTGATTTCCATTTTACCATAAAAACTGATACATGATTTATAATCTGTTATTTTCCATATTTGAAATAGGAATTATGGCAGTCATTCTTACCAAATTAATGCTGTTAATGTTTGGTTTTAAGTCCCTAATACTATGCTCCTATATGTTATCTAACTATGATATGAATTTGGGGTTTACTTGATGTGTTTGGCTCATGAAAACTGAGTTTAAGCCTAGGCTATGGAAACTAGAATTTTAAACTGTTTTAGACTGTTCTTTTGAGTTCTATTATGAGCTATGGTTGATTCTAATGTTGAATGACCTAGGAAGGAATGAACTTGAGTACTATGATTTGGTTATGATTGATAGTTCAAAACCTGAGAATGTTAGGATGTAGACTGAAATCTGGAATTGGTTTTTATGGATGAAAACTGAGTTTTCAATGTGAATCATTTTCCTTAAAACTGAGTTTGTTTCGATATTTGAAAACTGAGATTGAACTTTGGGTGTTCCCATGAACCTGGGTTCGAATTGTGTGAAGACTGAAACTGTTTTCAGTTTGCTTTTCTGTCTTTGTTCACTGTTTTCCCCTTACTGATTTCTTTGGCTGTGCACACACATGCCCTCATGGGTATCTCTAACACACACCCTCATGTACTACTCACGCGCACACTTTAGCACCATCTCACATTTCACACATCATCACTCCCTCACAGTCACACACACATTCCTCACATTTCTCTCACATCACACACATACACACACAAACATTACACACACATTACACTCTTGTTCTCATACGCACACACATATACACTCTCTCTCTATATATATTTCCTATTCTCCCAAATTGTAGGTTGAGGTATAGGTTTGCATGCAATATATAATATATGTATATATGTTTGAGCCCTTTATGCATATGTATATATTTCTATGTATTAGCCTAATATTGTATGGGTTACACAATAGCCTATGGTTATATATGATATATATAATGTATATGTATAGTGTAGTGTATATATAGTGTTGTGTAGGAGTACTAAGCTAGACTTGATTAGACTAAGGTAGACTAGTTTGGCCTAATTTAGACTTGGTTGACCTAGTTTGACTTCTAGGGTTGACCAGAGTTGACCAAGAGTTGACTTTGGCCTAGATTGACCTAGAATCATGTAGAATGCATAGTAGGACTTCATTATACCATTTTGGACTTGTTGTAACTTGTGCTGTTCTGATTAGGAGCCAGACACCACTCCTCGGACAGTACTTTCATATTGGACACTCAGATACCTGGCGAGTACATTCTCTGATCATTTTATATCCTGTTTAGAATTATTTCCTGCATTAAATTACTTTACTTGTTACTGTCACGTTGGTCACACGGATTGGTACTATACGGATCCCTTCTTGAGATGTTATCCTTAGGGAGCATCGGGTACTACATGTTCTGTGCGTTTCACTTACATGATGTATCACTATGCTTCACTGATTCTTTGATCACTTGTGACATATACTCTTATGATCACAGAGTCTCCTAGAATCTCTTATCCCATTTACTGGGTATCCTAGAATCTCCTAGAATCCCCATTTTTGGGACTACTATGTACCACCCTTCGGGGGCTTACCACCCTTCGGGGGCTTACCACCCTTCGGGGGCTTACCACCCTTCGGGGGCTGTTACATAGAATCATAACATAACCTCTTTGGATCCTTGTGTACTGATTGGGGGTACGGAGGAGTAGAAATAGACATGTGAATAATACCCAAGTAGTATCTTATCAGAATCTCTTCCATAGTGTCTTATCAGAATCTCCTATGCCATTTACATGTCTATATTGTACTCTGACTCACTAGCCACTGTTAGTCTCTATCTATAGTAGATATTTCTATTACAGCTCCCTCTCTCTGTTTACATACTGCACTTCTTCCAGTACCTGTATCTTACTTTACTGCATGATTATATTTTCTAACCTGCTATGAACTGTTGAGATGTACTGTACTCGTTTCTGTCCTGACTGGACCTGTTGAAAATATTACAGAGGACGAGGAGGAGGCCTGTCTGGATACTTACTACGGGGCAGCCTTAGATGACACTTGCGAGCTGGACCCTCAGGAGGACCCAGCTCTAGCTGAGGACATCACCCTCATTGCCTAGACTACATTAGTTAGGCTTATCTTTTTATGTAGTCTTGAGACATGTTTAGCTAGACTTATTTTCTGTTCAGAGTTGTTGAGTTTTGTATATATTCTTTCATTCTGTATCTGAGACCATGTACCTCTGGATATTTGCTGGGATTATCTTAGACTACTTAGCATCTATTTTTCCTTGAGTTCTATTTCATATCGTGCTATCTCTTCCTTAGTTGTGATTGAGTTTATTTACTGCTATGTCATCCCCATTCGGGGAGTATAAACTGTTTAGAGATATATTGTTAGATGTATGTTGATCTAGGACAGCGTTCTACCGCCGACACTGCGGCGTAGGCTGGACGTACCCACGTCTCGTGCCCTTACTCTAGGGTGCGGGTCGTGACACATTTTTAGTGGTGGCCCATGCAGGTCGAGTTTATGTAGTGGTATTCGAACTAGAGTATCACTACAGCCTGCAGTAGGATTAGGATATTTTGAGGGTACTCAATCACATTAGGAAAAACCCCTTATCAGATCCCTTTTTATCTAAATATGCTACTCGTTGTTTCCCTTGAATATAAACTATCCTCCTTGAATTTTTGCTTCATCCTCAGAAATTGTTTCTTGTTTTGATCTGTCTTCATGATGATTATGAAGGCACGATCTAATCGCTTCGGTTCGGGGGATACTATCGAGAGGCTGGCCACCTCTCGTCCTGTTCATCAGGGCCTCGAGACCGTAGTTTCTGTTGTGCCGACTCAGGTTGGCATTTCTGCTACATAGGAGGTGCACCTCTGCCTGTATAGAGACTTTTTTTGTCATTTCTGATTTTTCTCAGCAGCAGCGGTTCATGCAGCATCGGCAGCAGACCGGGGGAAAACTAGCAGGGCGAGCTATCGTCAGGATAGTCAAGGATGCACAGACCGTTGGAGATCTTGCTGCAAGTTCCGTTCTTCTCAATTTCACTCTCGAAATTGTCTTTTATAACTACCTTGAAATTCGATTCCATCTGTTCCTTGTTGATTGATTAATTTTGTTATGTTACTCTTCTGTTATGTATGTTCTTTTTTTCTTCTTTCTGAGAAAATCATATGGGCTAGGTCACCTAAATCATGAGATCTAGAATCTTCGATAGTCGTGTTAGTTGGCATAGTGAGGACATGTAGTCAGATTTTGGATGTATTTCTCGGGTATGGGAATTTAAGGTTTTCGCCGTCACATGCGGCAATGCGAAAATTTTAAATACCATGAACCTAGGAGTACGTACCTTAGTCAAGGACTCCGTGATTATCGTAGCATTGCTCACTAGCATGATGAGGACTCTGGGTAACATGATTTTGGACAGACGCATATGATTAACATATTGTATCTTGAGAAGGTTTTAAACATCATACCCTTCTGTTGTTATGAATAACTTAGGAGTAGGAGTAGGAGTAGGAGTAGGAGTAGCTTAGCTGTTATTATAACCTTGTGTAACTTCTTGCTATAAATTCTTCCTAATACAATGAATCGGTGATTTTGCTAGACCTTGACTTAGATTTGATATTATAACTCTGGTTTCAAATGGTTCCTTCTTTTAAACAGATAAGCAGAACAGATTTTATCATTATTTTCTTCTTGCCATTAATTCTTGTATTATCTTAGAATATATAATATAGTGGACACAGATGCTTGCCAGACACGTATGCATGCTACACTCGATCACCAACCTATCTAAATGTATATTAATATGTTGATGTTAATTTTTCAAAATCCTAATGATTCTAATATAGGACAGTATCAGTGACTAGTTCTCTGTTTTCCAGATTAAATTCATAAATTAAATTTAAATTTCATATTATTAGTTGTTGTTTATATTACTGTACATGTATGTTACATGCAGGGTTTCAAGTCTTAAAGAAAATTGGTTGAGTTTTGTGTTAAATTTGTCAAACCTGAGACTGTGTACATTTTAACCCTTTAAGCCTGAATTCTAAGTGTTTAGTTCAATTTGCAGTTTTAAATTGTAATGTTTTGATCCGTATACATTATTGTATATAAGGATATAATGTTAGGTTTCATACTCTTACAGGTTAGGTTGTTGTTGTGGTAAACCTTGAGTTGGTTTTGATGTTCGAATTTCTCCAAAAATTTTAAAAACTGAATACATGTTAACATTTTTACATTTCTTTCAAATGTGTAGTTCAATTTCAGATCTAATATGTAATGTTGAGCTAAACTGAATGATTGAACCCTTCATTTCAAGTTTTAACCCATGTACACTTGACACTCTACACTAACATTCACAACCGCCATGAAAACCTAACCCTCCATCTCTATGTTATGTTCATATAGCTATATGGAAATATGTATATAGTTCTGTATACATGTTATAATGTATGTAGATGCAATTAAAATCTCTACCTCTCTATACATATAAATATACATATATATATGGTTAGCCATGCATGTTATGAGTAAATAGCTTGTGCCTTGTAGACTGCTTAACCAATATGCCATGAATAGTGTAACTAGGTAGCTATAGTTGAGACACAGATCCTCTTATGCACTTTCATGTATAATTCACACAAACCACATAACCTTTACATAATGTTAGCTTTTTCCTCTCTAATGCTATATATATAAATATATTGTGATTGGATTTTAGTACAATTGACTTTCACTCTTTAACTTTGTTTTTTTTTAATTTTCTTGAATAGTATCCCTTAATGGAAAATTGGTGGTTATCTTTATTTTATTTTTATAATAAGTACCAGTTTTCAGATAGGATGGTAGACTGCCTTACAGCCTTGATGATTGTTGTTTTCTTTCTTTTTTCCAGTATAGCACCCATGACCCGAGCCCGTCGCCTGAGAGCAGCTGCAGCTACTGAGAGTGTGCTTCCATCTCCTACTATTCAGGAGGTAGTAATCCCTCTATCTGATCAGGGGGTGGTGGCACCTCCTGCCTTTGAGGAGATGGTGGTAGCCTCGCCAGAGAGTCTTCCTTCATCTCCTGTCGTTCAGGAGAGAGCTGCAGATTTGCCTGAGACCGAGAGCCTTTCCCTACCCCTTAGGATGGTACTCCCTACTGTACCACCCGGAGGTTTGTTACTTGACACAGCCCAGGTGTTTGGATATTTCCAAGAGAGGCTGTTGGAGTCACAAAGAGTTCATGAGGAGGCCATGAGGGAGCAAATCCAGACGTTGCTACGTCTGCGGGAATCTGTGCTTCCAGGAGGAGAGCCTAGCTCCAAGAGGGCGAGGAGCAGTACCCAGTCCTACCCAGAGTTTGAGGAGTACCCATATATCTAGCCTATATCATCATACCCAGCCCAGTCTCTTGTCCAGCGGAGGCCAGCTGACCCAAAGCCTATCTGTGCCTACTGTAAGAAGTCTGGACACAAGTGGAGCAACTGTAGAAAGAGACTAGGATTGTGCCTATTCTTGTAGAAGCATGGAATTTCACAACCAGAAAGACCATGCGCCAGACACTACATGCGCCAGAACTCGCACAGAACACTTCACAGCAAAGTCAATAAGTATAGACATTTGAAGAAGGACTTTTCATTATATATAAAAGTCTATTACATGTCTAGAAAAGGTTGTACAAAGGAGAATTTCTACAAAGAAAAGATCCTAAGTCTACAGCCAGCGGCCACCATACGCCTTCAGATAGGCGCAGCGGCCACCATGCGTCTCCAGATAGGCGCAGCAGTCACCATGCGCCACCAGTGAGGCGCAGCAGATACTATACGCCTCCATCCAGGCGCATCCCGCCATCTCTTCAGCAGCTCAGTTATGTGCATCCAGCTCAGTTATGTGCATCCCTTCAGCAGCCCAGTTATGTGCCACTCTTCCAACCAGGCTCACCTGGCCGAGCAGGAGTGTACCGCTCTTTCAGCCAGGCTCACCTGATAAATGCTTCGATACACAAAGCATTTAACCCTCTGGCTGGAACCAAGGAAGAGAAGAGCACCGCAAATCTGTGGCCAGGGGAGGCTTCAAAAGAGCCTCCAAAGGCCAAGGAAGACCGTGATCGAAATCACGGCGAAAGGCAGCTTTCAACACAATCAGAGTGGACGACACCCACTTTGAAGGAAGAGAGAGCCTAGCACCGCCATTCCGATCTACGGCTCTTCCGGAACAACGGAGACGAGGCCCGAGCATCCCTATCTTTGGATGCAACAGGCACCTTCCGCCTGCCTCAGAAGCCCTCGACTCCGTCTTTTGGATGTAACAGTCACCTTCAAGAGCACCAATGACAACATGGCATCTCATCTTCACCCTCGGGAGCACTTCGTCAACAGAATGCACCCGAATACCCAAGTTCATGTTGGAGGTACGTGAGGGAATGAGAAGCAAACCTTCTCTCCATGCCACTATTTATAGGCCAGGCAGATCAAACCTACGTGCCAAGTGGATGGCTCTCCGAATTCCGTGCAATGAACTCACATTAAATGGATGACCCGGACGCCTCGACTTCAGCCAAGCGGCTATTAAAAGCACTCGAGAAGCGAAACAGCCGCATCATCAAAGACGTGTTGGATGCGCCGGCTGGTCAGCGCATCACACCTCTCAAACAGATGCGCCCTGTACCGAGCGCATCAAAGGGGATGCGCCCCCATACGCCTAGTGGAACGTCAACCGACGCGTCCACTCAGATGTCCATCGAATGTCACCAACATTAAATGCTGAACTGACAGAGTTGGCAGCACGCCTTCCCAAGTCTGAACGGCTGACAGCTTTTGTAGAAAACGAAGCGTCCACAACGTCAGTATCATCATGACTCTATCCCGACGGCTACTGCCACGTGGCCACTCGATCACCCGCATGCGCCTCCGCGGCCATGCGCCCAAACCTGCATGCGCCTCGAAAGCCATGCGCCTCAGACCCTTCACTGATCCCTAAAGACAGAAGAAGAGTCTCCAGTTGAAGCATTGCATGCGCCTCAAAAGCCATACGCCCCAGACTGATCTCTGATCCCGAAAGACAGAAGGAAAGTCGCTCGCATGTGCCTCAAAAGCCATGCGCCCAGAACGGCTCGTGACTCCTAAAGGTCACGAGCCAAAATCTCATCATGCCCCCAATCCAAGGCGCATCCCACCAAATCATCCCCACCAAATCAAAGATCTCCGAGCCATGGGTCGACGACACGTGTCCTTTGACTCAACTCATCCAAGATCTCAGCAACAGAAAGATCTTTTCCTCTGCTACGTGCCGGCTCACAACAGCAGTATGAAGAATTCAACCCCGCGAGTAGGGCGCATCATCCATGCGCCTCCATCAGCAATCTCCACGTGGCGTCCCCACGCACCGGCGCATCCTACATATGCGCGCATGAGCAGCCAACCTGCCCAGCTATAAATAGAGAAATCATCCCCTCCTTACACACACAGAGAGACATACATATGAACAATCCAGACAGAGATCATAAGAGAGGCAGATACAGACACTCAACGTCTTCCTCCTCTCAGCCAGCTCCAGCACCCAGAGTAATCTACACCTTCAGAGAACCGATAACCGTCGTCAGCCCGTCAACGGAGTCAACGCATTACCACTCGCTCCATTGGCACTTAGGACCCAGATTAAATAAAAGTGTACTCCTAGGACTACATCTAAGTTCTATATTGTAACACTGTTCTATTTGTATTAAGATTTGCAATCAAACAATTTTAATGGCAAACAAGCTGGCGACTCTGCTGGGGACTTCTTTCTCCTCTTCCGAGAAAGTCGTGTCACAGGCCGACGACGTGAAGGTGGGCTCCTCCCACAAGATGCTGGTCGTGCGCCTCAATCAACAGGCGTACGAGGAGTTCATTTTTGAAGGAAGCACGAGTCCTTCGAAGCGGCTGCCGAAGCCGAAGAAGACCCGCCGTGTCTGGGTGCGCAAGGTCGACGTCTCGGGCACCACCACTGAAGGGGATACGCCAATCCAGCCCTCCCTTCCTGCTGACGTTCTCAGCAACCAAGGTGCGCCCGCGGATGCAGCGTATCTCTCGGGGAAACGTGCGGCTGACCACATTCCCCAGCCATCTCCCTCTCAGGCGAGGAAGATGCGTCGACGGAGCAGGGGCGCAGCCAAAGCCCCGCGCATCACCTCTGATGCGCCACAAAAAGTCTCTGTCTTTGACAGACTCACTCGCTGTAACGGCAAGAAGAATTTGGATGCTGAGTACTATGCGCCCCAGCGGGCTAGTTCAAAGAGATCCAAGGCGGCACGGGCCATACGCCACAAGCGTGCTATGCCAGCAGTAGGCCAAAGGCACGTGCTCACAATCACGCGCGCTGTCGATGGCAAGCTGTACAAGGTCGACTCAGGTGCTTCGGTACCAAAGACGAGTCGATCTTCAAAGTCCTCATCTCACTTGGGCGCATCCACTGCGTGCATAACCAAGTCGGGTACGGCAAATTCAGTGGTCTTGAACTCCCGCGCCTCCTCTGGTTGTGTGTTTGAGGTCCGTTCAAGTCACTTCAAATGTTGTTGTTCCCCCACTACTGATCATGATGCCTGCTTGGTATTAGATCAGGGGACGCAGCACTCACCTGTCCGCCCCGGCGTTTGGCCTTGCCATGCGCCTGAAGGGGGTGTGAGGGTAGCACTCTCCTCCAACGACCTGTGTAATGTGATCACTCACAAGCGCCGGTCAGGAGAGTCGACCAACAAGCACGATGAGCCTTTCACGGGGCATACTTGTACGATGGTCACTATCAACTGCTGTGGCAAGGCGGCAGTACCACCAAGGCAGTCAGTCTTCCAGCGGCTGCAGTCATCGACACCCCTCCGACATCGCCTTGGGAAGAAGGTGTCAACAGAACATGAGCCAAGAGTTGCTTCATGCAATGTGGTCTCCAACTCCTCATCACTCCGGAAGACGACTGGTAATTCCAAAAGCCAGCCAAGGAAAACCAAAGCAGCAGTCTCGACCTCCGGGGTGTTCGAAGGCACTCGGTCAAAGAAGAAGTTCTTGGAGGAAGCTGGGGGTAGTCAAACCCTTGTTGAGCTTCCTTCCGAAGACGAAGATGTCCAAAGCACAGCTGCGGCGGATCTTTATCCTCGAGGCAGAGTCAGCCTCCCAGAAGCACCTCGAAACGAGGATGTCCCTCAGGACACAGCTGGGGGTAGAGACGAAGAGGCCCTTCAAAACGGAGTCGAGGATAATCAGGCCCTGGCAGATGCGCCCGTCGAGAATGACCTCCAGAACGTGACTGGGGGTGGCCAAGCTGAAACACCAGGAGAGGTGACTCCCCCACATGAAAGTGAGGCCGAGAGCGAAGCCTCAACCAATCCATCCACTCCTGGCCGTGTCAGGACAGTATACATGGCTGGGGATGATGCCGAGTCTGATGCGCCACCGCAGGATATTGTTCAGCACATAGACTCATTAGGGGGTGGACTCAAAACCCTCTCTGCCTCTATGCAAGCACTGACTCAAGCAGCGTTTGATATTCGGTCGGCCTTGACCAGAACACCTTCAACCGGTCCCGACCCAGGAGTTAATGGGGAGTCGAGTGTACCCCTTCAACGGGCACCCTCCGACACAGAAGCACCTCGGACATCGGAACCCTCAAACGCTCCGCTTCAGATAGTGCCACCTTTCCCGACTCCTAGCTCCACGGAGGATGTGGTCGAAATGATCAAGGACCTGCGGGAGCGCTTCGAGTCCAAAAATAGGCAAGAGGAGCGCCAGAAGATGGGCATTCCCCAGCCTTATCCCCTCGAGTGGAACAAGGTGGTTTATCCTCCAAAATATAAACCACAAACACTCACACCATACGATGGGAAGGACTCTCCGCGTCGATACCTGACATATTTCCAGTCACAAACGGGGCATCTTCCAAAGGAGGACGCGCTCCTCACCAGCATCTTTGTTGGGGCCCTAAAAGGGGTGGCGTATGACTGGTAATGCAGCCTCCTTGACAATTCTATATCATCCTTCGACGACTTGACGCGTCTCTTCCTCGATCGCTTCTACGACAGCGGGAAGGATATGACGATGGCATCTCTCATAGAGATTCGCCAGAAGGAGAAAGAAACGGTTCGGGTGTTCATCGAACGCTTCCGACAAGCCTGCTTCAGGCTACCTCCAGGCATGCCAGAACATGCGCTCCTCTCCTCCTGCAGCATGAACATGCTGCCCACAGTGAAGCTCTGGCTCAACTCTACTCCTCCTCCCGACTGGAGCTCCCTGATCATCGAAGCTGAAGCCGCAGAAAAGAAGGCGGCCAATGCACGTCTTCTGGGTGTCAGCTTCCCCGCCTTTGATGATAAGGGGAAAAGGTCAGCAGCCAATAACTCCGGGCGAGAAGCAAAGGGGAAACAGGCATTGACTGTTAATGCCTCGAAAGGCGCATCTGCGCCTACTCAGAAGCCTCCACTGGCACCGAGACCTAAGGAGGTGTATTCATTCAATGATGAAGACACCCTGCAACTCTTCGAAATACTAAAGCAGGGTGACAAGATCAAGCTCCCGGACCCGAAGCGGCCCGATGAAGTTGGGAAAGTGGACAACCCGAGGTACTGTCACTACCATCGGTTTGTCGGACACCCGACCAAGGACTGCTACGTCCTCAAGAATTACATCCAGCGCATGATCAATGTCGATGTAATCTCCGTCGACTATGAAGAGAAGACGGTATCAGCCAATGTGGTGTCACTTCAGTTCAGCACCTTGCCGCCGACCACCACACAAGATGGCGTCATCCCCATCCCTAAGGCGACAATGGAGATGGTGAACTTGCCACCTACCCGTGACAATGTGAGTGGACTCATCCCACTCACCACATCTCGAGGAGAGGTCCTCTGGGTTCACCCCGACCTCGTCTCCGAGGTGACTCAACCGGAGGTACGCTCTACCTCCAAATCAAAAGGCAGGAAGATCAAGTCTTGCCGTACGGTCTCTTCTTCAACAGAAGAGGCACTTCCAGTGCAGACGCGTGCACAACAGAACGCTCAGCCCGGCGAAGCTGCCGCCGAGGTGGTGCCTCCCGGCACAATCCCTGAGGAGGGCCCGTCTAAACCCTCAGCAGCCAATAAGCAGAAGCAGGTGGAGGCTCGTTTCGACAGACCTCTACGGAAGGAGAATGCTTCGGGGCTAGCCAAGCCCCACAACTTTGACATACTGGCACAACTGGCCAGTACTCCTGCGTGCTTATCTTTGTTTGAGCTCCTGCATCTTTCCAAAGACTCCCGAGAAGCTCTCTGCGAAGCTCTGAAGGACGCTGAATCCTTTCTCAGTCAGGTCAAGCAGCCTGAAGACCTTCCAACTACTTGTGCACACTGTCATTGTGCAAAGGAAATTATCCCAAACATAACTTTCACCCAACAAGACATGCTGCTCAAACACCACCGACATAACCGACCACTGTATTACACGGGGTACATCAGTTCAGTCAAGGTGAGCCGGATTCAGATCGATCCAGGGTCTTCCCTCAGCATCATCCCGAAGGCGCTGATGTCAAAAGTGGGGATCCCAATGTACCGGCTGGCGCCCTCCAACACAACCATCAATGGCTTCAACGCTAGCAAAAGCGAGCCACTAGGCAAGATTCGACTGAAGTGCCACATAGGTAACCTCAAAACTGAGGTGACTTGTTATGTGGTGGATGCCGAGGTCAACTACAACATCCTGCTCGGCCGACCGTGGCTACATGAGTACATGGTGGTGCCTTTTACGCTCCACCAATGCATGAAATATGTATCTACTAACGGCGTCATCCGGACGGAGTTCGCAGACATCGATCCTTTCAAAGGGATTGAGGCTTACTTCACCGATTTCGACTTGTACAAGCCACTTGACGAGGAGGAAGCCAACGATGCTGATGATGAGGCTGAGACGGGAACTGAGCCAGACACGGAGCCTGAGACGAATCCAGATGCCCCACTGAAGATCCGACTGAAGGGCAAACCACCCCAGAAGGCGCCTCCAATGAGCATCAAGCTATCCGGGAAAGCACCGACTCTTGAGGCCCCCCTGAAGATACGCCTCAAGGGAAAGCCGCCTCAAACATCGGCTCCCCTGGTGAAATTACAGGGGAAGACACCACTCACAGGAGGCGCAGTTGAGGCACCTCTGAAGGTGCGTCTCAAGGGCAAGCCCCCGCAGTCATCCAAGATGCCAGAGAGGGCTCACATAACCCTCTCAGACCCCAAGATCAAAGCTGTGGTGGACTCTCCTGATCCAGCCCCAGTACTTACAGACGAGGAGCTTGGCGAATATATCTCTGCTGATGTAGATGCACCCTCCTTAGACAATGTAATCCCGCGGGATAAAATCTCGTACTTCATCAATAATAGAGTATCTTTTAATTACTCTTGTCTTCCATATTGGAATGCCATGTATACATTAGATCACGCTCTACGGTCGTTGCAAACACAAATAACGACCGTCCATAATGTAAACCGAGTAGTCCCGTCTCAAGGAGTCTGTTTCATAAACCCTCCACGAAGCCGAGACGAAAGATCCTCCATTTTTGGCAAAGTCGAACGTCATCAAGACCTCCCGCCACTCGAGCCTGAACCTGATACCGGCAGAGTACAAGTTTATCGGTATACGGATACAGCAAAGCACATCATCCAGAAGATGGGCTACGACCTGAAAAGCAACAAAGGCCTAAACTATGGCAAGGGTCGACCTCTCCCTCTCCAGTGTTCAACACCCAAAGGAAGGCCGCAAAACTACTACAACAAAACTCGACGGGGGATAGGCTATGTCACGCCACCATCAACCCCAGAGAGCTCAGACGTAGAAGACGTAGAACATTTCCACTCGTCCGAAGCGTCGACTTGGGATTCTGATACCAGTATCGGATCAGTCTTCAGGAAAGTGCTGTCAGCTAACATGACGTCAGCACAACCTCAAAAAGATGAAGGCGAAGACCAAATGCCGGAACCCTTCGAAGAAGAACCATGGGCTCAACGCCTAGGAGAGCAATAGAAGTCTCGTTTTGAGTTACGTGAACCTCCCACCGAAGACGAAGTCGAGCAGATCGACCTTGGGGACGGATCTTCTTCTAAACCCATCTTCGTCAGCAAATGCCTAGAAGGAGAAGACCGAGAGGCTTTAATCCAGCTGGCTAAAGAGTATATCGACGTCTTTGCCTGGAGCTACGAAGACATGCCGGGACTCGATCCACAGATCGCAATGCATAGGAGGTGGACAAAATCTTGACTAGCGGCTTCATCCGTGAGGAACAACACCCAGATTGGGTAGCCAATGTCGTACCTGTCACCAAGAAGAACGGGAAGATACGAGTCTGTATCGACTTCAGGGACCTCAATTCTGCTTGCCCGAAGGACGAATTCCCGCTTCCGATCACCGACTTGATGATCGACAACACATGTGGTTTTGAACGCATGTCCTTCATGGATGGGTATTCAGGCTACAATCAAATCAAGATGTTTCCCGATGACGCAAAACACACGTCATTCAGGACTCCAAAGGGTGTTTTCTGCTACACAGTAATGCCCTTCGGCTTGAAAAATGCCGGTGCAACATACCAACGAGCTATGAGCACCATCTTCCGTCAACATCTTCGCAAAACAGTCGAATGCTATGTTGACGACATCGCAGTCAAGAGCCGCCTCAAAGGAGATCACCTACAGGATTTGAAGACAGTCTTCGATCTCATGCGGGCACATCAACTCAAAATGAACCCCGTTAAATCCTTCTTGGGGATTTCTAGCGGCAAATTCTTGGGCTTTTCATGTTGATCCCGAGAAGACCAAAGCCATCCTCAACATGGACCCTCCGAAAAATCTTCGAGAACTTCGAGGCTTGCAGGGACGTCTGGCCTACATCCGGAGGTTCATAGCAAACCTTTCCGGTAAATGTCAACCCTTCACTCAGCTCATGAAGAAGGGAGTCTCTTATGTCTGGACAGAGGAGTGCCAGAAGGCTTTCGACGACATCAAAGCCTACTTGACGAGCCCACCAGACCTGGTGGCACCTGTCGCGGGCAAACCATTTCTTCTTTACGTCCGTGCCATGGATCATTCCTTTGGCGCTCTGCTGGCTCAAAACAGTGATACAGGCTATGAGCAAGCAATCTACTACCTCAGTCGAACGCTCATCGGGGCCGAACACCGGTACAACCCCGTTGAAAAGGAGTGCTTGGCTTTGGTGTTTGCCATCCAGAAGACTCGTGATTATGTCTCGGGCCAGACAATTCATGTCATTTCCCGAGTCAATCCACTCAGAGTCCTCATGACGAAGCCAGGATCATTAAACTCTCGGCTAGCCACATGGGCGATTTTGCTAACACCATATAATATGGTGTTTGTCCCGCAAAAAGCTGTTAAAGGTCAAGCTCTGGCTGACTTTTTAGCTGCACACCCCATCCCAGAATCCTCAAAACTCTATGAAGACATCCCGGATGAGGTCCAAGAATCCAACGTCACCGAAGGAAGCTCCGTTTGGCAGATATTTTTCGATGGTGCTTCGAGAACAGGCCCCAAAGGCCAAATCATCGCAGGAGTGGGGGTAGTCTTAGTCTCCCCCGATCAGCTGGTCATCCAGCGTGCTTACTCCCTTTCGAAGCCGTGCTCCAACAATGTTGCCGAGTACAACGCACTCGTCATGGGACTCCAACTCGTACAACAGCTGGGGGTGGACCATCTAGAAGCCTACGGTGTCTCAAAACTCGTCGTGAACCAGATTCGAGGGCAGTACGAGGTTCGCCATGAAGATCTGATCCCTTACCATGAAGTTGCATTGAACATCATTTCAACCTTCACCGGGTTCTTCATCGAACACGTGCCTCGTCTACAAAACTTGGAGGCTGACGCTCTGGCTGGCCTCGCAGCCTCATTGGTAGCGCCCTTTGGGACTCAACACTATGTCACGATAACAGGCCGAGACTTGATTTGTCCCAGAAACAACCTGTGCTTGCAAGTGGCCCACGCCATGCCGACGAACACTGGTGTTAATGTCCGAGACTGGAGGTTCCCGTTCATCGACTTTGCTGTCTACGGAATTCTTCCAGAGGACCCGAAGGAAGCTGTCTCAGTCAGGAGACGCTCTCTTCGATTCTACTACGACACAGCTACTAAAATGCTGTACCGACGTTCCTTCGATGGGCTCGTCCTTCGATGCCTGTCCAACGAAGAAGCAGCCGAAGCCCTCCGAGAAGCTCATGACGGAACTTGCGGAGCTCATCAACCCGGTCCTAAGTTACAGGATCGACTGTGACGTATGGGCTACTACTGGCCAACCATGGCCACCGACGCTGTTGAATATGCTAAGAAGTATCACGTATGCCAACTCCATGCTGACTTCATACATACACCGTCTGAACCACTACATCCTACAGTCGCCTCCTGGCCCTTCGAAGCCTGGGGCATGGATATTGTGGGACCTATCACCCCTCCTTCATCAAGAGGACACCGCGTCATCCTGGCCATCACCGATTACTTCTCCAAATAGGCAGAAGCAGTCCCACTGGCGGAAGTAAAGAGCTCCAGGGTGGTCAGCTTTATCAAACACCATGTCATTTACCGTTTTGGAGTACCCCGGCGGATCATTCATGACAACGGTCCTCAGTTTATCAGCCACATTTTTAGCAGGTTCTGTGACAAGAACCGCATTCAAAACGTGGCATCCACCGCCTATAATCCGACAGCAAACGAGTTAGCAGAGGCGTTCAACAAAACCATCGTCAGGCTACTCAAAAAGGTCGTGTCATACAATAAACGCGACTGGGATGAAAAGCTTGGCGAATGCCTTTGGGCCTACCGCATAACGGTACGGACCCCGACAGGCAACACACCATTCTCTCTGGTCTACGGGAGCGAAGCGGTACTGCCTCTCGAGATCCAGATACCCTCACTCCACGTGGCAATAACAAACAAACTCACAGAAGAGGACAATCAACGTCGTCGTCTGCGGAAACTGGAGGCACTCGATGAGAAGCGTCTCCTAGCTCAACAACGCATCGAACTCTACCAAGCCCGTATATCACAGGCTTTCAACAAGAAGGTCAAACAGAGGACTTTCCAAGTTGGTGACCTGGTTCTGGCAGTCAGGAGGCCGATGGTGTTAACTCACAAGACACCAGGAAAGTTCGAGCCCAAGTGGGAAGGAACTTTCATCATAGAGAAGGTATACTCAAACGGTGCTTACCGCCTCGCCAAACCCAATGGAGACTTGTTTATGATGCCCATCAACGGCAAGTTCCTAAAGAAGTACTATTCTTGACATCCTTCAGACATGTACTTCCCCAAAGGAGATCTGTGGGCCCAATCATCGGGATTCACAAACAATCTCCTTCCACAAACTCATCCGCTTCGGGAACCCAGCTGTTCCGTGGCTTCCTTCAGTAGAAAAACAACCACGTCCATATTACCTCTGAGTTGTTCCTCTACACCCTACAAAGCAGAATCTTACACTATGTAAGCCGACGCTACCCTTCATGTTTACCACGTCCACATTACCTCTAAGTAAACATCTCGTACAAACAACCCTTGCGTTGTCGTACATTGATCGCCGAACTTCCACGTCCACATCACCTCTGAGTTGTTCAGCGTATCCCCCAGGATCATTCCTACCACGTCCATCACACCTCTGAGTAGGATGATTCTATCATTTGGACCCAATGATTGCCATGTCCACATCACCTCTGAGCAAACATGTTGGTTCCTTCAAACTTATTATCTGTGCCTAAAAACCAAGGTGCGCAAAAGATAATAGGTCCACACAAATCATCAAGTTCATAATAACAAAAATGAACACATCACAAAAGGTTGCGTACTTCTTTATTTTCTGAAATAGAGAGTACAAAAGGCTACATTATCCCTCAGCAAAGGGTTGCAAAAGAGCATAAAAAAGAGGAAAAGCTACAGTCCCTGAACCTCCCCAGGGTGGGCTGAGAGCTCCCTGACTCGAAGCCTTAGGTCGGCTGTACGGGCCTCCACAGTCGCCAGGACTCGTCGCTCAGCTTCTTGACGCATTAATTCAACAGCCCCAGCGGAAGTATCGCTCTCATGCTTCGCATCAAGCTGTTGTCGCTGCTGCGCCAAGGCAAGAGTCCGCTGAGTAAAAGTCGCTTTTTCCTTCTGGAATGCTACGTGTTCAGCCCGAACACGTTCGGCATCTAACTGGAGTCGGGCCCGTTGATCTTCAAGGCGGCGCATCTGGGTGTCGATCTCCGTGAATTTAGCATCCAATGCAGCTCGAGTTTCCACCGTCGTCTTCATGGACTGAGACAACTGCTCTACCGCAGCCTCAGTCTCAGCCACCTCGCGCTCCCAAATGCCCACAGTGGCCTGGTATGAAGACTCGATCTCGGCAATCAGCTTCCCCTTCTCCGTATCTATCAGGACGGAGAGGTCGTTTCGCTGGATGCGTTGAAGTTTTGCGAGCCGCTCGTCCAGCTCGATCACCGAAGCCTCCAGAATTTTGGCCATATGGTCGTGGCCTTGGTGAATGCGGATCAGCTCGATACAGGGCATTGCCAAAGTTCTTGCCGTTGCAAAGCTCCCATTGGCATCCATTATTGCAGATACACCCTTCTGCAGCATTTTGTATACCCCCTCGACGAGGAATTTCACATACTCGTCTGCATCCGCAGGACCTGCGGCGTCATAGCAGGAGTTGGAGGAGCTACAGCAGTTTGCGGACCGGAAGAAGATCTGCCAACCTCAACCTGCGAGGCTTGAACCTCAGTATCAATGAGCTCTTCATCAACGGGGGCTGGACTGCTAGCCCGAGGAGCCGAAGGAACAGAGGAAGCCCGCGCAGGCGTCGAAATAGTACCCCAAGTAGGAGGGGTAACATAGGGTTCCACACCCTCGCCCTTCTCAAGCCCGGAGGAACCACCGACGTCAACGGCCACCTCTTCTACCCCCAACGTCCTATCGACAACTGGTACTTCCCTTGGCAGAATGAGGAAATCATCACTCGTCTCTTGACCCGCCTCAGCGGTTGTGAACGGCAGACGGGTCTCGTCATCAGGTCCCTCCACTGGGACAGAATCTGTCGCTACCTCCTGATCGGTAGCCGCCTCAACTACCACGGTTAAAGCTGGGGTAGGACTCGACAATGATATAGCCGACCTCCCCTCATCATGACAAGGAGGGGAATCAACCCTCTCTTCTGTCCCAACCATATCTGTTGCCCCCGCAACAGACTCTTGCAGCGCCGGAGGGACGTCATCAGAAGACGACGAACTCCAATCCACCTCATCATCAGGATGCCTCGAGTCTGTAGCACCCTCAACGTCCAAGGCCTCCACGGCAGACTGTACCTTCCCGAAATTTGTTACAACCTCAAAGACAGGGGATACTAAAACCTCCGCTGGAACATCTTCGGGACCCTCCTCCACGGGAGACATTATCATCGGTGGAATGCGCTCATCAGAAGAGCCTGCCATCTCCTTCGGTTGACTAGCACTCGATTTTGGAACACGGGACTTCTTCTTTGACGATCCCTGCAAGAAGGAAAGTATAAGTCACCGCAATGACAAAATGAATTAGAATTACGGAGCACTCCTTACCTCAGCAGGAACTGATCCCGTTGGCACTACGGGTGGCACTTCCGTAACCTTTACAGTCGACGTCTTTCTCGACCTCTTCGGTACAGAAGAACCAGCTTCTGTGACAGCCCGCCTCTTCCCAACAGACGGATCTCTCACTGACGCTGCGACAGCAGCCCAATATCCCGCCAAATCTGGTGGACGATATAATCGGGCTACCCTCAACATATTCGCCGTGGCCTCCAGCTGAGTTCCAATAATGAAACTAGTCTCTCTGTCATAACCAGGAGATGCAGCGTTTATAATGCAATACAGCTTGGCGGCCGGATATAGGATCTGCGGCCGAGGGTTGCGGACCGGCATGGTAAAACTAACGCTAGTGCATCCAGCGTTATAATACTGCCAGCCCCGGGCTCCGTCCAGCAAACTTTCGACGAAGCCTAGACTGCTACTGGGATTCCGCAACATCAGCTGAGTATAGCCAAATTGACGAGCAAATCGGCTTGGCATATATGGCTCCAGATAACATTTATTCTGGTTGTGATAGACCAGGTGAGAAGGCCGGATACTTTGCAACCAGCGAAAACTCCATTTCGGCAAAGTGACTGCATCTTCGCCAGAGTCAACTAAATCTTGGTCGGCCTCGAAATCTTTGAAAATCGGGCCAACCTTGACAATTTCCCACCCCTGAAGGTAGGACAAGACTCTCCTGCAAACAGGGACGCCGGTGTATGACCACTTCCTCTTGTAGAAGCGGCGGATGAAGGCATCCCCTTCAACATGATCCTCCTCCGGACCGGGACTCATCACGTTCGGATGATGCAAAATCAGCCATCCCATAAGATAATGGAAAGGCAACTCGGCCCGGGGAAAGTTGTCATTATTTCCTTTCTCATGGACCACGTCATCAGCAAAAGACCTCAAACCGCGCAACAGGTTGCACACCATCGCGGGGAGGAGAGCTAAGGGTCGCCCAAAAGCCAACTTCACAGCAGGCAAAATGAGATTCTGATGTACCCGTTCCACGGCACCGGATCCACCTGCAAACATGCAATCCCGGAGCCATATCATCAAATAGGCTGCCAATACTGCCTTAGATGACATCCGGTGCCCACAGTGCCAGAAGCAGCTATAGGCATCCTTGCCGCTCTCATCCGAACGTGGAGTCCTCTCTTCCAGTCGACTTATTTCAGAAGTCACCTCCGCGGGCTTCAGTCCCTGCGGAGTCACAAATCGGATCCTCGAAGGGTCCGCTAAATCCTGCTTAAAGACATAGTCCCTCCAAGCAGTTACATGAGGTTGGGTCTTGCCCCTATCCCTCCGGTGCATCAGATAATGGTGGCTCATCACCTCTTTGAATACAGCCATCTTCTCCGGGTTCTTATCCTCCAGAACCTGGATCTCCTCATTTGACGGAAAATATTCCTCGTACGACTCTGAGCCCCAAGGAAGCTTAGACACCTCGTGTATCTCATGGAGAGCCAACCCCAGCTCTCCCACCGGAGTGAAAAAGCTGCCAGTATGGGCGTTGAATAATTCCAAGAGCGCAAGGAACATAGGCTTATTGAGATCCATGCCTGCCTGCGTAGCCCGAATAGCGGCTGTCAGCCCGATCTCCTTAAGCTCAACTTTGAACCTTGAAAGCACCCAAGTGGTCAATTCGTCCCACCTCGGAATATAGTGACACCAACCCTCGACTCTAAAGCCACCTGTCGGGTACGTGACCTTCGCTGTCAATATCCGATTTGCAAAGGTCGGGGTACTGAAGGGAAATGTGTCATTTGGAACTTCACTGTAGAGGCTCCCGGGACGCAAGGCTTGGTAACTAAACGAGGAACCGGCTCGTGAAGCAGCCAAAGTATCTCGCTGGTTCGAGGTGGCATCGATCGAAAGGGTACCTCCCAAGGCCCCTCCTTGAGAAGGAGTAAGTTCCCAACTCATCCTTCTCTTCGAAGCCAGACGATAAAAAGCCGTCAGCGGCAACTGACGGTCAACCTGCCTCATGTATAGAACCATGCCTTTGGCAGTGAAGAACCAGTCTTCTTTGATCTTCAGTATCTTCGCTTCAGAAGAGACTAGTCGGTCGCCAAATAGAAAAGCAGGTTTTAAGAAAGTCACATCTTCAGATTCGGCAGACTTCAGTTTACCACTCTCCATCATACTCTGGAGGAAAAGTGGCAACTGGTTCTGGATCTGCAGCATTCTCTTCCGGGGTTGGTTCTGTAAGATAGCATCCTTTGCAGGGTTGATAACCGCCTCATCAAAATCAACCCCCATTTGGCAAAGGAAAGCATCTAAGAGAACTTCGTTCAACAGAGGGATCGTCATCGACACTGGCACAACAAAAGTGGAAGTCAGACAAAAAGACAAAAGTAGATTGACGCAGCGTCATGGCATAAACCCATCAGCGTCAGCTTCAGCGCACCACCCAGGCACGTCGGCATTGGAGCTTCGGCGCATCAGCAGGGCATAAACCCATGCGCGTCAGCATGAGAGCTTCGGCGCATCATCAGGGCGTGAGCCCATGCGCGTTAGCGAAAGCTTCGGTGCATCATCAGGGTATAAAACCCATGCGCGTCAGCAAACCAAACCTCGGTGCATGATAAAGGCCTGAGCCTATGCACGTCGGCAAGATAAAACCTCAGCGTATCAAGGACAGAAGCCCATACGCATCGGCAGCAGAAAGTTAGAGCATATTAGATAGCAAAAGTCGACACCCACCCGTCACCCCGGGGCGAACGTCGGCCGGAGTCGCAATATTGGCAGGAGCATCCTCGTCGACGAACTCTGCCGGCTCCTTCCCCTTTCCTTTGCCGGCACCGCCGCGAGGAGTCTTGGGAGCCATTCTAACAGAGAGGAAGAAGTTAGGGTTTTGAAGAAAGAACTCTAAAGGAGGCAAAGGCACAGAGTATAAGAACTCTCTCTCTCTCTCCACCTCTCACCTATTTATAGGTCGTGGTCGCACGCGTGAACCGATGACGAGTGATCTCAGCCGTCGCCTCGGGTCTTGTGAAGATAGCAGCAGATAAAACCAAAAGATCATCATTAATCTTTTCGGTTACCGAGGCATTATCAAATTCATTAAGTGAGAAGAGCATGCGGCTGAACAGGCATGCGCCCCAACAGTCATGCGTCCTGATCGTCATGCTTCTTATTCAAAGTATTCCAAAACTTATTCAAAAGTTTTGAAAACTTTGAAGGGTTTCTTGTAGAAGCATGGAATTTCACAACCAGAAAGACCATGCGCCAGACACTACATGCGCCAGAACTCGCACAGAACACTTCACAGCAAAGTCAATAAGTATAGACATTTGAAGAAGGACTTTTCATTATATATAAAAGTCTATTACATGTCTAGAAAAGGTTGTACAAAGGAGAATTTCTACAAAGAAAAGATCCTAAGTCTACAGCCAGCGGCCACCATGCGCCTTCAGATAGGCGCAGCGGCCACCATGCGTCTCAAGATTGGCGCAGCAGTCACCATGCGCCACCAGTGAGGCGCAGCAGATACTATACGCCTCCATCCAGGCGCATCCCGCCATCTCTTCAGCAGCTCAGTTATGTGCATCCAGCTCAGTTATGTGCATCCCTTCAGCAGCCCAGTTATGTGCCACTCTTCCAACCAGGCTCACCTGGCCGAGCAGGAGTGTGCCACTCTTCCAGCCAGGCTCACCTGATAAATGCTTCGATACACAAAGTATTTAACCCTCTGGCTGGAACCAAGGAAGAGAAGAGCACCGCAAATCTGTGGCCAGGGGAGGCTTCGAAAGAGCCTCCAAAGGCCAAGGAAGACCGTGATCGAAATTACGGCGAAAGGCAGCTTTCAACACAATCAGAGTGGGCGACACCCACTTTGAAGGAAGAGAGAGCCTAGCACCGCCATTCCGATCTACGGCTCTTCCGGAACAACGGAGACGAGGCCCGAGCATCCCTATCTTTGGATGAAACAGGCACCTTCCGCCTGCCTCAGAAGCCCTCGACTCCGTCTTTTGGATGTAACAGTCACCTTCAAGAGCATCAATGACAACATGGCGTCTCATCTTCACCCTCGGAAGCACTTTGTCAACAGAATGCACCCGAATACCCAAGTTCATGTTGGAGGTACGTGAGGGAATGAGAAGCAAACCTTTCCTCCATGCCACTATTTATAGGCCGGGCAGATCAAACCTACGCGCCAAGTGGATGGCTCTCCGAATTCCGTGCAATGAACTCACATTAAATGGATGAACCGGACGCCTCGACTTCAGCCAAGCGGCTATTAAAAGCACTCGAGAAGCAAAACAGCCGCATCATCAAAGACGTGTCGGATGCGCCGGCTGGTCAGCGCATCACACCTCTCAAACAGATGCGCCCTGTACCGAGCGCATCAAAGGAGATGCGCCCCCATACGCCTAGTGGAACGTCAACCGACGCGCCCACTCAGATGTCCATCGAATGTCACCAACATTAAATGCTGAACTGACAAAGTTGGCAGCACGCCTTCCCAAGTCTGAACGGTTGACAGCTTTTACAGAAAACGAAGCGTCCACAACGTCAGCATCATCATGACTCTATCCCGACGGCTACTGCCACGTGGCCACTCGATCACCCGCATGTGCCTCCGCAGCCATGCGCCCAAACCTGCATGCGCCTCGAAAACCATGCGCCTCAGACCCTTCATTGATCCCTAAAGACAGAAGAAGAGTCTCCAGTTGAAGCATTGCATGCGCCTCAAAAGCCATGCACCCCAGACTGATCTCTGATCCCGAAAGACAGAAGAAAAGTCGCTCGCATGCGCCTCAAAAGCCATGCGCCCAGAACGGCTCGTGACTCCTAAAGGTCACGAGCCAAAATCTCATCATACGCCCAATCCAAGGAGCATCCCACCAAATCACCCCCCACCAAATCAGAGATCTCCGAGCCATGGGTCGACGACACGTGTCCTTTGACTCAACTCATCCAAGATCTCAGCAACAGAAAGATCTCCTCCTCTGCTACGTGCCGGCTTACAACAGCAGTATGAAGAATTCAACCCCGCGAGTAGGGCACATCATCCATGCGCCTCCATCAGCAATCTCCATGTGGCGTCCCTACGCACCGGCGCATCCTACATATGCGCGCATGAGCAGCCAACCTGCCCAGCTATAAATAGAGGAATTATCCCCTCCTTACACACACAGAGAGACATACATACGAACAATCCAGACAGAGATCATTAGAGAGGCAGATACAGACACTCAACGTCTTCCTCCTCTCAGCCAGCTCCAGCACCCAGAGCAATCTACACCTTCAGAGAACCGATAACCGTCGTCAGCCCGTCAACGGAGTCAACGCATTACCACTCGCTCCATTGGCACTTAGGACCCAGATTAAACAACAAAAGTGTACTCCTAGGACTACATCTAAGTCCTATATTGTAACACTGTTATATTTGTATTAAGATTTACAATCAAACGATTTTAATGGCAAACAATTCTGTGGGTCAGCTGCGCACTGGGTGCAGCATTGTCCTGATGCACCTACCAACCAGGGCCCTGCTTCCAGGAGGGAGTTCTAGTTCTCAGACCTAGCTAGAGGTGAGTTTTGATCTAACCTTAGTATTCCTTTTGTTAATATTTGATGCATCCCTTGCTTGTATATTTTGATACCTTGTGATTGCCTAGTACTGTAGCATGTTGGTGTAACTAGATGAGATCCCAGACTGATATTGCATGCCATGACCCCATAGGTTAAACTTTCTCATTGTATGATTGAATAGGTTATGAGACTATGATTGCTGGGGGTTTAACCTAGAAGGAGTGCAATCACCTTTAATTTTGAGGACAAAATTTTTATAAGGTGGGTAGGATTGTAACACCCAGTTTTCCAGAAGAGGGTATTTTAGACATTTTGGGGTAATTTAAATTTATTAGAATTTATTTGAATTTATGGGAATTTTTAGGAATTATTTTGGAATTGTTTGGACTAGATTGATTTTGACTAGTTTTGACCCTTGTAGACCAACCTAGAAGCTAACCCTAGTTAGTATGGACTTGGTTAGGTTATATGACTCTAGTCTAGCCTAAGCTAATCCTTGGTTTGGTTATTAGACTCTAGTTAGCATTAGGAATTAGAAAGTCATAAGTCATGACTTATGATTTAGAGCCCTTGATAAATCATTTTAACTCAAAGCCTTGTAGTTTGGCCCAAGGCCCAAAATACCAAACCCTAATCCCTAGGCATTGTTGGCCGGCCACCTTAGCCATTCTAGGGATTCCCCCACTATATAATCTCTCCTAAAATCTAGGGTTGCCTCTTTCTTAGGAAAGCTCAAGTTAGAGAACAAGGTTTGTTTCCTATTTTAATTAATTCCTAGAATTCCATTCCTCTTCCTTTTTCATTCAAATCTTCTCCATTAGGTTCTAATATAACCACTCTTGCTGCTATTGAAGTTTCATTTCAGTTTGGCATTGTTTTGTGGGATTGGGACATCAAGGAGAAGAGCTATTGAAAGGGGGTTTTTCTTGAAAGTTCATCCATAGGTAACTCCTCCATTTCTCTATGAAATTTCGATTTGTTTTCATATTTAGGAAGCCCTAGGAGTCCCCTAAGTGTCTGCATTGGTTTCGTGTCAGATTGCATCAGTTTCGTGTCCGTTTGGACATGTATCAGGAGTTATCCCTAGGTGTTTGTCGAAATGCCTCAAAGGGCATTTTGATTGCTTTTGTGCAATATTTTTAAATAGAAAGTTAGGTTTTGATATTGCTCATGCATTCCTGTTCTTCTGAGGGGTTTTTTCGTGTCGGCTTGTGTCGATTTCGACGTGTGGACACGCGCTGCACACACGCGCGCGCACTGTGGTTCGAACCCCTGCTGATCGGGGGCCACAGTTGCCAGGACACGCCACGTCATCACTTGACACTTGACACATGGAACGTCCTTGTGACTGACACGACGTGTGTCGAGTCTCAGACCCCCCACATGTCGTGTCGGACACGCACGAGCACGTGCATTGTTTTTGTACTGAACTGGGTTCAGTTATTTTAGTGCACTGATACGCAGTTGTATCTAGGACACGTGGACACTTTGACTCAATGCAGACACCTAGACATGAGGACCTATCCTAGGCGAACCTAGGTTGGTGACCACGAGACACGAAGTGTCCTATATCGAGTGCACGACACGCGTGCACTTGTGCACGAGGCAGTGCATTGCTGTGCAGTGTCTGTGCACTATTTTAGGTTTCTTGTGTGGACACGCCGTGTCCGGCTATGGTGGACATGAGATACTTGCAAGGACACATGTACACTGTATATTTTAGTTACCAACCTTGAGATTTGTATTTTAGTTTGATTTGATTTCTATTTTCCATTTTACCATAAAAACTGATACATGATTTATAATCTGTTATTTTCCATATTTGAAATGGGAATTTTGGCAGTCATTCTTACCTAATTAATGCTGTTAATGTTTGGTTTTAAGTCCCTAATACTATGCTCCTATATGTTATCTAACTATGATATGAATTTGGGGTTTACTTGATGTGTTTGGCTCATGAAAACTGAGTTTAAGCCTAGGCTATGAAAACTGGAATTTCAAACTGTTTTAGACTATTCTTTTGAGTTCTATTTTGAGCTATGGTTGATTCTAATGTTGAATGACCTAGGAAAGACTGAACTTGAGTACTATGATTTGGTTATGATTGATAGTTCAAAACCTGAGAATGTTAGGATGTAGACTGAAATCTGGAATTGGTTTTTATGGATGAAAACTGAGTTTTCAATGTGAATCATTTTCCTTAAAACTGAGTTTGTTTCGATATTTGAAAACTGAGATTGAACTTTAGGTGTTCCTATGAACCTGGGTTCGAATTGTGTGAAGACTGAAACTGTTTTCAGTTTGCTTTTCTGTCTTTGTTCACTGTTTTTCCCTTGCTGATTTCTTTGGCTGTGCACACACATGCCCTCATGGGTATCTCTAACACACCCTCATGTACTACTCACCCTCACACTTTAGCACCATCTCACATTTCACACATCATCACTCCCTCACAGTCACACACACATTCCTCACATTTCTCTCACATCACACACACACACACGCAAACATTACACACACATTGCACTCTTGTTCTTATACACACACACATATACACTCTCTCTCTATATATATATTTCCTATTCTCCCAAATTGTAGGTTGAGGTATAGGTTTGCATGCAATATATAATATATGTATATATGTTTGAGCCCTTTATGCATATGTATATATTTTTATGTATTAGCCTAATATTGTATGGGTTACACAATAGCCTATGGTTATATATGATATATATAATGTATATGTATAGTGTAGTCTATAGATAGTGTTGTGTAGGAGTACTAAGCTAGACTTGATTAGACTAAGGTAGACTAGTTTGGCCTAATTTAGACTTGGTTGACCTAGTTTGACTTCTAGGGTTGACCAGAGTTTGACCAAGAGTTGACTTTGGCCTAGATTGACCTAGAATCATGTAGAATGCATAGTAGGACTTCATTATACCATTTTGGACTTGTTGTGACTTGTGCTATTCTGATTAGGAGCCAGACACCACCCCTCGGACAGTACTTTCATATTGGACACTTAGATACCAGGCGAGTATATTCTCTGATCATTTCATATCCTGCTTAGAATTATTTTCTACATTAAATTACTTTACTTGTTACTGTCACGTTGGTCACACGGATTGGTACTATACGGATCCCTTCTTGAGATGTTATCCTTAGGGAGCATCGGGTACTACATGTTCTGTGCGTTTCACTTACATGATGTATCACTATGCTTCACTGATTCTTTGATCACTTGTGACATATACTCTTATGATCACAGAGTCTCCTAAAATCTCTTATCCTATTTACCGGGTATCCCAGAATCTCCTAGAATCCCCATTTTTAGGACTACTATGTACCACCCTTCGGGGACTTACCACCCTTCGGGGGCTTATCACCCTTCGGAGGCTGTTACATAGAATCATAACATAACCTGTTTGGATCCTTGTGTACTGATTGGGGGTACGGAGGAGTAAAAATAGACATATAAATAATACCCAAGTAGTATCTTATCAGAATCTCTTCCATAGTGTCTTATCAGAATCTCCTATGCCATTTACATGTCTATATTGTACTCTGACTCACTAGCCACTGTTAGTCTCTATCTATAGTAGATATTTCTATTACAGCTCTCTCTCTGTTTACATACTGCACTTCTTCCAGTACCTGTATCTTACTTTACTGCATGATTATATTTTCTAACCTGCTATGAACTGTTGAGATGTACTGTACTCGTTCCTGTCCTGACTGGACCTGTTGAAAATATTACAGAGGACGAGGAGGAGGCCTGCTTGGATACTTACTACGGGGCAGCCTTAGATGACAATTGTGAGCTGGACCCTCAGGAGGACCCAGCTCTAGCTGAGGACATCACCCCCATTGCCTAGACTAGATTAGTTAGGCTTATCTTTTTATGTAGTCATGAGACATGTTTAGCTAGACTTATTTTCTGTTCAGAGTTGTTGAGTTTTGTATATATTCTTTCATTCTGTATCTTAGACCATGTACCTCTGGATATTTGCTGGGATTATCTTAGACTACTTATCATCTATTTTTCCTTGAGTTCTATTTCATATCGTGTTATCTCTTCCTTAGTTGTGATTGAGTTTATTTACTGCTATGTCACCCCCATTCGGGGAGTATAAACTGTTTAGAGATATATTGTTAGATGTATGTTGACCTAGGACAGCGTTCTACTGCCGACACTGCGACGTAGGCTGGACGTACCTACGTCTCGTGCCCTTACTCTAGGGTGCGGGTCGTGACACCCGTCGCCATCACCGCCACCATCTCCGTCGTCAACACCACAGAGCTACCATCCTCCTTCCACAGTCCACCCCGAATTGGCACCACCACGACAGTATCGTCATCACCACCACTGCCTTCTTTCCCGATCCCAACCTCAAATCGGAGTCGACCAACACCACGACACCGACGATAGCCTCGTCTCCATCATCAACAGTAAGGAAACAAAATAAACGAGAAAACCCCCATACCTCCGCCGACTCCGCTGCATTCTGCCAGGCCGCCAAAACCTCGGCGCCACCGCGCGTGGAACCACCGCCCGATCGCGTACCTCTGCCAGTGATCTCCGCCTCTCCTTCCTCCCCGCCGCCTTCGCGGAGCCACCGCGCGTCCATCCGTGCGTCGGCCGACATCTCACCGAAACCCTCCTGTCGAGCCATCGGCGCGCCGGCATCCGCTCCTCGTCGATGTCTCCGCGCCCGACGGAAGCGTACCCCACCGCGTGCGCCTGCAGCCATCGCGGATCCGCCACGCCGGCGGTGCCCATCCGCCCTGCCACCGGGATCCCTTAAAGCCGTCGCCTCCGGTGCCAGGCACGCCCGACGACCGCACGGGTCAACACCGCTCCGCTTCCCGCTCCCCTCGGACCTCCGCGTGTTCGCGAGCTCGACGACGCCCCAGCGCCCTTACCTCCCGCTTCTCTCTCTCGTTCCATCTCTCACTCTTTCCTCCCGATATCATCTCTCTCTCATTTGGGGGGGATGAGATGTGTGGTTGGTTGCTGTTGGAAAATATCATAGGTATTATTATTATTATTATTATTATTATTATTATTATTATTATTATTATTATTATTATTATTATTTTTATTATTATTATATTATTATTATTATTATTATTATTATTATTATTATTATAGTTATCATTATTTTTATTATTATTATTTTTATTATTATTATTATTATTATTATTATTATTATTATTATTATTATTATTATTACTAATATCATTATTATTATCACTGTTTTTAATATTATTATTATTATTATCATCATTATTATTATTACTATTATTATTACATCATTAGTATTATTTAAATATTTTGTTATGACTATGATTTTTATTATTAAATGATTTCCTGTTATTTAAATAAATAAAATAATATTTCCCAAAATTATTTTGAACAAACACTCAAAAGTCCTAATAAAATTTTTCCTATATTTTATTAAAATATTTTGACTAACAAACATTTACCTTTCTACAATATGTATATTATATATTTTTTTTACATGTTTGAGTTAGCCTAAAAACGAATTTCGATTATTCATCTAAACGTATATTTGACTAGTAACAATGTAAAATTTCAAATTAGATATATATAAAGTATTTTCAAGAATTTACATAAAAATATTTTAGAAAGTTTGTGTACGTAATCTCCACAAATTCTTCCAATTATCCCCATTACTCATGACTAATTATGCTTTTCCTATTTTTTCACAAATTCGGACCCCTTCACATTGACCATGGCTAATGGGCAAACAGGACTTGTCGAATTATCACATCACATCAGACGACACACCAGGCAAGACACCTTGCCTTTACTGTTTAAATTTTTTGTTCAATATCATGCATGTTGTGTTTATTTTCAAGTTATTTCTTTCTAAATTATATGTAGATGCAAATTACTATATTTTATACAATTGGCTTAGAGTTAAGGGACTACCGTCAAATTTAGTGTGTCTCATTGACTTGTCACGATTGTACACGAGTTGTGTGTGAGAGTTGTGAGTATCATATAGAGGTAAGTTGCGTGTGGGCTGATCCCCCGTGTGCATGCGTAGAAATAACTGTCAATAGATGTATGATTAGAAGACTTGACAGTTATCTATATTCAAACAGTGTGGTAGAAACGACACGTGTTTGTGTGTCATGGTTACGACACACGTATAGTATCATTGGGGGGGAGGGGACAGCTACTAGCGTAGGGGCTACTTTTATTTTGTACACATTTTGGGAGATAGTGTCTCGGATGAGCGCTACGTGTTACCCGGTCGATAGTGTCTCGGATTAACGCTACTTGTTGGCCACTCTTTATTACATGCTTGAGACAGCCCCTGTGTAGAACGTTGTCCTCTAAATTGAAATTCACATAGAATGGTTATGAACCTTTATTCATGCATATTTTTGCTTATTAATATATTTTATTATTTATAAAAGCTAGATCATGAAGTAATATTTAAGTATTTATAGTGATTTTTGAAATTAATTATTTCCATATTTATTTAACTATAAAAATGATATTTAGGATTTTGTTAATTTTAATATTTGATTAAATATGGTAAATTAAATTGCAAAAGATTTTATTGACTTCATTTAAAATATTTTAAACTAAGTATAGAATTTATTTAGTTTGGATTTGATTTGGATTGAACTAGTTTAAATCGAATTTAAAATAGTATGATATTATCTAGGGAGAATTTAAATTCTCCCAATCCCTATCCAACTGGGTATTTCCACCTCCTAAAAAGGAGAGGTACTCCTCCAAAATTCTCAACCAAAATTTTTACCCCTTTGTGCATCGTGTCCGTACCTCCCATCCACTATAATCCCCACCAATACAAATATATTCTTCTTCCGTGTCCGACAGCTCCGGACACCGACTCGTCCCGTGTCTCGCAGGACACGTTTACTGACTCCCCATACCGACAAACCCAACACTATATCCCTCGCCCCGTCGCCATCACCGCCACCATCTCCGTCGTCAACACCACAGAGCTACCATCCTCCTTCCACAGTCCACCCCGAATTGGCACCACCACCGACAGTATCGTCATCACCACCACTGCCTTCTTCCCCGATCCCAACCTCAAATCAGAGTCGACCAACACCACGACACCGATGATAGCCTCGTCACCATCATCAACAGTAAGGAAACAAAATAAACGAGAAAACCCCCATACCTCCGCCGACTCCGTTGCATTCCGCCAGGCCGCCAAGATCCGCCTCCGTGCACGGCGCGCGCCCAAACCTCGGCGCCACCGCGCGTGGAACTACCGCCCGATCGCGTACCTCTGCCAGTGATCTCCGCCTCTCCTTCCTCCCCGCCGCCTTCGCGGAGCCACCGCGCGCCCATCCGTGCGCCGGCCAGCATCTCACCGAAACCCTCTTTTCGAGCCATCGGTGCGCCGCATCCACTCCTCACCGATGTCTCCACGCCCGACGGAAGCGCACCCTACCGCGTGCGCCTGCAGCCGCCACGGATCCGCCACGCCGGCGGTGCCCATCCGCCCTGCCACCGGGAACCCTTACAGCCGTCGTCTCCTGCGCCAGGCACGCCCGACGACCGCACGGGTCGACACCGCTCCGCTTCCCGCTCGCCTCGGACCTCCGCGCATTCGCGAGCTCGACGACGCCCCAGTGCCCGGACGTCGCCGACGAACTCCGGTGAGAGCCCCTTACCTCCCGCTTCTCTCTCTCGTTCCATCTCTCACTCTTTCCTCCCGATATCATCTCTCTCTCATTTGGGGGGGTGAGATGTGTGGTTGGTTGCTGTTGGGAAATATCATAGGTATTAATATTATTATTATTATTATTATTATTATTATTATTATTATTATTATTATTATTATTATTATTATTATTATTATAGTTATCATTATTTTTATTATTTTTATTATTATTATTATTATTATTATTATTACTAATGTCATTATTATTATCACTATTTTTAATATTATTATTATTATTATCATTATTATTATTACTATTACTATTACATCATTAGTATTATTTAAATATTTTGTTATGACTATGATTTTTATTATTAAATGATTTCCTGTTATTTAAATAAATAAAATAATATTTCCCAAAATTATTTTGAACAACCACTCAAAAGTCCTAATAAAATTTTTCCTATATTTTATTAAAATATTTTGACTAACAAACATTTACCTTTCTACGATATGTATATTATATATATTTTTTACATGTTTGAGTTAGCCTAAAAACGAATTTCGATTATTCATCTAAACGTATATTTGACTAGTAACAATGTAAAATTTCAAATTAGATATATATAAAGTATTTTCAAGAATTTACATAAAAATATTTTAGAAAGTTTGTGTACGTAATCTCCACAAATTCTTCCAATTATCCCCATTACTCATGACTAATTATGCTTTTCCTATTTTCTCACGAATTCGAACCCCTTCACATTAACCATGGCTAATGGGCAAACAGGACTTGTCGGATTATCACATCACATCAGACGACACACCAGGCAAGACACCTTGCCTTTACTGTTTAAATTTCCTGCTCAATATCATGCATGTTGTGTTTATTTTCAAGTTATTTCTTTCTAAATTATATGTAGATGTAAATTACTATATTTTATACAATTGGCTTAGAGTTAAGGGACTACCGTCAAATTTAGTGTGTCTCATTGACTTGTCACGATTGTACACGAGTTGTGTGTGAGAGTTGTGAGTATCATATAGAGGTCACTTGCGTGTGGGCTGATCCCCCGTGCGCATGCATAGAAATAACTGTCAATAGATGCATGATTAGAAGACTTGACAGTTATCTATATTCAAACAGTGTGGTGGAAACGACACGTGTTTGTGTGTCATGGTTACAATACACGTATAGTATCATTGGGGGGGAGGGGACAGCTACTAGCGTAGGGGCTACTTTTATTTTGCACACATTTTGGGAGATAGTGTCTCCGATGAGCGCTACGTGTTACCCGGTCGATAGTGTCTCGGATGAGCGCTACTTGTTGGCCACTCTTTATTACATGCTTGAGATAGCCCCTGCGTAGAATGTTGTCCTCTAAATTAAAATTCACATAGAATGGTTAGGAACCTTTATTCATGCATATTTTTGTGAGCTTTATTCAGTTTATTGGCATGATATTATGTGTCTTGCTACGTCCCTCTGAGGACCTGGTGATCTCTCCAGGTGTGTGTTTCGTGATTTCTTGTAGGTGCTCTAGCTAAGGCCATTCCTTCCTTCGTGATGATTGCTCTTGGATTCGCCATTGCTCTCGCTTGCTAAATTCTTTCCTTGTATATTTTTCCATATTTAATTTTGTTGGTAGTGGACTTTGTCTCCGCCCAACTATTGTGTACATGACAAACTCAAAGTTGCTTTATATCATTATTTAACTTTGTGGATGAGATTTAGTGTCTTGGCTTTCTACATTTACAGCTTATGTATATATACGAGTCGTATATCTACTCGTATGTATACAGCTAGCATGATACGTATCTAGTCTCAAGTATTTGGGACTGGGGCGTTACACAAAACAAAAGCATAAAGTTTACCTCCAAGACTAGCTACTCTACTAGGACCAAATAAATCCATATAAATAAGTTGAAGTGGTCTAGTGGTACTCACAGAGTTGATGGATTTGAAGGATGACTTGGTCAACTTACTCTTCTCATATTCTTCACATACCATATCCTTTTTAAAGAAGATACTTGGTAGTCCTCTTACAAGCTTCTTGGTGGCAAGACGGGAGATGGTGTCCATGTTAGCGTGTCCAAGTCTCATGTGCCAAAGCCAACTTTCATCGTTCTTTGCAACTAAGCACCTGTCATTGTTAGTACCTTCAACAAGATAGAAAATATAGATATTGTTTCCTCGAATGCCTTCATACACCGTAGATCCACTAGTGCTATCGGTAATGAAGCATTTGAGTTTAACAAACTTAATATCATAACCATTATCCGTAAGATGACTGATACTAAGAAGGTTGTGTTTGAGATTTGTAACAAGATAAACATTCTTAATACAAGGATAAGGAGGGGAGCCGATATTACCATTTCCTATGATATGGCCTTTTAGATTGTTACCAAAGGATACATGTCCTTCTTTCTTCATCGATAGTGTTGTAAAAAGTGAAGCATTACCGGTCATGTGCCGTGAGTAACCGCTATCGAGGATCTACTTGCTTCTAGCATGAGAAGGATTCTTCACCTACAACATAAGTTGAAGATGAACATTTTGGTACCTAAGATTATTTGGGTCCTTGATTGTTAGTCTTAGGAACCCATTTAAAAACTTTCATTTCAACCTGTTTCCTTGTTTGACAATAATTAGAGGTATGTCCAAGTAGACCACAATAGTTGCACATCATGGAAGATTTAGAAGAGAATGCGTGAGTGTTATGCATATGTGGGGCTTTAGTGCGAGGAGTTTTATCATGAGTGTTATGGTGATGATAATAGAAAGCATTATGTAAGGTATTCTTCTTAACAAATGGTCCTTTCCTTGTGTTAGGATAGGACCTATGTGTAGTGTTCTTGTTCATGTAAGAATTGTGACTAGTATTGTGATGAGTGTAGGCGTGTCTTGGAGCATGTGTGCGAGTCGTGTTTTTATCAACTAGTTTCTTACCATGCACAAGAAGATCATTATACTTAGTAGAGGTATCATATTCTCTTCAATTAGCAGCTTGAAATTTATGCATAGCAAAATCATAAGCCCTTCTGAGAGATTGAATCTCATCATCATTTTTCTCAATGATGACTTGAGATTCTTGTAACTTGAGTCGCAAAGACTCTATCTCATCCGTGTCAGAGGCGGAAGACTTCCTTTTACATCAATAATGATGTTTGGAAAGTCTTTCTACTTCTAGTTTGAATGCCTCAACCTCTTTTAGAGATTTTTTGTACTTATTTCTAACACCTTTGTATTCCTCGTGTAATTCAAGAATGGCATTTTCTAAATCATCATAAGAGAGAGTATTCAAAGAGAGGTCATCGAGTACCTCATCGATTGCCATGAGGCAAACATTTGCATTGTGTTTGCATTCTTTGTCGTTGTCTGAATCGCTAGCATCACTTTCATACGAAGGACTAGGAACGTAGACATGTCAGCTGTATTCATACGAAGTACATAGGCCTCTTATGGATACATAAGCTGTAAAATGCAGTAGAACCATAACTAATCTCATCCACACAAAATAAATGAATAAAAGATATCATATAATGATAATGAATTGTCTTGATACAATATGTTGGGCGGAGACAAATCCACTACCAACAATAAAAGAAATACATGATATACAAAAGAAAGAGTTTGGCGAGCGAAGCGAAGACGATCCAAGTGCAATCATCCTCGAAGAAATAGCGATGATCACGGCTAAAGCTAGAACACCTGCGAAAGACAAGAGCACACACCTGGGGAGATAACCAGGTCCTCAGAGGGACGTAACAAGACACATAATATCATGCCATATAAACTGAATAAATATTGCTCAAATAAATAAGTCAATTGAATTATAACATGGTCCAATACACACCTATTGAACTAGCTTACCATCCCCCCAACCAAACAAGGACAGGAGATGGTAAACTAATTCACGGTGACGTATCTTTCCATGCTATGAATCCAATATGGTATCCGGACCCCAACAAGGTTCAATACCTTCTCATCGAAGTAGTAAGTCACACCTACAACCAAACAAGGACAAGATGTGACAAACTAGTCCGCGACAAGTTATTGTTCCAAGCCACGGTCAGATACAAGCATCCAAACCAAAAGTACTCGTACCTAACGGATAAAGGTGCCTAACCGTTATAAGTGAGATGTAGTTAAGAACAATCATTCCTACGTATGGGCCCTGGCTAAATAGGATCGGCATAGTCCTCCCTTGGGGCACCAGCGGCCCAATCAATAAGAGCATAACGTTCCGCAGAACGTCAGTGGCTGTCAGTAATCATGGGTAATCTGACCCGCATCTCCGGCGGAGCTCACGGTACAAAAGGGAAAGTGCATCGAAGCCCATACGCTAAAGAATTGTCCTCCCCGTCCAATGCCTACTATGTTGTATCCACAACAGTGACCTCTATAACCGCTAAGTCAAACTAGTATGCAATTCTATTAGCGGTTAATCCTATCGCACAGCTTGTACGTACTGGTGGCCAGCCAATCACGTACGTCTATGTTCTACATGCGACACACAACTTCGTGGTACAACGTGTCAAGGCCATGAATGCAACACACAAAGGTGGTCCCTTAAATCTAGGTTTAATGTGTAAGAAAAATAATACATAGCAGGAAATATAAATGAACAGTATATTCTAACAGGTTATGCCATGTATCACAGTTTATTTTGCATAAAAAAATATAATGAATAATGCATGAAATATGAGCTAAAATAAATAAACAGCAAATGGCAAGGTGTCTTGCCTGGTAGGACGCCTGGTGTACTATAATGGTCAAGGTGGTATGAACTGCGACTTTGGTATAACAACTATGCAAGGTGACCTCTGATGGTGGCACGGACAGTTCCAACGGGTCCAGGACGGTCAAATTAGTTAATATAGACATAAGGTGGTACGGATTTGGTGACAGAATAAGAATAAGAGGATCGGTTACGGACAGGAGAGAAATCAAAGAATAATGTATAAATATTATATATACGAATTTTAGAAAACTATTTATAATCCTTGAAAATTATATTTTATTAGAAAAAAATACTTTTTAGGTAATTACTTAAAATCCAGAATCAAAATAATATTTTTGATAGAAAGCCATACTTATACTTAGTCAAAAATAGTTTTTAGATAAATATTAAAATATAAAAGATATTATTTTAACTGAAAACTTAAGTTTGTAAAAATACAATTTTAGGTAGAAATCTATATTTTTACTAGTCGAAAATATATATTTGAAAAGACTAGAAAAATTATTGTATATAAGATATTTTTAGAAAATATAAAATCTAGAGAAGTGTTTTAGGGCTAAATAATTTTAGGTCGACAATATATTTAAAGTATCATGAAGTAATAATATATAATCCTTCTAAGTCAAATAATACTTTAAATCAAAATAAAAAAATAGATTTTTTTAATAAAATAAAGTTATTTTTATACCATTGATACATGGTATTAGAATTACTACTAACAACATTTTAACAATAATAATAAACAATAATAATAGTGATAATAATAATAACAGAAATCATAATTTTTACTAAAGATATTATTATACTACTATACTGATATACATAGATATATACATATTTACTTAATGTATAATGCTTTAATAAGAAATAAAAATATATTGATAAATGTAACTCCACACTAAAGGACAAAAAAAGCAACCGATCATTAGTAGCACTCGTCTGCTACTCTCCTCTTCTTTTGTGAAAGAGAATGAAAATATAAACAAAAGGGATAAGAAAGGAGAAGAGTGAGTATAGAGAGGGGAAACGAGAATGGGGGTGAGCGCGGAGAGGAGTGCTGAGAGGGAGAGAGGAGCTGCGGGAGATCGGGAGGAGAGAGGAAGGGGCGGAGTTACTGGGGTGGCGCCGGGAACGGCTGGGTCGACCAGCGGTGGAGAAAGAGGAAGGGCAAAGAAAGGGGTCGGAAGAAGCGGAGTCGCCGGCTGGGTTGATAGACACTGGTGGCCGCTCGACCGCTCGATGCGTCGGCAGATGCACGGGGGACTCGGACAGGTGGAGGAGGAGGAGGAGATGGGCGCCAGCTGTTGCTCCCACGGATGGTGATGGTGGAAGCGCCGACAAGGTCGTCGGCGTTCGGCCTGGCACGGAGGCGAGAGGGACAGGGAGGCAGAGATTAGGTTATGGTTTCCCTATTACTTCTCCTTTGGTGGTGGCAGTGTGGTGTTTTATGGCGATGGTGTCAATGGTGAGGTGGCCGTAGTTGGCCAGGATCGGTAGCAAGGTCTGGTGGTGGTGGTGATGGATGCGGGTCGGGTCAAGGGGCAGCGGCAGGTGATCGACGGCTAGGACAGGGGTGGTTTACTGTAGGTTGCGATAAGGGTCGGAAGGGGAGAACATAGGTGGCAGGCAAAAATTAGGTTTAGAGACTTGGGTTTACTGTTGCGTGTCGGGGGTGTCTGATACGGACACAAGGATGTAGTGTGGTTTGTAATTAGACAGATATTATTAGAAAGACACCCGGGGTCGGACCCGAGGCCGTCACGGCTGACACGACGATGGATAGAACACCAACACGAGGCACGCTTATTTGTGGTAAAGATATTTGTGGAGAAAATAATGGATGAAAAACTTATGGAGGCTCCCCTATTTATAGGGTTGAGAGAATCCTAATTGGATAAGGTGTAGGAGATTTAAATCCCCTTTTAGATAAATCGTAAATTAATTAAAATAGATTAATTCAATCAAAATCCAATCTCAATCTAGTTTAAATCCAAATAAATCCAATAGATAAATCCTCATCCTTAAATTAATTATTTAAATCAAATCAATAAATCTAACCACAATTTAAAGTTAAACTAAAATATTTTTTTATAATTAATTAAAAATAATTTCGAAAATAATAAATAAATATTCTTAAATATCTTTTTGAATAATAAAATATTAATATTAATAAATTTCAAAAATTACATTTTTATTTAAAAATAAACTAATAAAATATTTATGAAATATATGTACGCACCAAGAATATTATTTATTATTAATAACTGTTATAAACGAAAGGTTTTTTATAAATAAAATCATAAACTTAAAAATTTTGGTACGATAGCTAAAAATAATTATTACATATATTATTTTGAAACGATAAAAATAGAAAAAATATTTTTCAAAAAAATATGTACGCTCGCACATATTCGCACTCGCCGAACAATTTGAAAACAAACTTTCGCGCGTGACGTATAATACAACTACGCGACGTACAATACAAAATAAAAAAAATCAGTACCAAATTTATAAAAAGATAGTATAAATTTAGGGGTTTTACAGCTTTGTTGAACTTGAGGAACTTTCGAAAATGCTTTGCGGTAAGAGCTATTTCTTCATCATCATCCGACTCGTTATCGTCGGAGCTATCCTTTGAGTGGGATTTTGTAGCCTTGAGAGCCAGAGACTTCTCCTTTTCTTTGGCCTTCTTCTTTTCTTGCATGGATGACTCCTCTTGATCTTTCATGTCAAGTTCATGAGCCATAAGCTTTCCCATGAGGGTCTTAAGGTTCATGGTTGTCAAGTCGTTCCCTTCAATGATGACGGTAGCTTTAGGACTCCATCCTTTAGTTAACCCTCTATGAATTTTTCTGATCTTTTCATGAGCAGGGTATTACTTACCAAGAGAAGAAAGAGGGTTAATGATATCACCGAAATGAGTAAACATGCAAGTAATCGACTCATCTTGTTTTATTTTAAAAGATTCATATTCTTGTATGAGTCTACTAATCTTTGATTCCTTTACTTGTGATGTTTCCTCGTGAGTGACTTCTAGCAATTTTCAAATATCATTTGAAGTCTTGCAAGTAGAAATTCTATTAAACTCATTGCTATCGAGAGCACAGTAAAGAGCGTTCATAGCCTTAGCATTTCGACTAGCAAGCTTCTTGACATTCTTAGTGAGTTTATCCCTAAGGGTGTCAGAAACAACATCCTCAATAACTCCGGAAGGAGTAGGGAGACCATTTATCACACAATCCCATAAATCGAAATCTATGGACTTCAAATAAATGCTCATCCTAATCTTCCAATAGTTATAGTTGGTCCATCAAATAGAGGAGGTCTATTTGTGGAGTGTGTTGACACTAGGGTTAGTGGCCATGGATCACTCTTAGGGTGTAAATCCAAATCAAGAGAACAAGGCTCTGATACCAATTGTAGAACCCTAGAGGGGGTGAATAGGATAATAAAAAATTACTTAAGACAAGTAAGCTATTTTACTGAAGTAAATAAGAGAGAGAGAAAGAGAATAAAACACTCGATGTATCCTGGTATCCTCCCTAGAGGTAATCCAGTCCCGAAACTCTCTCCGACTTAAATCCACTATTGAGTAAATAGTTACACACGAGTTTGGATCCGAAGAACTCGCCAACTTCTTACACACGAGTTTTCTTACGAATGCTCGTCAACTTCAAAAGGAAAGAAAAGGAAACTGTTGATCTTCTACAACACTTGAAGATCAAAAAGTACAACTCTTGAATACTCTAACACTTTTGGATTTGGATGACAATTAAAAGCTTGGGTAGAGTAGTAATGGTGGAGCTCTTGGTTGTTGAGAAATTTATGGCTTGAATGGATAGCCTTCAATGGCTGTTGATCATCTAGCAGTAGTTTATGCTTTTTTTTGTAGTAGCCTTTTGTTGTAACAAAGAGTTTGGACATGTAATAGACTTTTTATATGGAATAAAAATCAATCTTCATGTGCCTCTTCTACTTGCTGTCTTCTGAATGATGTGCCAACATTCTGTCTTTGAATTCTTTGGCGCATGATGTGTTGGGGCGCATGGCATTTTGGGGCGCATAGGAGTTCTGACCTTTAGATGCGTCTAAAATTCCATGCTTCTACAGACATGTTCCCCGAGGCAAGACGTGAGTATGTATTTCATACTTGGGCTTCTTCGTTCTTTGAGAAAGCATGACTCCATCTTCGTGCTTGTGGACCATTTCTCAAAAATGGTCTACTTCCTTGCTAGAAAACGTCAGTAGTCTCCAGAATTGCATCAATTTACGTTAAGGAGGTGGTACGCTTGCACGGTCTCCCTAAGACCATTGTCTTATATCGCGATGCCAATCATGAGTTACTTTTAGTATTATGATCCAAAATAGGGAGCAAATTAAAGTACTCGAGTGCCTTTCATCCTCAGACTAACTGTCAAATGGAAGTAATGAATCGTAGCATAGAAAATTTACGAAAATGTCTAGTGGACGAGAATATTAGTAGTTGGGGCTTGATTTTACCAACAGCTCAATATGTTTATAACAGAACTATTGGGATGAGTCAATTTAAGGTAGTCTTCGACAACAAGCCTAGGAAATTAGTAGATCTTATTCCTATCATAGTCATCGTGTATCAGAATCAGCATCTACTTTTCCATCACACACCCGGTATTTGCATAAAGAAATCAATAAAAACAAGTGCATTAAGTAATGGTCAATACAAGGTTATCGCTGATTTACACATGAGTGAAATCATCCTAAAGGGGGGTGAGTAGGGTTTAACGTATAATTAAGTAATTGATTTGTCATAAACAAAAAATCTAATTAATCATTAGGCTAACAAGGACTATGGAGTTCTTTCTAGGAGACTATATGTTGATCCGAGTTAGACTGGAATAGTGTCCCCCGGGAACCGTAAAGATATCAAATGCTTGTTGTGCATGTCCTTATAGGAAAATTCACAAAAGTTGTTCAAACTCCTATGCTCTAGATTTGCCTCTGGGCCTAATTATTAGTTCTACATTAACATACAAGATTTGGATGCTTACAAAGGTCAGTTTAAACCCCCCCCCCCTGACAACCCCTAGGTTCTGATGAGCCACTCATTGAGCCAATTCTAGAGAGCCCTCTAGTACCCCATTACCAACATTTTATCCATATGTAATAAGTAAAATTAATGTATTAAAAATGAGGAGATCATCTCTACACAAGAAAGTGATTGCCAGAGGTACTTAGTCAGGTGGAAAGGTCGTCCTGAGTCAAATGATTCTAGGATTACACAGGAGCTGCAGCATTTGGACCCAGATATATTAGAGCATTACCAAAGCCATCAAAAGCAACACCCGCCAGAGTGTCACACGTTAGAACGGAGTTTTCTCGCACTCAGGGAGAATAATAGGGACATCATAGAGCCCTCCCATGCACCTCCAATGAGATATTATGAGCGCATGAGATTCCACACGGTATGACACACGCACATGTGGTATTGAGAATTTTATTTTTGCACCAATACTTTTGGTTTGCCCATTTGTCAGGACTTAGTATTCCATTTTCAGCACTTTATTATATGTTGTTTAGTTATTTTTAGTTCCACATCGAAAAGTTAGCGGTTGAGTTAGTTGTTGGCACATTGATTTTGATATTGTATTCACGATAATGCCTCTACTGGTTTAGATTCATTTACTCCTCAGGTTCAAAGGAAAGCCTCTATCAAAGAAAGATATATGCATCAATCACCTAAGTGCTCAGAATCATCTTGGACCACAATCAAAGAATATAGAAGCTTCAGAAGATAAATATCTCGCTTCATACCTCCAAGAGTCTGTAATACATATGTGAAGTGTAAACACTTCTGTACGAATGACAAAACAGAAGCTTCAAAGGTAAAAAAATAAAAATCTTTGAAGAAGCGGATCATCCGTCGTATTTGTATAAATAGACTTCCCCTTTCTTCATAAACGATTATCCACTTGAGCCTTAAATTTTTTATCTACCAAAGAGCTCCACCATTACTCTACAAAACTTTAAGTTGTCATCCATTGATGTGTTAGAGTATTCAAGACTTGTAACTTAGATCTTCCAAGTGTTCAAGAAGATCAAAATATTTTTCTCTCAAGTTTGAAGTTGACGTGCCTTCGGAGAAAAACTCGTGTGTTTGAAGTTAATGAGCCTTCGGAAGAAAACTCGTGTGTAAGAAGTTAACGAGTCTTTGAATTAAAGCTCGTGTTGTACTATTTACTTAAATAGCGAATTAAAGCCGGAGAGAGTTTCGGGACTAGAGTGCCCCTCGGGAGAATACTAGGATACATCGAATATTTGATTCTCTCTTCTTTAAATTGTCATTTAATATGCTTATAATTGTTGGTAATTATTTTATTACCCTGTTCTCCCCCCTCTAGGGTTCTACAATTGGTATCAAAGCCAAGTCTCTTGATTCGGACTTACCTCCTTAGAGTGATCAATGGCCACTAACCTTAGTCTTAACTCATTCCATAATGAGGAACACCCCACAAATAAACCTCCTCTATTTGATGGAACCAACTATAACTACTGGAAGATTAGGATGAGTATCTACTTAAAATTTCTAGATTTTGATCTATGGGATTGTGTCGTAAATGGTATCCCCAAATCTTCCATAGTTATTGAGAAAGTTATTTTGAAAACACTTATGGCAAAAAAATTCGAAAACGACAAGAAGGTTCTTAGTCGGGTGCAAAGGCTATGAACGCACTATATTGAGCTCTTGATAGCAATGAATTCAATATAATCTCCACTTGCAAAACTTCCAATAAAATTTGGAAACTTTTGGAAGTCACACACGAAGGGACATCACAAGTAAAAGAATCAAAAATTATTAGACTTACTCAAGAGTATGAATCCTTCACAATGAAACAAGATAAGTCTATTACTTTAATGTTTACTCAATTCTTTGATATTATTAGCCCTCTCTTCTCTTGGAAATGAAAAGATTCAAAAAAATTCTCAGAGGACTGACTAAAGGATGAAATCCCAAATCTACCGCCATCATTGAAAGGAATGACCTTACAATGATGAACCTTAAGACTCTCATGGGAAAGCTGATATCCCACGAGCTAGGACCAAGAGAAAGCCTCCGTACAAGAAAATGAGAAAGAAAATACAAAAGAAAGGGAAAAATATCTTGCTCTCAAGGCCATCAAGCTCTTCTCAAAAGATGACTCCGATGATGACGATTCAGATGACGAAGAAATTGCTCTCACCGCTAGACACTTCAGAAAGTTCATCAAGTTCAATAAAACAAATCGTTCAAGAAAGGACACTGCTGAAGAACCTGTCTGCTACAACTGCAAGAAAATCGGACACATCAAGAGGAACCGTCCAATAGAAAGAAGAGAATCTGGCAAGTACAAAAAGCCAACAAAAGAAGCTCATCCTCAAGGAAGTACGCCAACACTAGCATCTGGTGCGAAAGTAATGCTAGTGACTCGGACAACAACAAAGAATGCATACACAATGCAAATGTCGGTCTTATGGAAACAAAGTCGAATCAGGTACTTGATGACTTCTTTATGAACGCTATTTCTTATACTGAATTAGAAAATGTCATTCTTGAACTACACGATGAACACAGTTTTGAGAAGTAAGCACAGAAAATCTCTCAAAGAGATTGATACTCTCAAGCAAGAAATAAAAAGACTTTCTAATATCATTTTTGATATAAAAGGAAAATCTCCTGCTTCTGACACTAATGAGATTGAGTCTCTTCGACTAAAGCTTCAAGAAGCTCTAAACGTCATAAAGAAAAAAGGATGTTGAATATCAATCCCTCAAGGAAGGATATGGCATTGCTAAGAACAAGACACTTGTTGCTAACCAAAAGGAATATGCAACTTCTATCAAATACAATGATCTTCTTGCAAAAAGCAAGAAACAAAATGATAGAGATATGGTCTACACAAATGTACGACGTCATAATCAAAGACACACCAACACACATCACAACACTAGCTACAAGAGTCACACTCACATGAACACGCCACATAGGCCCTATCCCCAACAAATGTACAAACAAAGATGACCCTCTGTAAAGAAAAACACGAACACGTCACATTATACTTTTTACTATTGTCACCATAACAATCATGCTAGAACTCCTCGTACTCAAAACACTCACTCATCTTCTCCTAGACCTATAACACCCATCATGTGTCACTATTGTGGTTTACTTGGACACACATCTCATTACTGTCAAATGAGAAAGCATGTTGACATGAGAATGCTAAAATGTGTTCCTAAAGCTAACATTCAAGGACCCAAACATTTATGGGTACCAAAGTCTTCATCTTCAACTTGTGTTGTAGGTGAATCCTCCATCGCATGCTAGAAACAAGTAGGTCCTCGATAGTGGTTGCTCACGGCATATGACCGGAGATGCTTCACTTTTTGTAACGCTATCGATGAAGAAGGAATGACATGTATCCTTCGACAATAACTTAAGGGGTTACATCATCAAATATGGTAATATCGGCTCCCCTTCTTACCCTTGCATTAAAAATGTTTGTCTTGTTAAAAATCTGAAGCACAATCTTCTTAGCATTAGTCATCTCACGGATAATGGCTATGGAGTTAACTTTGTTAAACACAAATGTTCCATTTATGATAGCACTAATAGCTCTACTGTATATGAAGGGATTATAGAAGAGAACATTTATGTGTTTTATCTCCTTGAAAGTACTAACAATGACAAGTGCCTAGTAGTAAAGAATGATGATAGTTGGATTTGGCACATGAGACTTGGACACACCAACATGGACACTATCTTCCAACTAGCCACCAACAAGCTAGTCAGAGGACTCCCAAACATTTCTTTCAAGAAAGACATAATGTGTGAGGAATGCGAGAAGAGTAAGTTAACTAAATCTTCCTTCAAATCTATCAACTCGGTGAGCACTACTAGACCCCTCCAACTCATTCATGGATTTATTCGATCCTAGTAGAGTAGCTAGTCTTGATGGTAAACTCTATGCTTTTATTTTAGTAGATGATTTTTCGATATTTACTTGGGTTATTTTTTTGCAAATAAAAGTGATATTTTTCATGAATTTTTTGCTTTTTTGTAAACGTGTTCAAAATGAGAAAGGCATTATGATCAATAAAATTAGAAGTGATCATGAAGGAGAATTTGACAATGTCGATTTTAAAAAAATTATGTATTAAAAAATGATTTTGGTCATAATTTTGGTTGTCCTAGAATTCCACAACAAAATGGTGTAGTGGAAAGAAAGAACATGACCTGTCACTACCACATTTCTAGCTTGAGGGTATTTTGGTCTTTTGGTGAATTTTTGAATTTTTATTAATTTATTGAATTGGTGATTTCTAGTTTTGACTTGACTCATTGAGACTTTGTAGACTAGCCTAGAACCGAACCCTAGCTATGGTAACCCTAATCTAACTTAAATTAACCCATTCTAGTCACTTAGAATTTAGTTTTGGAATAGAATAATTAAGTTTAAGTGAAATCATTTCATGACTTATGGTTTAATGCCATGACTTGTGATTTCATGACTTAATGACTTATGACTTAAGCCCATGGGCCATAATATGAAACCCTAACCCAAGCTAACTACCCATGGCCGGCCATAAGAGGAATCCCCCCTATTTAATGTCCTAATGACTTGTTCTGGCCTCTTTTGTGTTCATCCAAGCTTTTGAAGGAAAGGTAATTTCTCCACTTTCCTAAATTCATAGAAAATCCATTTTTAATCCTTTTTGACCTAAATTTTTTGCATATGATTCTAACCATCCTCTACTTGCTGATTTTGAGGAGCAATCTCAGTTTTAGAGCAATTGGGAGGAGTTGGCTAGCAACGGAAACCGTTTGATTTGGGACTTTTCCTTTATCCTTGCAATCCATAGGTAAACCCTCAAATTCTATTTAATTTATGTTTTTAGTGCATGGTAGCTTAGATCTAGGTGTACCCTAGCAACAGTAGAAGTTTGGTGTAAATTGCATTAGGTTTCGTGTCCGTATCGGACACGTATCAAACCCATAGGCTAGGTGTTTGCTATTTTTACAAATGTTTTTGAATATGATCCTAGATCTAGGGCTTGCTTATGATTTGTGTCCTTATTTTCTAATTTTGGTGTCGTGTCCACACGGGGACACGAACACGCCCGCAGCAGCACATACACTGTGTCCTGCATCACGGGGTCTATTTCTTCCGACACAGGACACGTGGACACACCATTTTTGGCAAGGATGATGGGGCAACGACTGTCAACAGTCTCCCAAAATTTGAGCTCGAATAATGGAGTGTGCGAGGAGTTATCCTCCAAGTATCGGTCGCGCGAGCTGCTGTGCGCGCACAAAATCCTTTACTGACACGCGGCTAGAACTGACACGACACGTGTCAAGGACACGGTACAGGGTGTCCAAGTGGTAGCCCTACCCCTAGCGTACGTGTGTGCATGGCCACGTGTCACCACATGGCCTGTGTCGTACGCTGGACACGTGTGTACGCGTGCACGATGCTATGCACAGTCCTGTGCACTCGTGTAGTATTTTAGTATCGTGGACACGGCTGTGTCCACTTGGTTGGAGACGTATGCATTGGTTGACATGTGCACGTGTGTGTTACTAATTACCAACCCAAAATTTGTGAGATTAACATGTAATTAGCTGTCAAATTCATTTTTCCCCCAAATGACTGATACACGTTCCAGTTTCGAATTTTGAGAATTGATTTCCCTTTTAAAAACTGATTTCCCTGTTTAATTGCCATGCTAAATCACTTACACATGTGTATTAGATTACTACAATGTTGGTTATCGACTGGTGTTAGGTTTTTGGTTTTCGAATTAGGTTTTGAAGGTTGAACTGCTATATATAGCACTGTCAACTGATACATGTTTCAGGATTTGAAATTCTGAGTTTAATTCCATTTTTAAACTGAAATTTATGCTTAATTTGCCATGTTTGATTCATACACATGTGTGTCAGTTTGCTGTTAATGATGGTTACATGAATTGGTGAGGATAGCAAGGTTTTGGGATTTCAAAATGTATTTTTTGATGTTAAACCGATGTTCACTAAACTGTCACTTGTTTATCCTGAGAACTAAACATTCCTGAGATTAAATTCTAGTTCCTGAGATTGCTAAAAGTTTCACATTACATTGCACCCTATCACTTAACTGCCTTGACACACTTGTATTTGATTTCAGTTCACTAACCTATTTCATATCTAAACACACACATTAATATATGCACTAGCTATGGCATTGACACACATTTCCTAATAACCTGCTACACTCTACTGTTTCCCTATTAACCATTGACACAACCACCCACTGTCATATGGTAACACAAGACACACACTAAATTCTATATGTGAATCACACACACACATGTACACATAGACACAAACACATGTATCCCTCTCCCTATCTCTCTATATATGTGATATATTATAATGTAGCCTATAAGTGAATGTGTGTTAATTATATTAAATTAGATAAATATTTAAGTGTATGAGATGTGTGAGAATATACAATATGTGTGGAATGTATGATATAGCCTATGGCCTATAGCCTATGTATATGGCATGGATTTCTAGTGATTGTGTGTTGTTGACTTGTATAGTCTAGTTTTGATGTGTACTTGCTAGAATAGGCTGGTTGGGCTTAGTGTGACTTGTTTGGGTTAGGCTTGATCTAGTTGACCTAGTTTGACTAGTATAGTTGACTAGAGTTGACCAAGGGTTGACTTTAGCCTAGATTGACTCCAAACATCATGTAGATGCATTGTAGCAGTCAGTTATATTATTTTAGACTTGTAGTGACTTGTATTGTTCTATAGGAGACAGACACCACTCCTCGGACAGTAGATTCTCTTCAGATATTCAGGATACCAGGCGAGTACATTCTCTGATCATTCATATCTTGTTTAGGATTATATTTCCTGTTTTAGATTACTTTACTTAAAGCTGACACGTTGGTAACACGGATTAGTACTATATGGATCTTGTCGTGCGATGTTATCCCCTTAGCGGATACATCGGGTATTTCATGTTCGTGTACTTTATCATGAGCATCGTATACTCCTTGTGTTCGTGCTATTCGTGTACAAATCGTGTGAAATCGTGTATACTCATGTGCTCACATAATCATCGTGTACAACTATACTTCGTGTGCAATAACTTGACTTGATCCTTGTGTATTGATTGGGGCGGGGGAGTAGAAGTGGTTTGTAAACCCCCTAAATTTCTACTACGATTATTTTTTTTAATAAAAATTTTGGTATTTATTTTGTACTTTGTATCTGCACGTCGCATACGAGTTCGTATTTTTATAATTTACGTAGCATACGAGATTTGCGTTTCGTATTTGTCACGCCCCAGAACCAGAATACTGGAGAGCGGGGGCAGACATAGCCAGCTACGTATAATGAAATGGAATCCACGTCACTATACGGTCACGGCTGTCTAGATACATGAGGGTTTAACTACAAGCCAACAGTCTTCTATGGCCATGAACAAGCCTATTGTCTCAATCACAAGCAAGTAATAGTAGTTACAAGATGTCAGAGCACCAAATATATAATAGCAAGGAGTCCCATACATTACATATTGGATGATCATGAAGCTAGTCGTACAAAACGTCAGGACTAGCAAGAGTTCAATCATACATGATCAACCCTAGGATCTGTTAATCATGTTACAGCCCGTAGGCAGACAGTAAATAAAGGGCAATCGAGCTAACACGTGCTCGTCGGCTGAACGCCTCAAAAGAATAATTTTACAATAAAGTGGGAGGACAAAAAGAAACCCACTCGTTGCCAGGGTTACGCCTGGTGGTCACCATCTGGCTGGATAGTAGGTAGATCCTCTGGTGCTGCTCCGATATCTGGCCACACAAAACCAGCTGGGTCAGACCCCAGAAAGAGCAAGTGCCACAAAGGAGGCTTCACTTAGGAACTAAAACCAGCATATCATAAATAAATAGTAAAGGTAATTAAAAGATAGTGATAATAGCTGAGATAACAATAATATATTGAACACGGAGAAACCATTCAAGTAGCCAGACTGCAACCCTTAAACCAAACAAGGACCGGAGTTGCAATCCTTCGCCTGAATAGTAATCCGCCTCAATTACTATTGATAAGGTAACAAGACAATAAACGAAGAGAGGACACAGAACTGCTCCGGAAGCCAGGTTACAACCCTTAAACCAAACAAGGACCGGGGTTGTAACCCTTCGCCTGAACAGAACTGGACCCCTAATTTTTATTGTTAAGGCCAGTATAAATAATCATGGTATTGAAGTAAAGGTAAAACATGACGAGCATGACAGGGGGTTACAATAAGACAATAAACGAAGAGAGGACACAGAACTGCTCAGGGAGCCAGGTTACAACCCTTAAACCAAACAAGGATCGGGGTTGTAACCCTTCGCCTGAACAGAACTGGACCCCTGATCTTTATTGTTAAGGCGGGCACAATAAGCAGGACGATATATGATAAGATAACCATGGAACTATTCAGATAGCCAAGTTACAACCCTTAAACCAAACAAGGACCGGGATTGTAACCCTTCATCTGAACAGAACTTGGTATCCCATCATTTATCGATACAAGAAATCATGTCCTGATACAATCTTGTACAGGATCAGGATAAGACTAAGATGGAATAAACTACATCCAATCAATCACGGCCAATCAAGAGTACGGCTTGATACTTTTAACTAACTAGGGTTATCACAAGCCTAGTTACTAGCAAGATGCAATGAGATAATCCCAACAACCACAAGCCCTGCAGACCATCCGGTTATCCAGGTCGAATGTCTATTTAGGAAGAATGCAACACATGACTGTGTGCTGGAAATGTGCCCTACTCGTCGGTAGGCTACAAGTCCACTGAATGTGCCCAGATAACGAGATTGCCTGTAGCTGGGAATCTCTTCATGACTTCTGAATCATTCTAGTTAATTAGCCTTAGTCAATTTCTACCCCTGACCGTGGTACTCAGGGGTCCCCATCCTAAACATGATGCAAGACAGTACTAGTTTATTTGTACAAACACAATCGCCCACGGTGTCCAAGTCTTTCATACTTGTCATGTCAGGCTAGCTGTCGTAACAGCATGCCGAGATATATCATGTCAGTTTACTTGTCAAGAGTGCGCCACAGCGGGCCACTATCGTGTTCTATTCTTACAATATTATGAATGAGAGAAACTTACATAAAATAACTAGAGACATATTCTTGCTGCTAAGGAAAAGATCTACAACTTCCACGTTGGGAGTTGGGAGAAATTCGAGCAATAATTCAGTCAATTAGGACATATAACAGTTAGTAATAGTCAAAATATGCATTATGCGGCCTATTCTGCGACATGCATGCAACTGCGACGCCATATGCGCCTACTGCGACATGCGCCTTAATACGGCTCATGCGTGACATGATATGCGCCTATCGCGACATGCGCCTCATGTGGCTCAACTGCGACATGATATGCGCCTACCGCGACATGCGCCTCATTGCAACGTGCGCCTACTGCGACATGCGCCTTCTGCGACATGATATGCGGCTACTGCGACATGCGCCTCATTGCAACATGCGCCTACTGCGACATGCACCTTCTGCGACATAATATGCGGCTACTGCGACATGCGCTTAATTGCAACATGCGCCTACTGCGACATGCGCCTTCTGCGACATGATATGCGTCTACTACGACATGCGCTTCATTGCAACATACGCCTACTGCGACATGCGCCTTCTGCGACATGCTGTGCGGCTACTGCGACATGCGCTTCATTGCAACATGCGCCTACTGCGACATACGCCTTCTGCGACATGCTGTTCATGCTGCAGATGAACATAGAAATGACCAGAAATTGTTTTGGCCATAACTTCCTCATCCGAAGTCGAAATCAAGCGAAACAAAAGCCAAAACTGCATGAAATTGAATTATCTACAACATAGAAACACTAGTTTTCGAAAATAACCAAGTTTTAGAGATCAAAACCAAGAAAAACCAAAAAGTTTACAAACTTAGATCTACAAGAATCCATCCATCAAATCCAAAAATGTCAAGTTCTAAAGAGGCTTAGAATCAAGTAAGGAAGAGAATGGAACAATAAAACTTGAGATCCATCATGAAGCAAGTTTGCACTTGCCTAAGCTCTCTCTCTCTCTCTCCTTCCTGGTAGGTGTAGAAGTAAATGTGGAGAAGAAGAAGAATAATGAAGAGAGAGAAAGAGGAGGGGTTAATAAATGGGGATGGTGGTGGTAGGTAGGGGTTTTCTTTTGGTTCATGATGAACCCACAAGCAAACCAAACCAAGCTAAGCCGAACCAAGCTAAGCCATATCTAATAACATGCCAAATAACCATGCAGGAAAATACGCAATACGAGTCAAGAATACGTACAAGTATACCAAGATACGTAATACGAACTATAGGTATTACAACTCTACCCACCTTAAAAGAATTCCGTCCTCGAAATTTAATCAAGAGGCTAGAATTGCAAGGACAAGCTATACTAATCGTATGCTATAACAAGCAGTCTATCATGCAGTCATTTATTCAAGCAAGGAATTGAAAGCATAAGGCATAAGGAAGACATTATACCTTACGAGTCAAACAGGTCGGGATATCGCGATCGGATATCATCCTCACGCTCCCACGTCGACTCACCCAAAGAGTGATGACCCCAAGCAACTCGGACTAACTTGATAGTCTTGTTCTTGAGTGTCTTCTCTCTTCGGTCCAATATAGACACGGGCCTCTCCTCATACGAAAGGTTGGTACCAACAACCAATTCCGAATGATCCAGGATGTGGCTCGGGTCCGGGATATACCATCGCAGTTGGGATACATGGAATACGTCATGCACCTCACGTAGCGATGGTGGAAGAGCGAGACGATAGGATACATCTCCTACTCGCTCCAGAATGTCGAACGGCCCTATATACCTAGGACTAAGCTTTCCTCGCACGCCGAAACGAATGACGCCGCGATTAGGCGAAATCCTCAGGAATACATGGTCGCCGACAGAAAACTCAAGAGGGCGCCGATGAGAATCGGCCCAATGACGATGGCGATCTTGGGCAACTCGAAGATGATCTCTGACTTTTCTGACCACTTCAACCGTCTGAGCAATCATTTCCGGACCAAGCATCTGCCTCTCTCCAACATCATCCCAGGCAAGCGGGGATCGACACTTCCTACCATACAGTGCCTCGAACGGTGCCATCTGGATACTGGCCTGGAAACTGTTGTTGTACGAGAACTCCACCAGGTGCACGTGATCTTCCCACGAACCACCGAAGTCGAGTGTACATGACCGCAACATATCTTCAAGAGTCTGGATCGTACGCTCTGACTGGCCATCTGTCTGCGGGTGATAAGCTGAACTGAACTGGAGGTGAGTTCCCAAACTTTCTTGCAAGCTACGCCAAAAGTGCGACGTAAATCGTGAATCTCTGTCTGAAGTGATACTGACTAGTACACCATGCAACCTGACAATCTGCCGGAGATACATCTCCGCTAGCTGAGCCGTCGACTGACCAACTCTGAACGGGAGAAAGTGAGCCACCTTCGTGAGCCTGTCTATGACAACCCAAATAGCGTCTCTGCCCGCCGGGGATCTAGGCAATCCAGTCACAAAATCCATGGTTACATGCTCCCATTTCCACTCGGGAATCGGCAATGGTTGAAGTAGTCCAGCTGGTCTATGATGTTCAGCCTTAACTTGTTGGCAGACTAAACAACGAAAGACAAACCGGGCTATCTCCCTCTTCATGCCATTCCACCAAAAGTGCTGGCAGATATTACGGTACATCTTCGTGCCACCAGGATGAATGGAATACTGCGAACGGTGGGACTCTGCCTTGATCTCCTGTCTGATATCTCCACTGGGTACACAAAGACGCTTACCATGTCGAAGTGTACCGTCTTCATAGATACATAACTCTGGTCTTCGTCCTGCCTCACACTCTGCTCTAAGTCGTTGAAGCTTGGAATCTGCTGACTGTGCTATCCGGATCCTCTCGACTATAGTAGACTGAACTTGTATGCTGGCCATCAATGCCACACTGGAAGGGAGGACAACTTCTATACCCATCTTCTGAAGATCGGCTAACAGTTCTGGTTGCGCTGTCAGGAAATAAACTCCTGCCCTCCTGCTCAATGCATCTGCAACAACGTTGGCCTTCCCTGGGTGATACTGTAGGTTGATATCATAATCCACAAGCATCTCCAGTCATCTCCTCTGACGCATGTTGAGATCCTTCTAGGTGAAAACATACTTCAGGCTCTTGTGGTCGGTAAAAATTTCTACCCTATCTCCGTATAGGTAGTGCCTCCACAACTTAAGTACAAACACTACTGCTGCCAGCTCCAAGTCATGGGTTGGGTAATTCCTCTCATGATCACGAAGTTGTCGTAACGCATAAGCTATTACCTTCCCATGCTGCATCAGAACACATCCTAAACCTCTGCCCGAAGCATCACAATAGACTGAGAATCCTCCAGTTCCATCTGGAAGCGTGAGAATAGGAGCCGTCATCAAGCCTCGCTTCAACCTCTCAAAAGAATCCTGACATTCTGCTGTCCAAGCAAACTGCACATCCTTGCGGGTCAACTGGGTCAATGGCACAGAAATTCGAGCAAAGTCTGAAACAAATCGCCGGTAGTAGCCGGCCAAGCCAAGAAAACTACGGATTTTTGCCGCTGTGCTAGGTACCGGCCATGTTTCAATGGCCACGATCTTCTGGGGATCCACTTCAACTCCTCCTCGGGTGATGATATGACCCAAGTACGAAATGCGATCAAGCCAGAACTCGTATTTACTAATCTTGGCATATAACTGGTGCTCTCTGAGAATCTGGAGGACAACTCGGAGATGCTGCTCATGCTCCGCTTCACTCTTGCTGTAGACCAGGATGTCGTCTAGGAACACAACCACGAACTTATCCAAATAAGGCATGAAGATGCGATTCATGAGATCCATGAATACAGCCGGCGCATTGGTTGCTCCAAATGGCATCACAAGGAACTCCCAATGCCCATACCTAGATCTGAAAGCTGTCTTCGGGATGTCCTGCTCTCTGACTCTGATCTGATGGTATCCTGACCGCAAGTCAATCTTCGAAAATACTGACGCCCCTCTGAGTTGATCAAATAAGTCATCTATCCTCGGGAGAGGATATCTGTTCTTGATTGTCACTGAGTTCAAGGTACGATAATCAACACACAATCTGGACGTACCATCCTTCTTTTTCACAAGAAGCATCGGGGCTCCCCAAGGCGATCCACTAGCACGAATGAATCCCTTGGTTCTGAGTTCTTCAATCATCTTGTACAATATCTCTAGCTCTGACGGCGCCATCTTGTAGACTCTCTCTGACACTGGGGCTGTCCCGGGAATCAAGTCGATGGTAAACTCGATCTCTCGCTCTGGCGGCATTCCTGGAAGCTCTTCTGGGAAAATATTCGGAAACTCTTCGACTATCCGAGATAACTGTACTGCTGCTACTGCCATCCGCAATAATGGAGGAGAAGGTTCAACTTCGCCTCGGGAGAAAGAAAACTCTGGCTTGCCTGGAATGCTAAAAATAACCCTGCCAATGTGGCAGTCTATCCTAGCATACTGGTCCCTCAACCAATCCATCCCTAAGACCACATCATAATCGGCCATCGGGAACTCTATCAATCTAGCGGGGAATTCTCTACCGCTAACTACGATCCGACACGAGGAAAACACTCTATCTACTCCCACAAGTCCGTTACCAGTAAGTATATTGAGCCTTACTGATAATGACTCGGGCTCCAGTCCTACCCGTGTCGCAAATCGTGCAGACATAAATGAATGCGAGGTACCAGAATCAAATATTACTGAAGCTGGAAAGGTGTTGACCAGAATAGTACCTGCCACCACCTCACCTGGTGCTATTCCTTCTTCTCCCATGGTCAAAGCCAGCACTTGACCAAGTCCTCTGGGTGCGGGTCCCCTCTGCTGAAAATTTCTCTGCCTGCTCTGGATCAGGGCTTGGACTTGGGCATACTGTTGCGGTCTCTGCTGCTGGAATGCCTGGACCTGCGTCGGCAATAGCCTCGGGAACGGGTACTGCAGCTGCTGCTGCTGGACTGGTGCTGGTCCTCTAACTGAAGGACTAGAGAAAGCGGATGAACTCCCCCTGTTCGGGCAGTTCCCAACCCTGTGGTCCGGGGCACCACAAACCAAGCACAAACCCTGTGCTCTACGACACTCGGATACCACATGCCCTGGCTTCCCGCAGTGTGAACATCCCACTACGGAAGACTGCTTCTGCATCTGCTGCTGAGGGTGCATCGGGGTGGAATGCTGAACCGACGTCACTGAGGCCGCCCGCCTCGGAGCTCCAATGGTCAAAGCCCTGGCTGCCTGGGCTGGTGCTGAAGACTGATTCATCTGGCCATGAGATCGCTTCCGACCTCCAGTCCTATCCACGATCCTCTGGGATGTATACTCATGCCTCCGGGCTGCTCTCAACACTGCATCAAAAGTCTGATGCTCAAACTGCTCCACCGCCAATAAAATCTCTAGGTGGAGCCCCTGCTGGAACTGCTGGGCTCTATCGAACTCGGTCGCCACCAAGGTGGGAGCAAACCGACTAAGCCTGGAGAACTCGGCCGTATATCCATCGATCGTCCTGTCCATCTGCTTCAGATTGGTGAACCTCGTCTGTAGATCATACCGAGCTACAGCATTAAAATACTTGGTCTGGAATCTCTCCCTGAATACTGTCCATGAAATAGGGGCCACTAATCCATCGGCCTGCGCTGCCCAGCAGCTGCGGGCAAGATCTAGTAACTGTAGGCGCACTACGGCCACCTTCTCATTCTCTGGAGTCCTGGCTGCTTCTAGAATCACCTCTGTGTCCTGAAGCCATGCATCTGCAGCGATCGCATCTTCACTGCCATCGAAGAAGGAAGGGTTCAAGCGCTTGAAGCTGTTGGCCGCGCTATTACCCTGATGACCTCCTCTGGTCAAAGCATCTACCACCGCCTGGTGTAAGGCATCTCCGCGACGATCCTGGAAAGCTAATAGGGACCTGATGAGACCCACCAAAGTGCCATCATTAGGCTCTGCAGGCTGGACGGTCTGAACTGGTGGCTCTCCTTCGGTGGGCACGACTCTGGAGGCTACTCCTGAATGCTGGGCTTGATCTCCAGGTTGCTGCTGGTCCGCGGGAGGTGCTCCGCCTTGCTGATCGGCAGGTCCAGGAACAATGCCGCAGAAGAAGACGACATAGGGAACAATAAGAAAGGACCAGGACAGATCAACGATACAAGCATGTGATCAGGTCAAGATTTTCAGGGATCAAGAGGATACGAGTAGAGATCAAGGGCGAGTACTGATTGAGACATCTATTCGGTAAACCCTCATATATCTTGATTTACAAGACCTGCGTGGGCCACCACTAAAACCATGTCACGCCCCAGAACCAGAATACTGGAGAGCGGGGGCAGACATAGCCAGCTACGTATAATGAAATAGAATCTACGTCACTATACGGACACGGCTGTCTAGATACATGAGGGTTTAACCACAAGCCAACAGCCTTCTATGGCCATGATCAAGCCTATTGTCTCAATCACAAGCAAGTAATAGTAGTTACAAGATGTCAGAGCACCAAATATATAATAGCAAGGCGTCCCATACATTATATATTGGATGATCATGAAGCTAGTCGTACAAAATGTCAGGACTAGCAAGAGTTCAGTCATACATGATCAACCCTAGGATCTGTCAATCATGTTACAGCCCGTAGACAGACAGTAAATAAAGGGCAATCGAGCTAACACGTGCTCGTCGGCTGAACGCCTCAAAAGAATAATTTTATAATAAAGTGGGAGGACAAAAAGAAACCCACTCGTTGCCAGGGTTACGCCTGGTGGTCACCATCTGGCTGGATAGTAGGTAGATCCTCTGGTGCTGCTCCGATATCTGGCCACACAAAATCAGCTGGGTCAGACCCCAGAAAGAGCAAGTGCCACAAAGGAGGCTTCACTTAGGAACTAAAACCAGCATATCACAAATAAATAGTAAAGGTAATTAAAAGATAGTGATAATAGCTGAGATAACAATAATATATTGAACACGGAGAAACTATTCAAGTAGCCAGACTGTAACCCTTAAACCAAACAAAGACCGGGGTTGCAATCCTTCGCCTGAATAGGAACCCGCCTCAATTACTATTGATAAGGTAACAAGACAATAAACGAAGAGAGGACACAGAACTGCTCCGGAAGCCAGGTTACAACCCTTAAACCAAACAAGGACCGGGGTTGTAACCCTTCGCCTGAACAGAACTGGACCCCTGATCTTTATTGTTAAGGCCAGTATAAATAATCATGGTATTGAAGTAAAGGTAAAACATGACGAGCATGACAGGGGGTTACAATAAGACAATAAACGAAGAGAGGACACAGAACTGCTCCGGGAGCCAGGTTACAACCCTTAAACCAAACAAGGACCGGGGTTGTAACCCTTCGCCTGAACAGAACTGGACCCCTGATCTTTATTGTTAAGGCGGGCACAATAAGCAGGACGATATATGATAAGATAACCATGGAACTATTCAGATAGCCAAGTTACAACCCTTAAACCAAACAAGGACCGGGATTGTAACCCTTTATCTGAACAGAACTTGGTATCCCATCATTTATCGATACAAGAAATCATGTCCTGATACAATCTTGTACAGGATCAGGATAAGACTAAGATGGAATAAACTACATCCAATCAATCACGGCCAATCAAGAGTACGGCTTGATACTTTTAACTAACTAGGGTTATCACAAGCCTAGTTACTAGCAAGATGCAATAAGATTATCCCAACAGCCACAAGCCCTACAGACCATCCGGTTATCCAGGTCGAATGTCTATTTAGGAAGAATACAACACATGACTGTGTGCTGAAAATGTGCCCTACTCGTCGGTAGGCTACAAGTCCACTGAATGCGCCCCGATAACGGGATTGCCTGTAGCTGGGAATCTCTTCATGACTACTGAATCATTCTAGTTAATTAGCCTTAGTCAATTTCAGTAGGTACCCCTGACCGTGGTACTCAGGGGTCCCCATCCTAAACATGATGCAAGACAGTACTAGTTTATTTGTACAAATACAATCGCCCACGGTGTCCAAGTCTTTCATACTTGTCATGTCAGGCTAGCTGTCGTAACAGCATGCCAAGATATATCATGTCAGTTTACTTGTCAAGAGTGCGCCACAGCGGGCCACTATCGTGTTCTATTCTTACAATATTATGAATGAGAGAAACTTGCATAAAATAACTAAAAACATATTCTTGCTGCTAAGGAAAAGATCTACAACTTCCACGTTGGGAGTTGGGAGAAATTCGAGCAATAATTCAGTTAATTAGGACATATAACAGTTAGTAATAGTCAAAATGTGTATTATGCGGCCTATTCTATGACATGCATGCAACTGCGACACCATATGCGCCTACTGCGACATGCGCCTTAATGCGGCTCATGCGCGACATGATATGCGCCTATCGCGACATGCGCCTCATGTGGCTCAACTGCGACATGATATGCGTCTACCGCGACATGCGCCTCATTGCAACATGCGTCTACTGCGACATGCGCCTTCTGCAACATGATATGCGGCTACTGCAACATGCGCCTCATTGCAACATGCGCCTACTGCGACATGCGCCTTCTGCGACATGATATGCGGCTACTGCGACATGCGCTTCATTGCAACATACGCCTACTGCGACATGCGCCTTCTGCGACATGCTGTGCGGCTACTGCGACATGCGCTTCATTGCAACATGCGCCTACTGCGACACTCATTGCAACATGCGCCTACTGCGACATGCGCCTTCTGCGACATGATATACGGCTACTGCGACATGCGCCTCATTGCAACATGCGCCTACTGCGACATGCGCCTTCTGCGACATGATATACGGCTACTGCGACATACGCTTCATTGCAACATGCGTCTACTGCGACATGCGCCTTCTGCGATATGATATGCGGCTACTGCGACATGCGCTTCATTGCAACATACGCCTACTGCGACATGCGCCTTCTGCGACATGCTGTGCGGCTACTGCGACATGCGCTTCATTGCAACATGCGCCTACTGCGACATGCGCCTTCTGCGACATGCTGTTCATGCTGCAGATGAACATAGAAATGACCAGAAATTGTTTTGGCCATAACTTCCTCATCCGAAGTCGAAATCAAGCGAAACAAAAGCCAAAACTGCATGAAATTGAATTCGCTACAACATAGAAACACTAGTTTTCGAAAATAACCAAGTTTTAGAGATCAAAACCAAGAAAAATCGAAAATTTTACAAACTTAGATCTACAAGAATCCATCCGTCAAATCCAAAAATGTCAAGTTCTAAAGAGGCTTAGAATCAAGTAAGGAAGAGAATGGAACAATAAAACTTGAGATCCATTATGAAGCAAGTTTGTACTTGCCTAAGCTCTCTCTCTCTCTCTCCTTCCTGGTAGGTGTAGAAGTAAATGTGGAGAAGAAGAAGAATAATGAAGAGAGAGAAAGAGGAGGGGTTAATAAATGGGGATGGTGGTGGTAGGTGGGGGTTTTCTTTTGGCTCATGATGAACCCACAAGCAAACCAAACCAAGCTAAGCCGAACCAAGCTAAGCCATATCTAATGACATGCCAAATAACCATGCAGGAAAATACGCAATACGAGTCAAGAATATGTACACGTATACCAAGATACGTAATATGAACTATAGGCATTACAGTATTTGCTCGACGAGTGCGAATATGTGTCGAGGTACATATTTTAGAAAAACATTTTTATTAGAAAATTTATTGTATATAGGAAGAATACTTGTTCAAACAAATGTGATGAATATTTTTATTTTGTATAAAAGAGTCATTTTGAAATAAGTAGTGATGTGGTAAAATTTTGATTTATATAAAATATATTTTAGATATTTGCGAAATTTGGAATTTGTTTATTAATCTATTTTGTCATTTACAAAAGCTACTTTATAAATTAATATTTAAATATTATTCTTGATTTTCGAAATTTAATTATGCTATAATTTAATATTTATGAAAAAAAGATTTAAAATTTTGTTATTTTGATAATTTAAACTTGTAAAAGATTTTATTTTAAATTAAGGGAGTTATCTATATTGATTTGATTTGATCGCTTAAATTCTAATTCGATTTAAATAAAGGATGGAATTATCCATCAGGGTTTAAATCATTGCAGTCCTTATCCAACTGAAAATTTCTACCTCCTATATAAGGATAGGTACTCATCCATAAATTATTCCACAACCATCCCAGCATCGTGCATCGTGTCCGTGTTTCCCTTTCCCATCCACTATGTGTTTTATTGTACAAATATATTTTTCTACCCCGGGTCCGACAGATCCAAACCTCCGTCCCCATCGTGTCGGACACACCCGACACGACCCATCCAAATTCAACCCCAAATCCTAACCGCTACCCCAACCCGTCGACCCCTACTGCTCGCCCTGCCGAACCTCGGCCGCATCCCACCCCGTCTCCGTCAATCGCCACTCCCACCACCATAAACCCCGCCATCAACCCATCACCTCCACCTTTTCGAGTGCCACCTGGCCACAGCCACCATTGCCATCACCACTACGTCGTCGTCACCAACATCCTCATCCTCCTTGTCCACCGCTGCCCCGGCAGCATCCCCATCTCCGCCATCATCATCCCCGTCTCAACCACCTGCCTCCGTCTCCCCGGCATCCGACTCCGGCCACCACCGCCCCGAACTCCTCATCTGACTCCACCACCATCATCAATCAAACTCCGGCCATCCACACTACGGCCATCACCACCGTCACCCCTACCATTTCCCCGGCTCACCACCACCAACACCGAATCCCCAAAACACCACCCCGGTCAAATCACCGCCACCAAAAATTTGCAAAAAACAGAAGAGAAGAGGAGGGAAGCGAACCCTCACCTTCTTCGACTCGGCCTCGCCGCTTGCGCGCCCTTCCGCAGCGCTGGTAGTCACCGTCTTCCGTCCAAGCCGACTGCCGGTGCCCAGTCGCTCCGGCCCCGCGCGCGACCGCCCTACGCGCCGTCGAGCATCCGCGAGCATCTCCTTCCTCCCGCCTCACCCAGCGCAGCCGAGCTCCCCGCGCCACCTACGGCGTCGTCCTCCGTGCATAGCCGCCCTCGGCGCCGACCACTCCTCCTCAAAACCGTGCGCGCCACCGCGTGCCTCTTCCGTGAGTTCCCTCTCTGTCGCTCCTCTTCCAACGGCCGCACTCGACCCCGCCGAGCTCGCCGGACAGCGCCACCAGCTCTCCCTCTAAATCCGCCGCCGCCTTCACCGGCCACCACTGGCACCGGAGTCGTCGCTGATCTCCACCGATAAAACCCCTTTTCCACTCCTCTCTCTCACTTTTCTCTCTCTGTACTCTCTCTCTTTCTTAGGAATATAAGTATTATTATTATTATATCTAATTAATATTGGTACTGTGTAACTGGATATATGTAATTAATTAATATTTTGGTTAAAAATAAGGTTGTTATTATTATTATTATTATTATTATTATTATTATTATTATTATTATTATTATTATTACTTTTAATATTATATATTATTATTATTAGTATTATTTGGTTTATGTTTAGGGCCCTTATGTTTATCATTATTATTATTAGTATTATAAAAAGGCAATGGGCTGTATAGTTTTAAGGAGTATTATTAATCATTATTAATCATTATTAATATTATTATTATTATTATTATTATTATTATTATTATTATTATTATTATTATTATTATTATTATTAGTGTTATAGTATTATTTTTCTTAACTGTATCTATGCATTAAATAATTTTCAAAGAAAAATATGGATGTGGGTTGGGGATAGTTCTACACCCTAAAGATATTTTTCCCAATGATTAGATAATTATCTATAAATATTTTAGCTCATAAAATGTAGGTTTCAACTTATAAAAATAATTTTTCTGGTACTTTTGAAATATTTATCCGAGAAATATTTTTACTTATAAAAACATATTTTTACCCTGAAAATCCTAACTTTGACAAACTTCTAGTTTTTAGTTAAAATGATTCTTTTATACATTTTTGGTATTATCTAAAACATATCTTGACCAATAAAAATCTAGTTTTCAATATTATAAATATTTACTAAAATACTATACATAACTGCTACTTTTTCCTCAAACTCTCTCTCTTCGATTATCATCACCAATCATAATGAAACTGTACTTTCCTATTTTCTCGCAATTTGGACATACTCATCGACCTAGACTATTGGACAAACAGGACTTGTCGGAGCATCGTACCACCCCAGGCGACCCACCAGGCAAGATACCTTGTCATCTTGTACTTATATTTGATTCATGATATTTTATAGGTTGCTAGTGTTTTACATTAGTAAGAGTGTGTCCAAGTATGACTTGGGTGCCATCGATATGTATATCGATGTTTGTGGTGTGCGTGTGTGTGTGGACCATATGTGGTAGCTGACTTTTCCGATGTGTTGAAGTTATGCTTCATAACTTCTTTAACCTGTTGACACGTCTCATACACGACACAAGAGTGAGGATCATGGAGTTGGCACAAACCTACGTATTCGACTTGCTACCGATACGGGCGGTTCGTGTGTCGGTTCATTTATGGATTAGCAGAGTCTAGATAGCGACTTGCATAGAGATATGGATCACCAAGTCATGGATGTGACTTGTGTGATACATGGGCGGGGAAAACTACTGCGACGTATGAGCTAGCCCACAGCCTTCTAGTTGCCCGGTTATGGGTTCATGGTTTTCCTGTTATGGGTGTATCGCTAGAGGATATATCCTTTGTACGGCCCTGACCACGCATCAGATACGGTCAGGAGGTATGCTAGCGATGCAAAGTATGGACTAGGGGATATATCCATTGCACAGCCCTGACCATGCGTCAGATACGGTCAGAGACGTATACTAGTTCATGCGAAAGCCTCTAGCGGATGCTATGCTTTATTTCTACCCACTTATACGTTCCAGTATAGTTTTTGACTTACATTACACCTAGATGGTTAGGTTCCAATGTGTTGGAGCGTGTGGTCTCTCATTTGTCATGTTTCATTTACAGTTCATTATGGTATTGTTTTTATGTATCTTGTTACGTCTCTCTGAGGACTTGGTGATCTCTCCAGGTGTGTGTTTTCATGCTTTTCTACAGGTGTTCTTGCCAAGGCCGTGACCTTTTCCATTTCTCGAAGATGATTGCTCTTGGTTCGTTTTGTCATTTTGTCGATCGCTTTCTTGTACATTTATTTCATTGAGATAGTTGGTAGTGGACTTTATCTCCGCCCAACGATTGTACCATAACTATTCAAGTTGATTCTATCTTTATTCTTTATATATTTGTGGATGAGATTTAGTATGTCTTGGTTCTCTACATTTTACAGCTTATGTATTTATACGAGGATTCCATACATTGGAGTATTCTTCGTATATCTACAGCTGGCATGTTTGCGTACTTAGTCCTATATGATTTTGGGACTGGGGCGTTACATGTTTTTGTGGTGGCCCATGCAGGTCAAGTTTGTCGTTTTGGTTACATGACTGTACCGAACGAGCCTGCAATCTAGGATTAGAGTCTAGAAATCTCATCCACTTACTTGATCACCTTCTTTGATTCAAATTTCTGAACTCTCGTTCGACTTCCTTGCATCCTGCTTGATCTCTCCTACCATAAACTTTATCTCTTATTTCATGCTTACCGACCGTTAGGAAGATGACTACACTAGTATATGTTCATAGGTCAAACACCTGGCATAGAAGATTTCATTGACAATTAGCATACATTAGAGATCATATTGGAGTTATAAAGACATTTTTACTGTAAGAATCAAAGGACCATATCTTCTTGATGTATGATCTTATAAGAAGAATTAGTTGATTCCAAGTTGGGTAGTAGCAACATTTCAAACTTATGAGATTGTTGGAATTTTATTACTACAAGAAGATAGCTAGAATCTATATACAAATGAGGAAAACAAATTGATATTTGATTTTGAGTTTTGAAAGACTTGAGTTATGGAGTTATGATTACTCATCCTTGAAAGTCCTTGAAGAGATATAAAAATTAGTTTAAAAAGGATTTAATTATTGCAATATGATTACGAGTTTTTTTAGTTTGAAGTGAAAAAAAGGGGTTTAAAATATTTCGAAAGATGTGAAATGGACTTGGAGAGAAATTTCAAATAGTGTTTCATAAATTATGATCTATGAATTTATTTAGAGTTACAAGTTTGATTATGAACATTAACAATCTTGGTAGATTTGATTAGTGATATGCTAAGGTTCACTTCTTGAGATTGGTTTAAAGAATTTAAGATTTAAAGTCATGATGGATAAGAAACTTTTTGAGGAAAACTCGAGTTTAAATTTTTTAGAAGTATTCCACACTAGTTGCTATATCATGGGTGCCATGATAGTTGTATATTCTCAAGTGTAGTAGTCATCTACCAAACATGTGATTATAACCCAATCTTGACTTACTCAACCTCGACTCAATTCTTTCGACCCGATGAGTGCTTGTGATCTATTTAATTCCTTAAATACTTAACTTGTGGTTATCTCGAATGCTAGACCCAGTGCCACACCACACTACTAGCTTAACTCTTGCAAGTTGAGTAGAATGCCTCACGGTCTAGTATTTCCATTGACTTTATGACCTATTGAGAAACTTAGACTGTTTGTATTTTCTTTCTTCATTATCTAGCGTACCTATATTTTGACTAGCTTGACTAACGCCACAAATATAGCCTAGTTTTGCAAGCTCACCCTTTATCAAGCTTGTTCACGACCTATGTTATTGGAAGAGCTCCCACTAACATATTGTCTACTCAGAACCGGTGCATGATGGTCTGATCAACCTAGTGCACTTTGGTTCGCTTTTATCTATTATTCTACGTGGATGAACATAATCAAACTTGGCCTTTGCAGTCCCATCCGCGACTGCCTTGACAATTCTTTTGAAATTATTCGGTCATCTTTTCACCACGTATTGGATTCGATAATATCGTATATTGAACTCCCTATTGCTTTCGTCTTCACCTATTTTGGAAGGACGAAGGCACTTACACTAGAATTCCCTCTAGCCGACCTATCACGTATGACCATTGTCCCCCAATGTGACTATATCTTCGTCTTAAACTCCTCGTCCTTTCCTCGACCCTACATTTATTATCACCACTCGAGTTAGAAGTGAATCATTCTCGTAATCGTGCACTCAACCCTACCTATTCCTAAATTTCGATGACGAAATTATTTTAAGTTGGGTAGGATGTAAACCCCCTAAATTTCTACTACGATTATTTTTTTAATAAAAATTTTGGTATTTATTTTGTACTTCGTATCGGCACGTCGCATACGAGTTCGCATTTTTGTATTTTACGTAGCATGCGAGATTTGCGTTTCGTATTTGCTCGACGAGTGCGAATATGTGTCGAGGTACATATTTTAGAAAAACATTTTTATTATAAAATTTATTTTATATAGGAAGAATACTTGTTCAAACAAATGTGATGAATATTTTTATTTTGTATAAAAGAGTCATTTTGAAATAAGTAGTGATGTGGTAAAATTTTGATTTATATAAAATATATTCTAGATATTTGTGAAATTTAGAATTTGTTTATTAATCTATTTTGTCATTTACAAAAGCTACTATATAAATTAATATTTCAATATTATTCTTGATTTTCAAAATTTAATTATGCTATAATTTAATATTTATGAAAAAGAGATTTAAAATTTTGTTATTTTGATAATTTAAACTTGTAAAAGATTTTATTTTAAATTAAGGGAGTTATCTATATTGATTTGATTTGATCGCTTAAATTCTAATTCGATTTAAATAAAGGATGGAATTATCCATCGGGGTTTAAATCATTGCAGTCCTTATCCAACTGGAAATTTCTACCTCCTATATAAGGAGAGGTACTCATCCATAAATTATTCCACAACCATTCCAGCATCGTGCATCGTGTCCGTGTTTTCCTTCCCCATCCACTATGTGTTTTATTGTACAAATACATTTTTACCCCGTGTCCGACAGATCCGAACCTCCGTCCCGTCGTGTCGGACACACCCGACACGACCCATCCAAACTCAACCCCAAATCCTAACCGCTACCCCAACCCGTCGACCCCTACTGCTCGCCCTGCCGAACCTCGGACGCATCCAACCCCGTCTCCGTCAATCGCCACTCCCACCACCATAAACCCCGCCATCAACACATCACCTCCGCCTTTCTGAGTGCCACCTGGCCACAGCCACCACTGCCATCACCACCACGTCGTCGTCACCAACATCCTCATCCTCCTTGTCCACCGCTGCCCCGGCAGCATCCCCATCTCCGCCATCATCATCCCCGTCTCGACCACCTGCCTCCGTCTCCCCGGCATCCGACTCCGGCCACCACCGCCCCGAACTCCTCATCTGACTCCACCACTATCATCAATCAAACTCCGGCCATCCACACTACGGCCATCACCACCGTCACCCCCGCCATTTCCCCGGTTCACCACCACCAACACCGAATCCCCAAAATACCACCCCGGTCAAATCACCGCCACCAAAAATCTGCAAAAAACAGAAGAGAAGAGGAGGGAAGCGAACCCTCACCTTCGCCGACCCGGCCTCGCCGCTTGCGTGCCCTTCCGCGGCGCTGGTAGTCGCCGTCCTCCGCCCAAGCCGATCGCCGGTTCCTAGTCGCTCCGTCCCCGCGCGCGACCGCCCTCCGCGCCGCCGAGCATCCGCGAGCATCTCCTTCCTCCCGCCTCACCCAGCACGGCCGAGCACCCCGCGCCATCTACGGCGCCGTCCTCCGTGCATAGCCGCCCTCGGCGCCGACCACTCCTCCGCAAAACCGTGCGCGCCACCGCGCGCCTCTTCCGTGAGTTCCCTCTCTGTCGCTCCTCTTCCAGCGGCCGCACCCGACCCCGCCGAGCTTGCCGGACAGCGCCACCAGCTCTCCGCTCTAAATCCGCCGCCGCCTTCACCGGCCACCACTGGCGCCGGAGTCGTCGCTGATCCCCACCGGTAAAACCCCTTTTCCACTCCTCTCTCTCACTTTCCTCTCTCTGTACTCTCTCTCTTCCTTAGGAATATAAGTATTATTATTATTATATTTAATTAATATTGGTACTGTGTAACTGGATATATGTAATTAATTAATATTTTGGTTAAAAATAAGGTTGTTGTTATTATTATTATTATTATTATTATTATTATTATTATTATTACTACTTTTATTATTATATATTATTATTATTAGTGTTATTTGGTTTATGTTTAGGGCCCTTATGTTTATCATTATTATTATTAGTATTATAAAGAGGGAATGGGCTGTATAGTTTTAAGGAGTATTATTAATCATTATTATTATTATTATTATTATTAGTGTTATAGTATTATTTTTCTTAACTGTATCTATGCATTAAATAATTTTCAAAGAAAAATATGGATGTGGGTTGGGGATAGTTCTACACCCTAAAGATATTTTTCCCAATAATTAGATAATTATCTATAAATATTTTAGCTCATAAAATGTAGGTTTCAACTTATAAAAATAATTTTTCTGGTACTTTTGAAATATTTATCCGAGAAATATTTTTACTTATAAAAATATATTTTTACCCTGAAAATCCTAACTTTGACAAACTTCGAGTTTTTAGTTAAAATGGTTCTTTTATACATTTTTGGTATTATCTAAAACATATCTTGACCAATAAAAATATAGTTTTCAATATTATAAATATTTACTAAAATACTATACATAACTGCTACTTTTTCCTCAAACTCTCTCTCTCTTCGATTATCATCACCAATCATAATGAAACTGTACTTTCCTATTTTCTCGCAATTTGGACATACTCATCGACCTTGACTATTGGACAAACAGGACTTGTCGGAGCATCGTACCACCCCAGGCGACCCACCAGGCTAGATACCTTGCCATCTTGTACTTATATTTGATTCATGATATTTTATATGTTGCTTGTGTTTTACATTAGTAAGAGTGTGTCCAAGTATGACTTGGGTGCCATCGATATGTATATCGATGTTTGTGGTGTGCGTGTGTGTGTGGGCCATATGTGGTAGCTGACTTTTCCGATGTGTTGAAGTTATGCTTCATAACTTCTTTAACCTGTTGACACGTCTCATACACGACACAAGAGTGAGGATCATGGAGTTGGCACAAACCTACATATTCGACTTGCTACCGATACGGGCGGTTCGTGTGTCAGTTCATTTATGGATTAGCAGAGTCTAGATAGCGACTTGCATAGAGATATGGATCGCCAAGTCATGGATGTGACTTGTGTGATACATGGGCGGGGAAAACTACTGGGACGTATGAGCTAGCCCACAGCCTTCTAGTTGCCCGATTATGGGTTCATGGTTTCCCTGTTATGGGTGTATCGCTAGAGGATATATCCATTGCACGGCCTTGACCACGCATCAGATACGGTCAGGAGGTATGCTAGCGATGCAAAGTATGGACTAGGGGATATATCCATTGCACGGCCCTGACCATGTGTCAGATACGGTCAGAGACGTATACTAGTTCATGCGAAAGCCTCTAGCGGATGCTATGCTTTATTCCTACCCACTTATACGTTCCAGTATAGTTTTCGACTTGCATTACACCTAGGTGGTTAGGTTCCAATGTGTTGGAGCGTGTGGTCTCTCCTTTGTCATATTTCATTTACAGTTCATTATGGTATTATTTTTATGTATCTTGTTACGTCCCTCTGAGGACCTGGTGATCTCTCCAGGTGTATGTTTTCATGCTTTTCTACAGGTGTTCTAGCCAAGGCTGTGACCTTTTCCATTTCTCGAAGATGATTGCTCTTGGTTCGTTTTGTCATTTTGTCGGTCGCTTTCTTGTACATTTATTTCATTAAGATAGTTGGCAGTGGACTTTGTCTCGGTCCAACGATTGTACCATAACTGTTCAAGTTGATTATATCTTTATTCTTTATATATTTGTGGATGAGATTTAGCATGTCTTGGTTCTCTATATTTTACAGCTTATGTATTTATACGAGGATTCCATACATTGGAGTATTCTTCGTATATCTACAGCTGGCATGTTTGCGTACTTAGTCCTATATGATTTTGGGACTGGGGCGTTACATGGTTATATATTCAATCTAGTAGATTACTCGTGTACAACCTCTGTAGATTACTTGTGTACAACATCGTACCGTTTACACAACCATCTTGTATTTTAAATCACTAACACTGATAGTTCTCATATATATTGTATCTATTTACTTACAGTCTCTTTTTTTACATCATGTTGTTCTTTCATTTTCATGTATCTTACTCTCTAGCATGTTTATATTTTCTAACCTGTTATGATTTGTTGAGATGTACTGTACTCGCTCCTGTCCTGACTGGACCTGTTAAAAATATTACAGAGGACGAGGCTGAGGCATTCTGTCCCACCTATTACGGGGCTACCCTAGAGGACTGTTGTGACCTGGACTAGCAGCAGGACCCCTTAGCAGTGGATGATACTCCCTTAGACTAGGATGTCTTTCATTGTATCTATTCTGGATTACCGTATTGAGATATTGAGATATTATCTGGATTGTATTATCTTAGACACTTAGACTTTCATCTGGATTGTATCTTTGTGGATTTTATTTCTGTTCATATCTATCTATATATCTTTTATTGTATTCTACCTTAGATGTGATGGAGACTGTATTTGCTATGTCACCTCCATTCGGAGTGTATATACTGTACAGGTACCTTATATATTGTTAGATGTTTGACCTAGGACAACGTTCTACTGCCGACACTGCGGCGTAGGCTGGACGTACCCACGTCTCGTGCCCTTACTCTAGGGTGCGGGTTATGACACGTTTTTAGTGGTGGCCCATGTAGGTCCTAGTTTAGAAATGTAGTGGTATTCGAACTAGAGTATCACTACAGCCTGCAGTAGGATTAAGATATTTTGAAGGTACTCAATCACAGTAGGAAAAACTCCTTATCAGATTTCGTATATCTATATTTTGCTGCTTATTGTCTTTCTTTGAATTTTAACTGTCCTCCTTTGATATTTTCGACTCATTCTCAGTAATTGTTTCTTGTTTGATTTGTATCTCCAGGATGGTTGAGACGAGATCGCATCGCCCCGGACCGGAGGACGCTGAGGAGAGGTCTGCCACCTCTCGTCCTCAGCTGCAGCAGCCAGCTCCCGGTACCGCAGGGCCAGTACAGCCCTCAGGAGTGGGTGTTTCTGCAGCTTTCAGAGGAGCACCTTCACCAGCTAGGAGGCAAAGCCCGGTACTTCCTGAGATCCTTCTGCCGCAGCAGCCTCCACCTGCGGGGATGGTAGATGCTGCTTATCTCTTCTCCTTCATGGAGGGGATTTTGGAGTCTCACCAGCAGCAACAGCAGCGGCAGACAGCCGATTTCTGTCAGGGGATTGACGAGGCGCATCAACTGGTTCGTACTACTGTAAAGATGGTAACTGCTCAGGGGGTGCAGCAGCAGCCTCATCGGACGGAGAAGGATATCTAGGACTTTCAGAAGATGCATCCTAGAGAGTTCCTGGGCACCGAGGGCATTCACTATACGAACGATTGGATTGAGCATATCGAGAAGATATTCAGGCTGGCGGAGATACCAGCCCGACTTCATATTGAGGCGGCGGGTAGTAAGATGTAAGACTTAGCCCGTACTTGGTACCAGACAGATCCCAGAGTGGGAGTTGAGGGCCAGACTTAGGCGCAGTTCAAGGAGCTGTTCAAGGAACAGTTCTTCCTAGATGTGGCCCTAGGAGGCATTGAGGCACAGTTTGAGAGTCTGGTTCAGGGGAACCAGACAGTTGCTGAGTACGCCGGAGAGTTTTGTCGGTTGGCCCGATTCATTGATGACTTGACTGAAAAGACAAAGGCGAGAAAGTTCCACCGAGGTTTGATTATAGAGGTTCGGTCACTGACTAAGAGTGACCGGAAGCTACCTTCGCGGAGATCTTTTCTGGAGCTATGGCAGCGGATGACGACCTGGGGTTGAAGCTAAAGAGAGGTCGGGACTTCTAGGGAGGTAGCAGCAGTGGGGGCCAGGCCAAGAGGCCTCATTTTTAGCACCAGCAGCCGCAGAGGCCAGTACTTCAGCAACAGTTTTAGCAGCAGGGCCGGGCACCTTTTCAGCAGGTGCAGCATCAGCAGTCGAAGGGGCAGCAGCAGGCACCGAGGCAGCAGGCTATCAGTTGTACCTTCAATAAGAAGCCTGGGCACAGGTGGGACGATTGCAGGAAGAGGCTTGGGAGATGCCTGATGTGTGGATCAGCGGACCATCAGATGAGAGACTGTCCAGTAGCATCGATGCGTCCAGTACCAGGAGGAGGTGGAGCAGCCAAGGCTCCAGCAGGCCAGCAGAAGGGGCCACTGCAGACTCAGCAGCAGAGGTTCCTCCAGCATCAGCAGCAGGCTCGAGGAGGTCAGCAGGGGCGAGCTTTCGCCATGGCGGCCGAGGATACAGCGGCCGTTGGAGAGTTGATTGCAGGTTCGGTTCTTCTCGACTCCATTCCAGCTTTCGCACTATTTGATTCCGGAGCTTCCCACAGTTTTGTGTCAGTATCATATACTATTAGATACAGTCTTGTATCTGAACCATTGCCTAGGACCTACAAGATCACGACCGGGGTGGTGTCATCCTCGTGAGTAATGTTTGCAGAGGATGGAGTATTATTTTGGAAGGCCGAGAGTTGGGGGTGAGTCTGCTCGTCATGCAACTACCGAACTACGATATTGTATTAGATATGGACTGGTTGAGCAGACATCACGCCAGCATTGATTGTCGAGGGGGTAGAGTTCTATTGGAGCGCCAGGAGAGACAGAGTTCGAGTACACCCGGCGGCAGGCGGAGCAGGACAGCGGAGTCTTCTGCGGAGCTTCAGTTGAGGAGAAGGTGGCTCCACATCCCTTGATTGTAGAGTTTATGGACGTTTTTCTGGAGGAGTTGCCAGGACTTCCACCAGATCGGGATGTTGAGTTCTCGATAGACTTGGTTTCCGACGCGGAACCGATTTCTCAGCATGTCTATCGAGTGAACAACAGTGAGTTGGTGGAGCTGAAGAAGCAGGTGGATGAGCTACAGGACAAGGGCTTCATCCGATCGAGTTCTTAACCTTGGGTGCACCGGTACTCTTTGTACCCAAGAAGGATGGATCGGTACGGATGTGTATCGACTACAGGGCACTCAACAACCTGACGATCAAGAACAGATACCCACTGCTACGGATCGATGATCTCTTTGATCAGTTGAGCAGAGCTCGGGTTTTCTCCGAGATTGATTTGAGGTCAGGTTATCACCAGGTGAAGGTAAAGAGGGAGGATATTCCGAAGACCGCTTTCAGGACGCGGTACGGACAGTTTGAGTTCTTAGTTATGCCGTTTGGGCTGACCAATGCACCGGCAGTATTTATGAACTTGATGAACAAGGTGTTCCACCATTACTTAGACAAGTTTGTGGTGGTGTTCATTGATGATATCCTAGTGTATTCGAAGACAGAGGAGGAGCACGAGGAGCACTTGAGATTGGTTCTGGAGACACTCAGGAGGGAGAGGCTGTATGGCAAGATCTCGAAGTATGAGTTCTTCCTGGATAGAGTTGACTTCTTGGGTCATGTGGTGACTGGAGATGGTATCTCAGTGGACCCGAAAAAGATCACAGCAGTTGAGGCTTGGTCGGCGCCGAGTTCAGTAGCAGAGATCAGGAGCTTCTTGGGGCTGGCAGGATATTACAGGAGGTTCGTACAGGATTTCTTCCGGATTGCAGAGCCTTTTGTTGGCCCATTGGTCATGGTCAAACCTGATTTTAATAATTGATCAAACTCTGTCTCGATATAATTACAAGTCAACTCGGATGTTTACCAACGACGTTTTGGACACTACTCAACAATGGATCTCTACTTTGTTCAAGACTGAAGCCGTTTGCCATTTAGAATGTACTTCCTGTTATGCTATGTAATTTTTCATTTTATTAAGTCTAGGAATACATTGTACACCGAGTCGTACTGGCAAATAGGCTATCCGAAAATATTTTTCAAAACCATCATATTCCTTTACAAATGACCTATGTTTTTGAAAAATATTCTTGTTACAAAAAAAGCTTCTGAAGGATTTTTCAAAAAGCCAAAATTTATTTTCTCCAAAAATGAACTGGCAGAACCCCAGGAGAACTCGGCCCGAGTTCGGCCAGAGTTCGGCCATTTGGAACGTTAGTGAACGTTGGATTTTGAACTTGGTCATCCTTCAGTTACGGTTTGTTACAAAGAATTCTGTCCGAATTCTGTCCGAATTCTATCAGAGTTCTGTCTTTGGAGAAACTATAAATAGAGAAGTATTTCGATCATTTCAAATCACGAATTCACTTTCAATCTCTTCTCTTCCTGAGCTTACATTCTTCCAAAGAGTTCTAAAAAGCTTTCATTTTCAAATCCCAAGCCAGTTACAATCCTCTAGTCGATTTGCCAGTGCGGTACGGTCTAGAAGTTTCAGAGCGATTGTAATCAGAGGCTTGATAGAAGATTCAACTCTTCACAATTAAAGTTGGTCGAGTTCTTCGTATCAAAGCTCGTGTCTGTAGAAGTTGCAAGGACTTCGTATGAAAACTTGCGAGATTTTCCAATAGTGGATTCAACTAGAAGCTAGAGTTCTTCCGACTGGACTAGTCCTCACAAGAGGGAAACCAGTATAAATCTCGGTATTTGCGTTTGCCTTCTGATCACTTTTAATTTTTGTCATTTACTTTTGTGATTATTATTATTATATTTGTGATCTAACCGCTAACAAGTTTTCAATTAGCAATATTCTGCTGCCTACTCTATTCACCCCCCCTCTAGAGTATTCTACTTTACGATTTTGTTCCTACAATTGGTATCAGAGCAGGTTCTCCATCTAGAGGTATATCGAAAGCGGGTTATACAGGTAAAGTAAGGTAAAATTGTAGTTATATTCAATTTTTATATAGATCACAGCATTACACATGTCAACTGTGAAATTCACAAGTGAAGGCCAAGCCACAAACAGACCTCCACTGTTTGACGGCACAAACTACACTTATTGGAAAACACGTATGAGTTTCTTTCTGAAATCTCTTGATTTTGACTTATGGTCTGTAGTTATTGATGGCTATAAAAAGCTATCTCGTATTTATGTTAATGGTGTTTTAGCTGAAAAATCCCATGACAAATATACAGAGGAAGAAAAAAAAGGCCAGTCTTGACGCACGTGCTATTAACGCTGTATTTTGTGCTTTAGACAGAACTGAATTCAACAGGGTGTCTACTTGCACAACATCAAACGAAGTGTGGAAACTTTTCGAAGTAACCCACGAAGGAACAACACAAGTCAAGGAGTCAAAGATCAGCAGACTTACTCAGGAGTATGAGACGTTCAAAATGAAGCCAAGTGAATCAGTCACTCAGATGTTTACAAGATTCTTGGATATTGTAAATCCTTTATCCTCACTAGGCAAGGATTACAGTAACCATGAGAAGATTTGCAAACTTCTATGAGCCCTTACAAAGAACTGGATTCCAAAGGCTACAGCAATCATTGAAGGGAACGACCTCTCAACAATGTCTCTAGAAACACTCATGGGTAAGCTACTCACTCCCGAGTTAGAACTTCAAGACTTTGAAGATGCTACACCAAAGGAGAAGTCAGAGAAGACGATCGCTCTCAAGGCTCAACATAGAAGAACCATCGAAGATGATTCCGACGACAGCGACTCCGACTCTGAAGATCAAGCTCTTCTGGTAAAAAAAAGTTCAAGAAGTTCATGAGATTTAACAGGAGAACAAAAGACAGCAACAACAACAACAACGAGAAAGATCCTATTTGCTACGGATACAAGAAGAAAGGACACATGAAGAAAGATTGTCCCTCAGCATCATCATCAAAGAAAAATAGCAAATATGACAAAGGCTACCTGAAGAAATCGACATCAAGGAAGTACGCCAACACAAGCATATGGCATGAAAGTGAAGCCAGCGACTCAGAAGATGAACAATCAGATGACGCTGCAAATGTGTGCTTGATGGCTTGCGATCAGGTAATCACTAATCCTCTATTTGACCCTTATGATGATTTCACCGTTGAGCAATTAGGAGAGGCTTTCAGTGAACTGTCAGATGATTACAGGAAACTGCATAGCAAATATGAAACCTCTAAGAAGGTACTCAAAAAGTACAAAGGTGAAATAGGAAGACTTACCGACCTACTAGATCAGGTTAAAGATAATGACTCTTCAAATGAGTCTGGTGAGCTTTCTTCTATTAAATTATTGTTACACGAGACTGTTAAGCTATCTGAAGAAAAAGACCAAACTATTATCCAGTTAAAGGAAGACCTATCTAAGGAGAGAAAGAGTCTCCAGTGTGCACAAGTCAGATTAGAATCACTCACATATGACTATACTAGATTATATGACACTTCCAAAAAGTTAGAAATTAGTTTAGGAAAACGGCCTGAAGTTGCTGCTTCCTATTCTAACACGTGTCAATTACCGAATCATCGGAACACGCCCAACACTGTCAGACCAAACCATACCAAGACTATGCCCAAGAAGACCAATAGGCATGCATTCTTCTATACTAGAAAACCAAAACCTACCAATCATGCACCTCACACTACTTTCAACACTCAACATGTTAAATGTTATTATTGTGGCCTCATTGGTCATATATCTTCTGCATGTAGAATCAGAAAGTTAGTAGATTTAAATGTTTATGCATGGATACCGAAAACTAACCAGTCAGGACCCTATAAGAAATAGGTACCAAAAGTTTCATCTACAAATTGTTTTGTAGGTACGACACCCTTCATATGCTAGGAGCAAATGGATCCTCGACAGCGGTTGCTCACGGCACATGACCGGTGACGCTTCATTATTTACAACACTTTCGAAGAGGAATAAAGAAGGATACGTCTCCTTCGGCAATAATTTAAGAGGGTACATAATCGGTATCGGTAACATTGGTAAGGCTCTCTATCCAGTGATTAAAGATGTTTGTCTTGTTACTGAGTTAAAACATAATCTGCTCAACATAAGCCATTTAGCTGATCATGGTTATGGCATTAACTTCGTAAAAGATAAATGTACTATTATTGATAGTTCAACTGGCTGTACTATATTTGAAGGTATTAGGGAAGACAATATATATGTATTCTATTTGTTGGAAGATGCTAACAATACAGGTAGATGTTTGATGGCCAAAAGTATTGAGAGTCAACTATGGCATATGAGACTCGGTCAAGCAAACATGGATACAATTTCAAGATTATCTACGAAGAAGTTGGTACGCGGCTTACCGGATATTTCTTTCAAGAAGGATACGGTATGTAGTGAATGTGAAAAGAACAAAGCTACCAAATCCGCATTCAAATCCAAGAACGCTGTAAGTACCACTAGACCTTTACAATTGTTGCATATGGACTTATTTGGACCCAGCAGAATTGCTAGTCTAGGTGGTAAGTTATATGCATTTGTCATTATAGATGATTTCTCTAGATATACATGGGTTTATTTTCTTGCACGCAAGAACGATACATTATCAGAATTCGTCACCTTTTGCAAGAAAGTACAGAATGAAAAAGGGTTCATGATTACTCGCATTCGTAGTGATCATGGCGGCGAATTTGAGAATGTAGAATTCAAGCAATTTTGTGACACACACAGTTATCTGCATGAATTCCCTTGCCCTAGGACTCTATAACAAAATGGAGTTGTGGAACGTAAGAACAGAACTCTATCTAAAATGGCTAGAGTTATGTTAAACCAGTTTAGTCTACCTAGATATTTATGGGCTGAAGCTGTAAATACAGCATGCTATATTCTCAATAGGGTTCTAATTCGACCTATATCGAAGAAGACTCCCTATAAATTATGGTTTGATAGAACACCAAATGTTTCTTATTTTAAAATCTTTGGTTGTAAATGATTTATTCTTAATACTAAAGATAATTTGAGTAAATTTGATGAAAAGGCCGATGAAGGTATATTTTTAGGTTATGCAGCAAAGAGCAAAGGATATAGAGTCTTCAACAAAAGAACCATAATTATTGAAGAATCTATCAACGTCAAATTTGATGAGCTAAATCAACACTTAGACGATGATGATAATGAAGACATAATCGCACCAAGTACAGCTACTGCAAAACCTTCACATAAAGATGCAGAACCATCATATCAGGCATCAGATGAACCTCCAAGCAAAGAAGAGGGAACTAGCAATCTTGAGACTGCACCAAAAGAGATGAGATTCTTGGCTAGTCATCCAAAGGACTTGGTAATTGGTGAGATTACCAAGGGTGTAAGTACTCGTTCCTCTAATAAAGATATAGCTTCTTGTGTTGCTTTTGTCTCGCAGTTTGAACCCAAAAATATTGATGAAGCATGTAGTGATAATTTTTGGTTAGATGCTATGCATGAGGAACTAAACCAATTCGAACGGAATCAAGTTTGGGAACTTGTTCCCAAGCCTATTGATCATTCGGTCATTGGCACCCGATGGGTATTCCGAAATAAACTGAACGAGAATGGTTTAGTGACTCGTAATAAGGCTCGACTCGTAGCTCAAGGATACAATCAAGAAGAAGGTATCGACTACGATGAGACTTATGTCCCAGTTGTGAGATTAGAATCCATTCGCATGTTATGTGCATTTGCATGTTTTCATAATTTTAAATTATTTCAAATGGATGTCAAAAGCGCATTTTTAAATGGTTTTATAAAAGAAGAGGTTTATGTTGCTCAACCACCCGGTTTTACTGATTTCAAATTTTCTGAATATGTTTTCAAGTTGAAGAAAGCTTTATACGGTTTGAAACAAACCCCTCGTGCTTGGTACGATCGTCTAACCACTTTTCTACTTGATAACGGTTTTTCAAAGGGAAAGGTTGACACTACTTTGTTTATAAAATCTTTGAATAATAATATTCTTTTGATTCAAGTCTATGTAGATGATATTATCTTTGGATCTACTGATGAATCTCTTTGTCAAGAATTTTCTAGGTATATGCAGAATGAGTTTGAGATAAGCATGATGGAAGAGCTGAAATTCTTTCTTGGACTGCAAATCAAACAAACCAACAATGGGACGTTCATAAATCAAGCAAAGTACACAAAGGATCTATTAAAGAAGTTCGATATGGAAGCAGCAAAACCACTTAGCACTCCAATGGCGACTTCAACCAAGCTTGATATTGATGAACAAGGAAAACCCGTCGACATACGTAAGTATCGAGGTATGATCGGTAGCTTACTGTATTTAACTGCTAGTCGACCAGACATAATGTTTAGTGTTTGCTTATGTGCACGTTTTCAAGCTAATCCTAAGGAATCACATTTGTGTGCAGTTAAGCGTATCTTCCGATACCTTAAAGGCACTTCTTCTGTCGGCTTATGGTATCCCAAAACCATGTCGTTTGACCTAACCGGTTATTCCGATGTTGATTTTGCCGGATGCAAAGTAGATAGAAAAAGCACTAGCGGCACATGTCATTTCCTAAGAAAAGCTCTAGTCTCTTGATTTAGTAAAAAGCAAAATTATGTTGCATTATCAACAACCAAGGCAAAGTATATCGCCGCAGGACGTTGTTGTACACAAATTTTGTGGATAAAACAAACCTTAGAAGACTATGGATTGCATTTTTCACACATACCCATTTTCTGTGACAATACTAGTTCTATTAATTTGACTAAGAATCCAGTATGTCATTCTCGTACTAAACATATCGAGATTCGACATCACTTTCTTAGAGATCATCAATAAAATGGAGATATAGACCTTGTATACATAGACACACAGAATCAATTAGCTGACATACTCACAAAACCTTTAGCGGAAGATCGTTTTAATTATTTACGTCGAGAATTAGGCATTTTAGATGTCAATAATATTAATTTATTTTATTTTATTAATTAATTTATTCGATACTCAAAAATTGTTTTCGAGACAAGCCCAAAAAGAGTCTGTCTGTCACCACGACTACGGTCGAAGCGAAGCGGTACTTAAGAGTTCCCCGGTGAACCTCCGTTAGCTGGGACAGTACTCCTACAGCTAATCTGAGACAGATGCTGAGTAAAGAATATTAATTTATAAAATAATATTAATTATATTATTCTGAGATTTAAAATTACTAAACTTTGAATTAAGCATTTGAATCGAATTAATAAAAAAGAATGTGGCCTCATTTGAATTATTTTTTTTTATATATAGCCAGGCAACCCTTGGCGAATTCGGCCCGAGTTCGGTCCGAATTCGGCCAGAGTTCGGCTGGATATATATATATACCAGCACGAACCCGAGGCTTCCTGTGAAACCCATAGTTTGTAATTAAGTTATTAAATAATGTTTTGGTATTATTATTACTAGTATTTTAAAATTATTATTATTATTATTAATATTATTAAATATTTTCGAGTGAAAAAGAATTTTGAAAATTATAATAACAAGGCTTTTTGATTTTCGGACCCAGACCCGAGTCCGAGCCCAGACCCAGGCCTGAGCCCAATTCCTTCTTTCTCAATTCTGATTATTTTGGTTTAATCTTTTAAAAAAAAATAATAATAACTAGTCTTTGGGCTGGTCCCGAAGGACCAGCATTTGGGTGGAGATTTTTTCTTCTCCATTACTTATTCTTTTCCCCAACTCCTGCTCTACCATACGTTTTCCTACGTTACAACCCATCTCTCCTTTTTATTCTCCCACTTACTCCTTTCTTCCATACTCATTCCCCATCTCCCACGATTGGCAATAGAAGAGAATAACTCTCTCTCTCTCTCTCTCTCTCTCTCTCTCTCTCCCTGAGCTCTCCTCTCTGGAGAACTAGCCCTAACCCTACCCCCAAATTCCCCGAGCCCAGATCTACGGTCGAGCTACCCCTCCGGCGCACGATCTCCCTTCCCGAGCCCGCCAGCTCGGCGCCGCCCCGCCGTCCATCCGAGGCCGCGCCTCCGCGTGCAAGCCAGCCCCGGCCAACCTCCCCTGCGGCCGTCCGCGCCTCCCGCGGCCCGTTCCCGTGCCGCCGTTCCGGCCGAGCAGCACCCCGCGCCCCTTCGCCCTCCTCGCGGCAACCCTCTGGCCGCCGACGCCCTCTCCGGCGAGATCCAGCCCGCGCCCCCTTAGCCCCGCCGGCTCCCAGCGGGCCGACCCCGTCGTCGCCCCTCTTCTGCGGGTCCAGCGCTTCGCAGCGGAACCCCGCTGTCCAGATCCGCTGAGTTCTCTTCGCTGTCCACAGCGGAACCCCGTTGTCCAGATCCACTTTTCCGTCGTCTCTCCAGCGCTCCCCGTGAGCTTCCCTTTCCGACAGCGTTGCTGTCCGCCGACGTCGCTGCCCTTCGCGGGATTTCTTTTATTTCGGGCCAGCGTGCATATTCTGGACTTTTTCGACGTTTTTGTCGTTGACGTCGCTGCTGGATCTTCTCTATTCTTTCTATATCATCTGAGAGCTCTAGCCGAGCACCCGAGGTATAATTCTCTGTCCCGTTGCTTTTCATTGGTAGTCTGTGATGATATCGGTCCCCGGTTTTCCCTTCGGAAATTCGGTTAGCTACATGGTAGTTTCGGTTAGCTACGTTAGCATTTTCTGTGATATTGTCTGCTGAGATTTGTGTTGTTGGTTGATTTCGGATATCCCGGGTATTTCGGAAAGGTTCTGGTGGTTGGAAATTATTTCGGTGGTTATATTTTCGGGATTATTATTTGGTTGGAGCAATTGCAGGTTTTGTGGCGCATTTCCCAGTTTTGGATTATTCCGAAATAGAGGAAATGCTGCCCAAATTTTTACAAAACTTTATTTATTTTGATTTCAAATTGGTTTTCGGAAAATGAATTTAAAACCGACTTTTCGGGCGACGACCGTACCGGTCTGTGGGCCCTAGCGAAATACAAACGCACTGGTCCGACCGAGCGTTGTGGTATTAGCTAGATTTTGATGATGGATCGAGTCTGAGACTCCAACCTTTAATTTAAATTATTTTATTTAATTTTTAAGTTATTTATTATATATAATTATTTTTACTGTATATTTTATTTAGGAACTAAAACATTTTCCTCTTATTTTATGTAAAAGAATTGTAAAGGTCATAAGCCCATAACTCTAGGATGATTAGCTGTGCCCTGTATTGCAAAGTGTAGGTTTTTCTTTCTTTTCTGGGTGGTTGATGTTGATCTCTTTTGGGTGGTTGGTTTGGACGTATAACCCGTAGTTAGAACGTAAATATTTCTCGTATAAAATTAATTAAGAATTACCAAGTAAAATAAATGGATAAAATATTAGTAAGATAACTAGTTTATGATTTGGCATTGGAAGAAACTATATTTTTATAGATATATTACAAAAGCACAAAGTTTTCCAAAGATAATTTGTTCTTGTTATTATTTCCCAAATAATCAAATTAACCGGTTAATCAACGCATATAGCTTGCGACGTAAACGTTAGCTGTAGCTTAATAACAACTTAAAACCTGACTAGGACTTGTTACTAGAGATTGCAACTAGCACACTTAGCTTGGTTATACAGCGAATCTAAGTCGAGTTCTCAACTGTAGGAACTCGAAGACATACCTGACGTTCCTCCTCGGTACCAACTCATCTCTCCAGTCATTTTTCTGAGGCAAGTATAGTTTGTGTTAGTTTTACAGTTATTTCTATAATCATTTTACTGCATGTTTAAACCACGATGCAAACACGAAACTCTCTCGGAGAGTACTGATTGTGATTACTGTACTGATTGGGACTGGGGGAATAGAGTAATGATTATGACCAAAGCCAGCTGTAACTACTGACTGTATTAGCTTTTCCCTCTTCACACGGGGACAAGCCATATCATATCGCTAGGATACTACTGTACATCCCAAGCCGGTCATAATTTATTTCCTGTTCAAATCACACTGTTTTACCGCTGAAAACTATTCTTTCTTCAAACTGTTTAAAACTGCATGATTCTATTATTTACTTTAACTGTTTTAAAATTAGCATGAATTATACTTTGCTCCCTCCTGACTGGAGACCCAACATTTTAGGTATCACTGATGAGGCTTTGTTCCGGGATATTTCCAAGATCCCAACTAGAAGACGAGGAATTCGAGACTGATGAGCTGTTTGCCTAGAGTTTTCTTTTATTCATGATGTATGTAGAAAATGGTTTAAGTTGTATCTTTCATTTCATTGTAAAAGTTTAATAAAGTTTTAAATTTCCGAATGTTAAGTTGTGACAAATATAGTGTTGTTGTATGGTTACTTGCTACTGAACAGCTTACTGCCGCCGTCTCAACAACGGTGCAGGCTGGGCATGATCCGATTCGACCCAAGAAATTGGGACCGGGTCGTGACACTTCCTTCTTCTTCATTCTTCCCCATATCCTCATAACAGCAGCAGCGCGCCTCCGAAACCCTAGCTTCTTCTCCATCCTTGTTCTTTCAATCCTTGTGGAGTTTCTCGTCCAAACTTTGGATTCGTGCAGAGAACGTCATCCTCTACAACATATCCAATTCTTGGAAGGTAAAATCCCTTCTCTCTACCACTTTTCAATACTTAGGGTTTCTAGAAAATTTTGGGAAAGAATGCCTAAGTTCAATCCCTTCAAGAGGAAGAAGACCAATGCCAGTGAAGAGGAATCGTCTTCAGATCCGCATACGGATTGCCTCTTTTCTCCGGTCCAATCGGACGATGGTGCGTCGGATGAGTTTTACTTTAAAACTTCCGATCAAGATTTATTGTGGTACGCCGATTTTATCATGCGTACTATTTGTACCGGATCGCCGATTAAATGGACTGTCTTTCTGGATCACCGCCCTTACTTTGAGGCATTAGGGTTACAACATTTTGTCACCTTACAATTCTCTATTGCCACTAATGCCATTAGATTATTCTATTGTAATTTCGTATTAGACACTTTTACAGTGAGAACACGTGTCGGAGGAATTGATATCGAATTCACTGATAAAACGTTAGCAAAAATCTTTGGTATCCCAAACGAAGGTTCCCCGCTCGATAACATCACTGATTTTGATTTTCCCGATGGCACGACACTCGTTAGTTTCAAGAATGAGCTTTGTACGCCCGCACGCGCTCGTCCTGGAAAGTTCAAGGCTAATAACTTGAACTTGTTTAACTACGAATTACATCGCATCATCTATTCTACCTTACTTCTAAAATCCACTTCTAAAGATGATGTCACTGTACTTGAGCTTTCTGCTCTTTATCATATTCTTAAGGGGATTCATTTTTCTGCCCCTAAGACTATCATCCAGATGATGGGCAGATGTCGCGGGAGAGACCGCAATCTATCTTATGCGATGCTTATTCCTCGCATCTTTCAGAAATTTGATATTGACCTATCTACTTGTGCTGTCGACCCCGAGCCCAAGTTTCTCAAACTCTCTCGTCGCAGTATTGTCACTGTTCCCCCACCTACTGCACCTACTCCTCCTGCACCTACTCCCACAGCTCCCACAGCACCTGTTCCTCCTCATTCTTACCCTATGACATTTGAGGGTATACATCAGCACTTATCAGATCTGCAGTCTTTTTATATTGAGACCTCTAGGGAATACGAGTTCCATGATATGACTCGGTTCCAGGCGATTGCCAACTCCTTCACCGATCTGAGGTTTGCGCAGACGGGTCATTCTGCTAGCTCTCTACCTCGAGACCCTTCTGTTTCTGGCTACCGCATTGACGACGAGGCGGTCCACTCTCTGTTCCAGCCAGGGAACGCCTATGATTGGTATCGTACCACTGGTGCCACTCCTCATACTTCTGGTGCTGGTATTTCTAGAGTTGGTCCTTCTGGACATGCTGGAGCTGCAGCTGATGACGTTGATGATGATGATGATAATAATTTTTGAGATGTTAGATATTGAGACTGTTACTTTTGTCTTATGTTTACTTGGAAATGCTCCGACATTCCAAGATTTTATCAGTACTCTTATTTTTTTTTATCAGCACTTTTCTTTGTTATGTGACTATTCATAGACATACTTTTTTTATTATGCCTCAATTTTGGCATCTTAGTCTATTTTTCAGCACTTTATTTGTTTCAGTATTATTCTGGTTATTCTATAGTCTATCTGTTTCTCTTACTATATTTATCGTTTATACCATGCCTGTCATGATTATCTATTTTTATTGTGTTTCTTCACTGTTTATTACTTATGCATTGATTGCGGGGGAGCTTTCTCTTTTGCAATTATTTTGCTAAGCGACAACGGGTGTAATGACCATTTTTCGTATTACGTATTTTGTATACGTGTACGTATTTAGACCTGTATTGCATGCTTGATGTATTTTGGCATTTTCTTGATTGGTTTATCTTGACTTGGTTCGGCTTGGTTTTGTATGGTTCGGTTTTTTTTATATATATGAACCAAACCACTCCCACCTACCACCACTTTCATTAAATATCCCACTAATCTTTCTCTCTCTTCATTACTTTTTCTCCACCATTACTTCTTCAACCACCAGAGAGAGGGAGAGCTTAGGCAAGTGCATCTTGCTTCATGGAGGAAGTCCATTTTTATTGTTCCATTGTCTTCCTCATGTGTTTTTAACCCACTTTAGTACTTGGCATTTTTTATTTCCATGGTTAAATTTTTATAAATCTAGCCTTGTGGTATTTTCGGTCTCCAGGATTTTGATCTATCAAACTTGCATATTTTGCTAAGTTGATGATCCCATGTTGCAGAAAATTTTGTTTGGTCCAAATTCGACCTATGGGCATTTGGCTGAGCCGCATGGGCATTTCAGCAGTCAGCCGCATAGGAATAAATTTAATGCATTGTTGATGCATTAAATAATGCATTGCTCCAGAATGCATTTAATGCATTATTAATGCATTAAAAGTAATGCATTGTTTAAGAATACACAATTGCATTGTTAAATGCCCTCCTTGGAAGGTCAGCCGCATGCCTTAAGCATGCATTTAATGCATTTGCACTTAATGTATTCTTAAGTGAAATTCCTAATGCACTTTTCTTTACTTTTCCAAATGCTTTCTTGGAGAGAGCCGCATATGGCTTGCTCAAATGAGCCGCATGCAATAATAATTACGTTCACATTGGAGCATTCTTTATGAATGTATTTTATGTATTTTATGCATGCACTTTTGATGCATGTCCCTGGGTGAGCCGCATAGGCTTTAAAGGAAGCATTTAATGCACTTTTTCTTATAATGTATTTTTCCATGCATTTTTCCTAAGGAGTCCTGAGCTAGCCGCATGGGTTCTGAGGGCTTAATCCTAAAGACATTACTTAATGCAATATTAATCCATTCTTAATATTTTGTCCTTATTTGCTTTATGCTTTGGTTAAAGCATTTTTGTCCTTATATGCTTGGTTAAGGCATCCTGGAGAGGGCTAGCCGCATGGCTTCCTTAGGCTTAAATTAAATGCTTTATGCATTTAAGACCCTCATATTTCATATATTATGCTTTATGCACTTAAGGCCTTAATAGTAGTATTCTTGCATTAATACACCTTCTTGGAAGGCCAGCCGCATTGCTTTAATGTATTTACTTTAATGCATTCTGCTTTAATACACTTTCCCTAGCACAGCCGCATAGCAATTGCTCTAGTGCATTTTATTTGCTTTAATGCATTTTATTGCTTTAAATTCTCTAATACAACCCTTAATGCATTTCTTTACTGCACTTCTCAGTAGCTAGCCGCATATGACCTAATGAATCCATCAGCCGCATACCAATAGTGAACCGCATACGGAACGAAGTTGGCCGCATGTGAATTAATGCATGCTAGCATAACATTTAATATATATTAATATATTAATATAATACATTTAATATATATATATATATATATATATATATATATATATATATATATATATATATATATATATATTTCCTTAATGCAATTCCTTAAGCCAGTCGCATATGGCATGGTGAATGCATTATTTTAATACATTTTGTTATTATTATTATTATTATTATTTATTTATTTTTACCTTCTCTTAATTGTTTAACCGCATGGGCAAGTGACTGCGGGCCGTATGGAAATTTCTCGAGCCGCATGAGTCTCCTACAGCCCTTTGCCCTTTTTAAATATTTAATTGCTAAATGTGTGCTTGTGCCAATTAATTGTTTCCGGACACAATGGTGACCCATTGTGGTGTACTTTTGACATGACATGATAGTGGCCCGACGCGGCGCACTCCTGATAGTGAACATGACATGACAAGATTGAATGGCCTGGACACCGTGGGTGATTGTGTTTGTACAATTGAACCGATAATGTTTGTATCATGTCTAGGACAGGGATCCCTGAGTACCACGGTCAGGGGTACCTACTGTAAATGGCTAAGGCTAATAACTAGAATAATTCAGTAGTCATGAGAGATTTCTCCAGTTACAGGCGATCTCGTTATCCCGGCCACCATTGTGGGACTTGCAGCCTGCCGACGAGTAGGGCACAAGTCCAAACTCACTGAAATATGGAAAGAACGATGCATTGCTTAAATGAACCCAAGTCGTCTGGATGACCTGGATTAGCTGCAGGGCTTGTGGCTGGAGGAATATCTCACTGCATGTCGTGATAACCCTAGTTAGCTAATATAGAAAGTCGTAGTCTCTGAATGGCCGGAAACGATTGTATGGTGTAGTTTCAGTGCTCGATTATCGCAAGTTTGATCGCATGATTGTCACTCTTAACAATAAAGATCAGGGGCTAAGTTCTGTTCAGGCGAAGGGTTATAACCCCGGTCCTTGTTTGGTTTAAGGGTTGTAACCTGGCTCCCGGAGCAGTTCTGAGTCCCCTCTTCGTTTATTGTCTTATTGCACCCCACGTCATGCTTGTAAAGTTTTTAGATTTGGAGACGAAGCTCTATTCAAGTGAAGGGTTACAACCCCGGTCCTTGTTTGGTTTAAGGGTTGTGACCCGGCTACTTGAATGGTTCCCTCGTACTCCACTATGACTGTTGTGATTCTTTATTACCAAACTCTTTCGTAACTGCTTTAATATTATTTTCTGATGTGCTGGTTTTAGCTCTTAAGTGAAGCCTCCTTTGTGGCACTTGCTCTTTCTGGGATCTGACCCAGCTGGTTTTGTGTGGCCAGATTTCGGAGCTACCTCAGAGGATCTACCGACTTTCCAGCCCGATGGTGACCATCAGACGTGACCAGGGCAACGAGTGGGTTTATTTTGCTCTCATACTCTATTGTAAAAATTTTATTTTGAGGCGTTTAGCCGGCGAGCACCTGTTAGCTCGTATTGTATACCCTATTATTGTCTGCCTACGGGCTGTAACATGATTGACAGATCCTAGGGTTGATCATGTATAACTAAACTCTTGCTAGTCCTCACATTTTGTAACGACTAGCTTCAGATCAGCTGGATATGTAATGTTTGGGACGCCTTACTATTGTATATTTGGTGATCTTACATCTTGTAACTTTACCCGCTTGCTTGAGATTGAGATATTTAGGCTTGTTATTGACGATAGGAGATGGATGGATTGTAGTTAAACCCTCATGTATCTAGACAGCCGTGACCGTATAGTGGGGTGGATTCTATTTTATTATACGTAGCTGGCTATGTATGCCCCCGCTCTCCAGTATTCTGGTTCTGGGGCGTTACATGGTTTAAGTGGTGGCCCATGCAGGTCTTGTAAATCAAGATATGTGTGGGTTTACTGGATAGATGTCTCAATCAGCACTCGTCCTTGATCTCTGCCAGTATATTCTAATCCCTGAGATTCTCGACCTGATCACAAGCTTGTATCGTTGAATATGTCTTGGTCCTTCCTTATTGTTCCCTATGTCGTCTTCTTCAGCGGCATTGTTCCTGGACCTACCGATCAGCAAGGCGAAGCGCTTCTCGTGGACCAGCAGCAACAAGAAGACCAGGCCCAGCACTCAGGAGCAGCCTCCCGGGCCATGCCTTCCGGAGATCCAGAACCTCCGGTGCAGTCCGCCCAGCCCGCGAGGCAGGACGATAGAGCCTTGGTTGGACTTATCAGGGAGTTGCTTGCATCGCAGGATTGTCGAGGAGATGTCTTGCATCAGGCAGTGGCAGATGCTCTGGGAAGAGGTGGACATCATGGGAGCAGTGCAGCGAACAGTTTCAAGCGCCTGAACCTACCATTCTTCGATGGCAGCGAAGACGCTATCGCTGCTGATGCGTGGCTTCAGGACTTGGAGGTGATATTAGAAGCAGCGAAGACCCCAGAAGATGAGAAGGTGGCCGTGGTACGCCTGCAGTTATTGGATCTAGCTCGTAGCTGGTGGGCGGCTCAGGCCGTTGGACTAGCGGCACCTATTGCTTGGGTAGTATTCCGTGAGAGGTTCCGGACCAAGTACTTCGATGCGGTGGCTCGGTACGATCTTCAGACCAAGTTCACCAATTTGAAGCAAATGGGCAGGACGGTCGATGGGTATGCGGCCGAGTTTTCTAGGCTTAGTCGGTTTGCTCCCACCTTGGTGGCGACCGAGTTCGATAGAACCCAGCGATTTCAACAGGGACTCCACCTGAAGATTTTACTGGCAGTAGAGCAGTTTGAGCATCAGACTTTTGATGTGGTATTGAGAGCAGCTAGGAGGCATGAGTATACCTTCCAGCGGTTAGTGGACAGGACCGGAGGTCGAAAGCGATCTCACGGTCAGATGAATCAGTCATCAGCCCCAGCCCCGGCAGCGAGAGCTTTGACCATTGGAGCTCCGAGAAGGGCAACTTTAGTTACGTCGGTTCAGCATTCAACCCCGACGCACCCTCAACAGCAGAAGCAGAAGCAGTCTTCCCCCATGGGCTGCTCTTATTGTGGGAAGCCTGGACATGTTGTTTCAGAGTGTCGCAAGGCTCGAGGATTGTGTTTGCTTTGTGGAGCGCCAGACCACAAGGTAGGATCCTGCCCGTTCAGGACCGACTCATCACCAGCCGGGACCAGTTCATCAGTGAGGGGACCAGCCCCAGTACCAGTCCAGCAGCAGTTTTCTTCCCCGAGGCCGTTGTCGACGCAGACCCAGGCTTTTCATCAGCAAAGGCCTCAGCAGTTTGCTCAAGCGCAGGCCCAGAATAGGCAGCGAGGGTTCCAGCAGAGAGGGCCGACACCCAGAGGACATGGTCAAGTGTTGGCTTTGACCATGGAAGAAGAAGGAGTGGCACCAGGTGAGGTAGTGGCAGGTACTATTCTCGTCAACACATTTCCCGCTTCAGTGTTATTTGATTCTGGTGCATCGCATTTATTCATGTCTGTACGATTCGCGACACGGATAGGACTGGAGCCCGAGTCACTATCAGTAAGGCTCAATATACTTACTGGTAATGGTCTTGTGGGAGTAGATAGAGTGTTTTTCTCGTGTCGGATCGTGGTTAGCGGTAGAGAGTTTCCCGCTAGGCTGATAGAATTCCCGATAGCCGATTATGATGTGGTCTTAGGGATGGATTGGTTGAGAGACCAGTATGCTAGGATAGACTGCCATATTGGCAGAGTTGTTTTTAGCATTCCAGGCGAACCGGAGTTTTCCTTTTCTCGAGGCGACATTGAACCTTCTCCTCCAGTATTGCGGATGGCCGTAGCAGCAGTACAGTTACCCCGGATAGTCGAGGAATTTCCAGATGTTTTCCCGGAAGAGCTTCCAGGAATACTGCCAGATCGAGAGATCGAGTTTACTATTGACTTGATTCCCAGGACAGCACCAGTGTCAGAGAGAGTCTATATGATGGCGCCGTCAGAATTGGAGATATTGTACAAGATGATTGAAGAACTCCAGACCAAGGGATTCATTCGTGTAAGTGGATCGCCTTGGGGAGCCCCGATGCTTCTTGTAAAAAAGAAGGATGGTACGTCCAGATTATGTGTTGACTATCGTACCTTGAACTCAGTGACAATCAAGAACAGATATCCTCTCCCCAGGATAGATGACTTGTTTGATCAACTCAGAGGAGCGGCCGTATTCTCGAAGATTGATTTGCGGTCAGGATACCACCAGATCAGAGTCCGAGAGCAGGACATCCCGAAGACAGCTTTCAGATCTAGATATGGGCATTGGGAGTTCCTTGTTATGCCCTTTGGAGCGACCAATACGCCGGCAGTATTCATGGACCTCATGAATCGTATCTTCATGCCTTATTTGGATCAGTTCGTGATCGTGTTCATAGACGATATCCTGGTCTACTGCAAGAGTGAAGCAGAGCATGAGCAGCATCTCAGAGTTGTCCTCCAGATTCTCCGAGAGTACCAGTTGTATGCCAAGTTTAGTAAATACGAGTTCTGGCTCGATCGCATTTCATACTTCGGTCATATCATCACCAAGGATGGAGTGGAAGTGGATCTCCAGAAGATAATGGCTATCGAAACCTGGCCAGTGCCCCGCACCATTGCAGAAGTTCGCAGTTTTCTTGGATTGGCCGGCTATTACCGAAGATTCGTTTCGAACTTTGCTCGGATTTCAGCACCATTGACGCAGTTGACCCGCAAGAATGTACAGTTTGCTTGGACCGCAGAGTGTCAAGAATCTTTTGAGAAACTGAAGCGAGGCTTGATGACGGCACCCGTTCTCACACTTCCAGATGGGACCGGAGGATTTTCAGTGTACTGTGACGCTTCACGCAAGGGCTTAGGATGTATTTTGATGCAGCGTGGGAAGGTAATAGCTTATGCGTCATGTCAACTTCGTGATCATTAGAGGAATTACCCAACCCATGACTTGGAATTGGCAGCAGTAGTGTTTGCACTTAAGTTGTGGAGACACTACTTGTATGGAGACATGGTGGAGATTTTTACCGACCACAAGAGCCTGAAGTATGTGTTCACCTAGAAGGACCTTAACATGCGTCAGAGAAGATGGCTAGAGCTACTTGTGGATTATGATGTCAACCTGCAGTATCATCCTGGGAAGGCCAACGTTGTGGCAGATGTATTAAGCAGAAGAGCCGGAGTTTACCTTCTGACAGCACAACCAGAGTTGTTAGCAGATCTTCAGAAGATGGGTATAGAAGTTGTCCTTCCTACTAATGTGGCATTGATGGCCAGCATGCAAGTACAGTCCAGTATAGTTGAGAGGATCAAGATAGCTCAGTCCTCCGATTCTAAGCTTCAGCGGCTTAGAACAGATTGTGAAGCAGGACGACGACCAGAATTATGCATTCATGAAGACGGTACACTTCGACATGGTAAGCGTCTTTGTGTACCCAGTGGAGATATCAGACAGGTGGTGATGGCGGAAGCCCACAGCTCTAAGTATTCGATTCATCCTGGTGGCACGAAGATGTACCGTGATATCCGTCAGCACTTCTGGTAGAATGGCATGAAGAGGGAGATAGCTCGATTTGCCTCTCGGTGTTTGGTTTGCCAATAAGTCAAGGCTGAACACCAGAGGCCAGCTGGACTTTTTCAGCCCTTGCCAATTCCAGAATGGAAGTGGGAACATAAAACCATGGATTTTGTGACTGGATTACCTAGATCCCCAACAGGTAGAGATGCTATTTGGGTTATAGTTGACAGGCTCACGAAGGTGGCTCACTTTCTCCCATTCAGAGTGGGTCAGTCGACAGCTCAGCTAGCAGAGATGTACCTCCGGCAGATTGTCAGATTCCACGGTGTACCAGTCAGTATCACCTCGGACCGGGATTCAAGATTTACGTCACACTTTTGGCGTAGCTTGCAAGAGAGTTTGGGAACTCACCTCCAGTTCAGCTCAGCTTATCATCCGCAGACAGATGGTCAATCGGAGCGTACAATCCAGACTCTTGAGGATATGTTGAGATCTTGTACACTCGACTTCGGTGGTTCGTGGGAAGATCACCTGCACCTGGTAGAGTTCTCGTACAACAACAGTTTCCAAGCCAGTATCCAGATGGCTCCGTTTGAGGCACTGTATGGTAGGAAGTGCAGATCCCCACTAGCATGGGACGATATGGGAGAGAGGCAGATGCTTGTCCAGAGATGATCGCTCAGACAGTTGAGGTGGTCAGGATAGTCAGAGATCATCTTCGCGTTGTACAAGATCGTCAGCGCCATTGGGCCGATTCTTATCGGCGTCTCCTTGAATTTTCTGTCGGCGACCATGTATTCCTAAGGATCTCGCCTAATCGTGGCGTCATTCGTTTTGGCGTACGGGAAAAGCTTAGTCCTAGGTATATAGGGTCGTTCGATATTCTGGAGCGAGTAGGAGACGTATCCTATCGTCTCGCTCTTCCGTCGTCTCTGAGTGAGGTGCATGACGTGTTCCATGTATCCCAACTACGACGGTATATCCCGGACCCGAGCCACATCCTGGATCACTCGGAATTGGTTGTGGGTACCAACCTTTCGTATGAGGAGAGGCCCGTATCCATATTGGACCAAAGAGAGAAGATACTCAAGAACAAGACTATCAAGTTAGTCTGTGTTGCTTGGAGTCATCAGTCTTTGGGAGAGTCAATGTGGGAGCGTGAGGATGATATCCGATCGCGATATCCTAACCTGTTTGACTCGTGAGCTATAATATTTTTCCTATGCCTCATGTCTTCGATTCCTTGCTTGTACGAATAATTACATGATTGCTTAACTAGTATAGCTTGTCTGTGAGTAGTATAGCTTGTCCTTGCATCTCTAGCCACTTGATTAAATTTCGAGGACGGAATTCTTTTAAGGTGGGTAGAGTTGTAATGACCATTTTTCGTATTACGTATTTTGTATACGTGTACGTATTTAGACCCGTATTGCATGCTTGATGTATTTTGGCATTTTCTTGATTGGTTTATCTTGACTTGGTTTGGCTTGGTTTTGTATGGTTCAATTTTTTTTATATATATGAACCAAACCACTCCCACCTACCACCATTTTCATTAAATATCCTACTAACCTTTCTCTCTCTTCATTACTTCTTCTCCACCATTACTTCTTCAACCACCAGAGAGAAAAAGAGAGAAAGAGAGAGGGAGAGCTTAGGCAAGTGCATCTTGCTTCATGGAGGAAGTCCATTTTTATTGTTCCATTGTCTTCTTCATGTGTTTTTAACCCACTTTAGTACTTGGCATTTTTCATTTCCATGGTTAAATTTTTATAAATCTAGCCTTGTGGTATTTTCGGTCTCCAGGATTTTGATCTATCAAACTTGCATATTTTGCTAAGTTGATGATCCCATGTTGCAGAAAATTTCGTTTGGTCCAAATTCAACCTATGGGCATTTGGCTGAGCCGCATGGGCATTTCAGCAGTCAGCCGCATAGGAATGCATTTAATGCATTGTTGATGCATTAAATAATACATTGCTCCAGAATACATTTAATGCATTATTAATGCATTAAAAGTAATGCATTGTTTAAGAATGCACAATTGCATTGTTAAATGTCCTCCTTGGAAGGTCAGCCGCATGCCTTAAGCATGCATTTAATGCATTTGCACTTAATGTATTCTTAAGTGAAATTCCTAATCCACTTTTCTTTACTTTTCCAAATGCTTTCCTGGTGAGAGCCGCATATGGCTTGCTCAAATGAGCCGCATGCAATAATAATTGTGTTCACATTGGAGCATTCTTTATGAATGCATTTTATGCATGCACTTTTGATGCATGTCCCTGGGTGAGCCGTATAGGCTTTAAAGGAAGCATTTAATGCACTTTTTCTTATAATGTATTTTTCCATGCATTTTTTCTAAGGAGTCCTGAGCTAGCCGCATGGGTTCTGAGGGCTTAATCCTAAAGACATTACTTAATGCAATATTAATCAATTCTTAATATTTTGTCCTTATTTGCTTTATGCTTTGGTTAAAGCATTTTTGTCCTTATATGCTTGGTTAAGACATCCCGGAGAGGGCTAGCCGCATGGCTTCCTTAGGCTTAAATTAAATGTATTATGCATTTAAGACCCTCATATTTCATATATTATGCTTTATGCACTTAAGGCCTTAATAGTTGTATTCTTGCATTAATACACCTTCTTGGAAGGCCAGCCGCATTGCTTTAATGCATTTACTTTAATGCATTCTGCTTTAATGCACTTTCCCTAGCACAGCCGCATAGCAATTGCTCTAGTGCATTTCATTTGCTTTAATGCATTTTATTGTTTTAAATTCTCTAATACAACCCTTAATGCATTTCTTTACTGCACTTCTCAGTAGCTAGCCGCATATGACCTAATGAATCCATCAGCCGCATACCAATAGTGAGCCGCATACGGAACGAAGTTGGCCGCATGTGAATTAATGCATGCTAGCATAACATTTAATATATATTAATATATTAATATAATGCATTATATATATATATATATATATATATTTTATATATATATATATATATATATATATATATATATATATATATATATATATATACATTTCCTTAATGCAATTCCTTAAGTCAGCCGCATATGGCATGGTGAATGCATTATTTTAATGCATTTTGTTATTATTATTTTCACCTTCTCTTAATTGTTTAGCCGCATGGGCAAGTGACTGCGGGCCGCATGGAAATTTCCCGAGCCGCATGAGTCTCCCACAGCCCTTTGCCCTTTTTAAATATTTAATTGCTAAATGTGTACTTGTGCCAATTAATTGTTCTCGGACACGATGGTGACCCGTTGTGGTGCACTTTTGACATGACATGATAGTGGTCCGACGCGGCGCACTCCTGACAGTGAACATGACATGACAAGATTGAATGGCCTGGACACCGTGGGTGATTGTGTTTGTACAATTGAACCGATAATGTTTGTATCATGTCTAGGACAGGGATCCCTGAGTACTACGGTCAGGGGTACCTACTGTAAATGGCTAAGGCTAATAACTAGAATAATTCAGTAGTCATGAGAGATTTCCCCAGTTACAGGCGATCCCGTTATCCCGGCCACCATTGTGGGACTTGCAGCCTGCCGACGAGTAGGGCACAAGTCCAAACTCACTGAAATATGGAAAGAACGATGCATTGCTTAAATGAACCCAAGTCGCCTAGATAACCTGGATTAGTTGCAGGGCTTGTGGCTGGAGGAATATCTCGCTGCATGTCGTGATAACCCTAGTTAGCTAATGTAGAAAGCTGTAGTCTCTGAATGGCCGGAAATGATTGTATGGTGTAGTTTCAGTGCTCGATTATCGCAAGTTTGATCGCATGATTGTCACTCTTAACAATAAAGATCAGGGGCTAAGTTCTGTTCAGGCGAAGGGTTACAACCCCGGTCCTTATTTGGTTTAAGGGTTGTAACCTGGCTCCCGGAGCAGTTCTGAGTCCCCTCTTCGTTTATTGTCTTATTGCACCCCACGTCATGCTTGTAAAGTTTTTAGATTTGGAGACGAAGCTCTATTCAAGTGAAGGATTACAACCCCGGTCCTTGTTTGGTTTAAGGGTTGTGACCCGGCTACTTGAATGGTTCCCTCGTACTCCACTATGACTGTTGTGATTCTTTATTACCAAACTCTTTCGTAACTGCTTTAATATTATTTTCTGATGTGCTGGTTTTAGCTCTTAAGTGAAGCCTCCTTTGTGGCACTTGCTCTTTCTGGGATCTGACCCAGCTGGTTTTGTGTGGCCAGATTTCGGAGCTACCTCAGAGGATCTACCGACTTTCCAGCCCGATAGTGACCATCAGACGTGACCAGGGCAACGAGTGGGTTTATTTTGCTCTCATACTCTATTGTAAAAATTTTATTTTGAGGCGTTTAGCCGGCGAGCACCTGTTAGCTCGTATTGCATACCCTATTATTGTCTGCCTACGGGCTGTAGCATGATTGACAGATCCTAGGGTTGATCATGTATAACTAAACTCTTGTTAGTCCTCACATTTTGTAACGACTAGCTTCATGATCAGCTGGATATATAATGTTTGGGATACCTTACTATTGTATATTTGGTGATCTTACATCTTGTAACTTTACCCGCTTGCTTGAGATTGAGACATTTAGGCTTGTTATTGACGATAGAAGACGGATGGATTGTAGTTAAACCCTCATGTATCTAGACAGCCGTGACCGTATAGTGGGGTGGATTCCATTTCATTATACGTAGCTGGCTATGTATGCCTCCGCTCTCCAGTATTCTGGTTCTGGGGCGTTACAACGGGGGAGAAATAAGGATCTAACATTTTTTCGTTTAAGTGAAATACAGGTTATGAACAATTTCTTTTGATTACTATTTTGAATTGATTCCAGCTTAGATGTTATATCGACAAGGTTTGTCAATTAGCAAAATGGGAGAGATTGTTGGCCCATTGGTCATGGTCAAACCTGATTTTAATAATTGATCAAACTCTGTCTCGATATAATTACAAGTCAACTCAGATGTTTACCTACGACGTTTTGGACACTGCTCAACAATGGATCTCTACTTTGTTCAAGACTGAAGTTGTTTGCCATTTAGAATGTATTTCCTGTTATGCTATGTAATTTTTCATTTTATTGAGTCTCGAAATACATTGTACACCGAGTCGTACTGGCAAATAGGCTATCCGAAAACGTTTTTCAAAACCATCATATTCCTTTACAAATGACATACGTTTTTGAAAAACATTCTTGTTACAAAAAAAAGCTTCTGAAGGATTTTTCAAAAAGTTAAAATTTATTTTCTCCAAAAATGAACTGGCAGAACCCCAAAAGAACTCGGCCCGAGTTCGGCCAGAGTTCGGCCATTTGGAACGTTAGTGAACGTTGGATTTTGAACTTGGTCATCCTTCAGTTGCGGTTTATTACAAAGAGTTCTGTCCGAATTCTGCCCGAATTCTGTCAGAGTTCTGTCTTTAGAAAAACTATAAATAGAGAAGTATTTCAATCATTTTAAATCACCAATTCACTTTCAATCTCTTCTCTTCCTGAGCTTACATTCTTCCAAAGAGTTCTAAAAAGCTTTCATTTTCAAATTCCAAGCCAGTTACAATCCTCTAGTCGATTTGCCAGTGCGGTACGGTCTAGAAGTTTCAGAGCGATTGTAATCAGAGGCTTGATAGAAGATTCATCTCTTCACAATTGAAGTTGGTCAAGTTCTTCGTATCAAAGCTCGCGTCTGTAGAAGTTGCAAGGACTTCATATGAAAACTTGTGGGATTTTTCAATAGTGGATTCAACTGGAAGCTAGAGTTCTTCCGACTGGACTAGTCCTCACAAGAGGGAAACCAGTATAAATCTTGGTGTTTGCGCTTGCCTTCTGATCACTTTTAATTTCTGTCATTTACTTGTGATTATTATTATATCTGTGATCTAATCGCTATATTCCGCTGTCTACTCTATTCACCCCCCTCTAGAGTATTCTGCTTTACGATTTCGTTCCTACACCTTTGACTAGGCTGACCCGGAAGGATGCTGAGTTTGTTTGGTCAGAGGAGTGTCAGGCAGCTTTTGATGAGTTGAAGAAGCGGCTTACGACAGCTCTGATTCTAACATTGCCATCAGGTTCAGGAGGATTCACTATCTATAGTGACGCTTCAGGGAAGGGGTTGGGTTGTGTCTTGCAGCAGCATGGGAAGGTGATTGCCTATGCTTCCAGGCAGTTACGTCTCCATGAGAAGAACTACCCTACCCATGACCTGGAGTTAGCAGCAGTGATTTTTGCTCTGAAGTTGTGGAAGCACTACTTGTATGGAGAGAGGGTGGAGATCTTCACAGATTATAAGAGCTTAAAGTATGTGTTTACACAGAAAGAGCTCAATATGAGACAGCACATGTGGCTAGAGCTGATGAAGGACTTCGACATCTCACTAAAGTATCACCCAGGAAAGGCCAACGTGGTTGCCGATGCCTTGAGTAGGTATCCGACAGCCTTGTGTTTGACTATGGATCGGCACTTGCTTGCAGACTTGGAGAGCCTAGGGATTGAGGTGATTGTGCCCGGAGTGCAGATACAGATGTGGGGCCTTCAGATTCAGTCAGACTTGATGGAGAGGATCAAATCGACGCAGTTCGAGGATGTTGCTCTGCGGTGTATCCGAGAGCAGGTTCGAGCAGGACTAGTGGATGGTGAGTTTTCTCTTGCAGAGGATGGCACTTTGAGGCACGATTCCAGGCTGTGTGTGCCTAGTGGAGAGCTCAGGGAGCAGATCATGCAGGAGGCTCACAGATCTCAGAACTCTATACATCCTGGTGCCAACAAGATGTACAGGGATCTGAGAGAGCACGTCTGGTGGTACGGGATAAAGCGGGAGGTAGCTCGCTTCGTAGCTAGATGCTTGGTCTGTCAGCAGGTCAAGGCAGAGAGGCAGAGGCCAGCAGGATTATTGTAGCCATTGCCCATTCCAGAGTGGAAGTGGGAGCATATCACGATGGATTTTGTATCTGGGTTACCGCGTACACCAGGAGGAAAAGATGCGATTTGGGTCATCGTTGACAAGTTGACCAAATCGGCCCACTTTCTTCCATTCAAGGTGGGTACGTCTACAGAGAGGCTTGCAGAGATGTACATACGGCAGATAGTCAGGATTCATGGGGTTCCGGTCAGTATTGTCTCAGATCGGGATAGTCGCTTTACTTTCTATTTCTGGAGGAGTCTGCAGACTAGGTTGGGTACTCAGCTCAAGTTTAGTACTACATACCACCCCCAGACGGACGGACAGTCAGAGAGGACTATTCAGATGCTCGAGGACATGATACGGACGTGCGTCTTAGATTTTGGAGGTTCCTAGGAGGATCACCTACACTTATGGAGTTTGCTTACAACAACAGTTATCAGGCCAGCATAGAGATGTCACCTTTCGAGGCTCTGTACGGGCGCAGATGTCGTACACCCTTATCTTGGGATGATGTTGGAGAGCGAGCTTTATTGGGACCTGAGATGGTTGTTGATGCAGCCGAGAAGGTGAAGCTCATCATGGATAGACTTCGCGTGGCACATGACAGACATCGGCACTGGGCCGATAGCCACCGGAGGCCGTTGGAGTTTGAGGTACAGATTAGATATAGGATTAGAAGTAGGTTGTTATTTGTTTTATTTGTTTGATCGTGTTTGATTATTTAGTAACTTGAGACCTTGCTTGTGATTAGGTTGGAGACATAGTTTTTCTGCGGATATCTCCGACTCGTGGTACCATACGTTTTGGTGGAGGTGGGAAGCTTAGCCCGCGCTTCATCGGACCTTTCGTGATCAGCGGGAGGGTCGGTGATGTGGCTTACAGGCTAGACTTGCCACCTGCATTAGTGGGTGTCCACAACGTATTCCACGTATCACAGTTGAGACGGTACGTGGCTGACCCTAGCCATGTGCTTGATCATTCGAAGATTGAGATGGGACCTACTCTCAGTTATCCGGAGCAGCCTGTGGAGATTCTGGATCGCCGAGAGAAGGTGCTGAGAAACCAGGTGATACCCTTGGTTCGCGTCGCATGGAGGCATTATTCTCCAGGAGAGTCTACCTGGGAGCGGGAGGATGAGATGCGCGAGCGATACCCATATCTGTTTGCACCGTGAGGTATGATTATCTATCCTTCTCATAAGTTTAGTTTCGCCTTTTAATTTCGAGGATAAAATTATTTTAAGGAGGGTAGATTTGTCACTACCACATTTCTAGCTTGAGGATATTTTGGTCTTTTGGTGAATTTTTGAATTTTTATTAATTTATTGAATTGGTGATTTCTAGTTTTGACTTGACTCATTGAGACTTTGTAGACTAGCCTAGAACCTAACCCTAGCTATGGTAACCCTAGTCTAACTTAAGTTAACCCATTCTAGTCACTTAGAATTTAGTTTTGGAATAGAATAATTAAGTTTAAGTGAAATCATTTCATGACTTATGGTTTAATGCCATGACTTGTGATTTCATGACTTAATGACTTATGACTTAAGTCCATGGGCCATAATATGAAACCTAAACCCTAGCTAACTACCCATGGCCGGCCATAAGAGGAATCCCCCCTATTTAATGTCCTAATGACTTGTTCTTGCCTCTTTTGTGTTCATCCAAGCTTTTGAAGGAAAGGTAATTTCTCCACTTTCCTAAATTCATAGAAAATCCATTTTTAATCCTTTTTGACCCAAATCTTTTGCATATGATTCTAACCATCCTCTACTTGCTGATTTTGAGGAGCAATCTCAGTTTTAGAGCAATTGGGAGGAGTTGGCTAGCAACGGGAACCGTTTGATTTGGGGCTTTTTCTTGATCCTTGCAATCCATAGGTAAACCCTCAAATTCTATTTAATTCCTATTTTTAGTGCATGGTAGCTTAGATCTAGGTGTCCCCTAGCTACAGTAGAAGTTTGGTGCAAATTGCATTAGGTTTCGTGTCCGTATCGGACACGTATCAAACCCATAGGCTAGGTGTTTGATGAAATGCCTAAACCATTTCTAATTGCTATTTTTACAAATGTTTTTGAATAGGATCCTAGATCTAGGGCTTGCTTATGATTTGTGTCCTTATTTTCTAATTTTGATGTCGTGTCGTGTCCACACGGGGACACGAACACGCCCGCAGCAGCACATACACTATATCCAACATCACGGGGTCTATTTCTTCCGACACAGGACACGTGGACATGCCATTTTTGGCAAGGATGATGGGGCAACGACTGTCAATAGTTTCCCAAAATTTGAGCTCGAATGATGGAGTGTGCAAGGAGTTATCCTCCCCGCACTGGCCGTGCGAGCTGCTGTGCACGCACAAAATCCTTCACTGACACACGGCTAGAACTGACATGACACGTGTCTAGGACACGGTACAGGGTGTCCAAGGGGTAGCCCTACCCATGGCATACGTGTGTGCACGACCACGTGTCACCACGTGGCCTGTGTCGCGCGCTGGACACGCGTGCACGTGTGCACGATGCTGCGTATAGTCCTGTGCACTCGTGTGGTGTTTTAGTGTCGTGGACACGGCTGTGTCCACTTGGTTGGAGACGTATGCATTGGTTGACACGTGCACGTGTGTGTTACTAATTACCAACCCTAAATTTGTGAGATTAACATGTTATTAGCTGTCAAATTCATTTTTCCTCCAAATGACTGATACACGTTCCAGTTTCGAATTCTGAGAATTGATTTCCCTTTTAAAAACTAATTTCCCTGTTTAATTGCCATGCTAAATCACTTACACATGTGTATTAGATTACTACAATGTTGGTTATCGACTGGTGTTAGGTTTTTGGTTTTTGAATTAGGTTTTGAAGGTTGAACTGCTATATATAGCACTGTCAACTGATACATGTTTCAGGATTTGAAATTATGAGTTTAATTCCATTTTTAAACTAAAATTGATGCTTAATTTGCCATGTTTGATTCATACACATGTGTGTCAGTTTGCTGTTAATGATGGTTACATGAATTGGTGAAGATAGCATGGTTTTGGGATTTCGAAATGTATTTTTTGATGTTAAACTGATGTTCACTAAATTGTTACTTGTTTATCCTGAGAACTAAACATTCCTGAGATTAAATTCCAGTTCCTGAGATTGCTAAAAGTTTCACATTACATTGCACCCTATCACTTAACTGCCTTGACACACTTGTATTTGATTTTAGTTCACTAACCTATTTCCTATCTAAACACACACATTGATATATGCACTAGCTATGGCATTGACACACATTTCCTAATAACTTGCTACACTCTACTGTTTTTCCCTATTAACCATTGACACAACCACCCACTGTCATATGGTAACACAGGACACACACTAAATTCTATATGTGAATCACACACACACATGTACACATAGACACAAACACATGTATCCCTCTCCCTATCTATATCTATATATATATATATATATATATATATATATATATATATATATATATATATATATATATATATATATGTGTGATATATTATAATGTAGCCTATAAGTGAATGTGTGTTAATTATATTAAATTAGATAAATATTTAAGTGTGTGAGATGTGTGAGAATATACAATATGTGTGGAATGTATGATATAGCCTATGGCCTATAGCCTATGGCTCATAGCCTATGTATATGGCATGGATTTCCAGTGATTGTGTGTTGTTGACTTGTATAGCCTAGTTTTGATGTGTACTTGCTAGAATAGGCTGGTTAGGCTTAGTGAGACTTGTTTGGGTTAGGCTTGACCTAGTTGACCTAGTTTGACTAGTATAGTTGACTAGAGTTGACCAAGGGTTGACTTTAGCCTAGATTGACCCCAAATATCATGTAGTGCATTGTAGCAGTCTGTTATATTATTTTAGACTTGTAGTGACTTGTACTATTCTATAGGAGACAGACACCACTCCTCGGACAGTAGATTCTCTTCAGATATTCAGGATACCAGGCGAGTACATTCTTTGATCATTCATATCCTGTTTAGGATTATATTTCCTGCTTTAGATTACTTTACTTGAAGCTGACACGTTGGTAACACGGATTAGTACTATATGATCTTGTCGTGCGATGTTATCCCCTTAGCGGATACATCGGATATTTTATGTTCATGTACTTTATCATGAGCATCGTGTACTCCTTGTGTTCGTGCTATTCGTGTACAAATCGTATGAAATCGTGTATACTTATGTGCTCACATGATCATCTGTACAACTATACTTCGTGTGCAATAACATAACTTGACTAGATCCTTGTGTATTGATTGGGGCGGGGGAGTAGAAGTGGTTATGTATTCAATCTAGTAGATTACTCGTGTACAACCTCTGTAGATTACTCGTGTACAACATCGTGTCATTTACATAACCGTCTTGTACTCTAAATCACTAGCACTAATAGTTCTCATATATATTGTATCTATTTACTTACAGTCTCTCTTTTTACATCATGTTGTTCTTTCAGTTTCATGTATCTTACTCTCTAGCATGTTTATATTTTCTAACCTGTTATGATTTTTTGAGATGTACTGTACTCGCTCTTGTGCTGACTGGACCTGTTGAAAATATTACAGAGGACGAGGCTGAGGCGTTCTGTCCCACCTATTACGGGGCTACCCTAGAGGACTGTTGTGACCTGGACCAGCAGCAGGACACCTTAGCAGTGGATGACACTCCCTTAGACTAGGATGTCTTTCATTGTATTTATTCTGGATTACTGTATTGAGATATTGAGATATTATCTAGATTGTATTATCTTAGAAACTTAGACTTTCATCTGGATTGTATCTCTGTGGATTTCATTTCTGTTCATATCTATCTATCTATCTTTTATCGTATTTTACCTTAGATGTGATTGAGACTGTATTTGCTATGTCACCTCCATTCGGAGTGTATATACTGTATATGTACCTTATATATTGTTAGATGTTTGACCTAGGACAGCGTTCTACCGTCGACACTGCGGCGTAGGCTAGACGTCCCACGTCTTGTGCCCTTACTCTAGGGTGCGGGTCGTGACATAACCCTCAGCGATATGGCCAGGGTCATGTTAAACCAATATAAGCTCCCTCAATAATTTTGGACGGAAGCCGTTAACATGGCATATTATGTTATAAATAGAATCTTGATTAGACCTATTTCTAAGAAAATTCCTTATGAGCTTTGGTTTGACAAAATTTCTTCTATTGAATATTTTAAAGTTTTTGGATGCAAATGTTTTATTCTGAACACCAAAGATAACCTATACAAATTTGAAGAAAAAGCCTATGAAGGTATCTTCCTTGGATATTCAATGCATAGTAAAGGATTTCGTGTCTTTAACAAAAGAAGTCTTGTAGTTGAAGAGTCAATCAATGTCTCTTTCGACGAGCTTAACACGTCTACATCTAGTTTCTTGAACGATATTGATGACATCTCTTTTGGTTTGGAAAATTCTTCTCTTGGAGATACAAATGCTCCTTCATCTAGTAATGAAGTTGAGATTCCTCCACCAGAAAATTCTTCAACTATAAAGACTCCTAAAGAGGATCTTCCCAAAGAATGGAGATTTGTTCCCCATAATCCCAAGAAACTTATCATTTGAGACCCTTCATCACAAGTTAGCACTTGATCCTCTACACGAGATCATTGTGCAAATGTGGCTTTTATCTCTCAAATAAAGCCTAAAAATATAAATGATGCTTTTAATGATGAATTTTGGATGATTGCAAAGCAAGAAAAGCTTAATCAATTCGAGAGAAACAACATTTGGAAACTCGTTCCTAAGCCCCACAACTATCCTATTATTGGGATAACGTGAGTGTTTCGAAATAAGCTTAACGAGGACGGGATCGTTACTCATAACAAAGTCTGATTGGTTGCTCAAGGGTATAACCAAGAGGAAGACATTGATCATGAAAAAACCTATGCACCGGTTGCTCGTCTTGAATCCATCTGAATGCTTTGTGCTTTTACCTGTTTTAATGATTTTAAAATTTTTCAAATGAATGTCAAAAGTGTCATTTTAAATGGTGTTATTAAAGAAGAGGTGTATGTCAAGCAACCTCCTGGCTTTGAAGATTTTAAATTTCCTGATCATGTTTTCAAATTACACAAAGTCCTCTATGGCCTCAAGCAAGCTCCTCGTGCTTGGTATGAGCGTCTTAGCTCGTTTCTCATTCTCACAACTTCTCCAAGGACAAAGTTGACACCACACTTTTTATTAAAACTAACAAAAAACACTCATATTAGTTCAAATTTATGTTGATGACATCATTTCTGGTTCCACTAACAAAACACAAAACACTATGTATAGAGTTTGCCAAAGTTATGCAGGATGAGTTTGAAATGAGCATGATGGGAGAATTATCTTTCTTTTTTGGATTACAAATTAAGCAAGGACCTCAAGGCACGTTCATCAATCAAGCCAAATACACAAAAGGAACTTTTTAAGCGCTTTGAACTAGACTCCTCCAAATCAATGAGAACTCCTATGGCCACAACAACTAAGCTTGATCAAGATGAAGACGGTGTGTTGGTCGACATTCGTAAATATCGAGGTATGATCGGTAACTTACTTTATTTAACTGCTAGTCGTCCCGACATTATGTTTGATGTTTGCTTATGTGCACGATACCAAGCAAATCCCACAGAATCACACTTATGTGCCGTTAAGCGCATTTTTTGGTATCTCAAATGCACCATTAACATAGAACTTTGGTATCCAAAATCTTCATCCTTTGAGCTTATTGGGTACTCAGATGCTGATTTTGCAGGATGCAAGATTGACCGAAAAAGCACTAGTGACACATGCCAATTCCTTGGAAAATCCTTGGTTTTATTGTTTAGTAAGAAACAGAACTCGGTTGCTCTTTCCACAACTAAGGCCGAATAAATTACGGTTGGTTATTGTTGTGCTCAAATTCTTTCGATGACACAACCACTATTTCTTCTAATGGCATTTCTATCAAATGTGACAATACTAGCTCTATTAATCTTACTAAAAACCTATTTGTCACTCACGCACGAAATACATTGAGATTCGACATCACTTCTTACGTGATCATCAACTAAAAGGAGACATCCATCTTGAATTTATTTACACTGAGCATCAACTTGCTGACATATTTACTAAACCTCTTGCAGAAGATCGATTTTCTTTCATTTGTCGAAAAATTGGCCCTCTTGAAAAATCCTTTTAAAAACCTTCCTGACGGATAATCCGACGAAAAATCCGACGAATTTTCGCGAAAAACCGTCGGCTTTTCCCTTTTTGCTTTATTGTTGGCAGATGACCCTTTTTCAAACAATCTGGTCATTATTTTCAAAACTTTTCAAATTCAGGGTTTTTCGTCGGATCTACGCGGATGTCCGTCGGATAATCCGACTGACACAACCTGTCTAGATTTGACCGAATCCAACTTTTCCTCTTCCCAACCACTGCAACACACTTCCCAAAAAACCCCAACCCCTCACATCCCCTCTCATTAAAACCTATCTATCTCATTAAAACCTCTCTCTCCCTTAAAAAAAAACCCTACTATTCCTCCTCCTTCTCCATCTCTTCACACAAAAACCGATAATCCGCCCAGATCTGCCCTGATCCGACCGACGCACCCCACCACCACCATGTCTCACAAGCGTTTCCGCCATGGCGCCTCCTATTCCTTGTCCCAAGCTCCTCCTCCCACAACCACGTTCCTCCCCACCGCCACTGCCCACGGCCACAATTCGGCCATCTTCCGTTTGGCCAAACAATTCCGTGACTGGTTCACTATCTTCAGCAAACTTTCTATTTTCACCGGCAATCCCATCTCCTTCCTCTATTTCCTAAACCATCGAGAAATTTTCGACGAAGCCGATTTCGCGGATCTGCTGAAGTGGCAGGTCGATGTCTATCCCGCGATCCAGATGTTCCATTGCAACCTGATTGCAAGTAGCGATGGTCCGAAGTTCGAGACGAGAATGGGCTGGGTTAAGTTCACCATCACTGCCGCTTCCCTTGCCAACATTCTTGGCATTCCAGAGCGTCCCAACCTTCGTCCCCTTCCCAGCACCATTGACTCCATCAAGCTCTCCTCAAACTACACATTTGAGGAATTCATATTCTGCATCTGCTATCGTACCACCTCTCTGAAGCCTGATGACAAGGACTTGAGTCCTTTCTACCATGATCTTCACCGTATCCTCTGCCACTTCATCACCCCCAAGTCTGGCAATATGGACAACCTCACTACTGAGGAACTTATTGCCATATACTACCTCTTCACCCGCCAAACATTCTTTCTCGCCAAGACGATTGTGTACTCAATGATCCAGATCCAAGTAGCCAACCATCGGTCTCTCCTCTTCGGTATGTACATCACCATGATTCTGGAAACAAACGGGGTCAATCTCACTAATTGTCCGAAGGATAAAAAGCTAACTCTTCTTGCCAAATCGAAGCCACGATCCCTCCACTCATCATCTTGACTCTCCGCTTCCCAACCATTTGCTGTTGGCACTTCCTCTACTTCTCCAGCTCCGACGCCTCTATCTCTGGAGATTCGCCGCTACATTGATCGTCGTTTCGACTCCCTCACCATCTCCATCTCGGAGCGCATCCAGGCTGCCACCCGAGGTCTGGAAACCGTGATTCATCATGGCTTCATGGATCAAGGATTTTATATTCAGCGTTGCTTTTTGGAGAACAATGCTCTTATCGACCATGCTCTACCTAACCCTGCCTTCCCTGGCCCTCGGTTAACTAACCCGAATGTCTATGGGTTCATGTATCCAGACGGTATTGACCCGGGTGTTGATGAGGATCCTACTGATGTTGATCCTGCAGCGGCTCCTGATAGTTGATGATCCCAAGTGCTAGGAGGTGATGTGGTGGAGTCTACTAGTTGTTTTGTTTTGTGTGTGCAATCCTTCGTGGACTTTTTAGTATTTATGGTCATTGTCTTGTACAGACCTTCGGGGACTAATCTTAAAAAAATCCTAACAGTCTGTCTTGTGTAGTCCTCTGGGGACTGGTTATCCTATTGTTCTTAGTGTTGTGGTCTATTTCACCTATTGTCCTGGCATGGACTATGTTTTCAAAAGTTTGTTATTATCAAATGTTATGTCTTTTATGTCTCTCTATACTGGTTATTCTATCTTTATTACTACTTTCATTTTGAATAAATACCAAAAGGGGGGGTATTGAGGGGGAGATATCCATTTACGGGAGAGCTATCTCTTAAAAACAGTATTTTTGTCAAATATCAAAATAGGAAAGATTGTTGGCATATTGATTTTGATATTGTATTCACGATTAACAAGTCTACTATTTTAGATTCATTTACTCCTCAGGTTCAAAGGAAAGCCACTATCAAAGAAAGATATATGCATCCATCACCTAAGTGCTCAGACTCATCTTGGATCACAATCAAAGAATACAGAAGCTTCACAAGACAAAGATCCCGCTTTATACCTCCAAGAGTCTGTAATACATAGGAGAAGTCTAAACACTTCTGTATGGATGACAAAATAGAAGCTTCAAAGGTAAACAAATAAAAACCTATGAATAAGCGACCGAAGAATTTCGCCGGATAATCCGAATTGTCCCAGCAAATTTTTGTGGGGACATTCGGATCATCTGTCGAATTACCGTGGATATCCGTCAGACAATCCGAATTGTCCCAGTAAGTTTTTGTAGGGACATTCGGATTATCTGCTGGATCACCACGAATATCCGTCGGATAATCTGAATTGTTCCATCATATTTTTTTGTGGGGACATTCGGATCATCCTCCGGATCATCGTGGATATCCACCGGATAATCTGTTTTGAAACATCAAGTATTTTGTGGGACATCCGGGCAATCCATCCGACTTTTGCGGATCACCGTCGGATAATCCGCAAATGCTTAGCTAGCTGTTTGAAATTCAAATCCAATGGTCACTATCAAGAGCATTTAATGCATCCAATGGCTAATTTTCACGTCGTTACTATTTGGGCGGATAAATCCTTCGGACGTCCGCGGACAACCGATGGACCATCCGTCCGGCTGTAGTAAATGCTCACTTGTCTTGGATTTATATAATTAGACTTCCCCCTTCTTCATAAATATTTATCCACTTGAGCCTTAAATTTTTCATCTACTAAAGAGCTCCACCATTACTCTACAAAGATTTAAGTTGTCATCCATTGAAGTGTTAGAGTATTCAAGAGTTGTAACTTAAATCTTCCAAGTGTTCAAGAAGATCGAAATCTTTTTCTCTCAAGTTTGAAGTTAACGAGCCTTCGGAGAAAAACTCATGTGTTTAAAGTTGACAAGCCTTCGGAGGAAAACTCGTGTGTAATAAGTTGACGAATCTTCGAATCAAAGCTCGTGTTGTCCTATTTACTTAAATAGTGGATTAAAGTCGGAGAGAGTACCGGGACTGGAGTGCCCCTTGGGAGGATACCAGGATACATCGAACTCTCTTCTTTAAATTATCATTTAATCTGCTTATAAATGTTGGTAATTATTTAATTACCTATTCAGCCCTCCTCTAGGGTTACGTTTAATCTATTTAACAGTGTTATAAATTTCGGCCTATGCGGCCACCGGCCGTACCGAAAACCTCCTATGCAACGGTCCTAGGCGAATTTTGCCCTAGGCGGCGTTAGGCACCCCTAGGCGGCGCGCCTGGGCGGGCTACTTGGCTAAACTTTTTTAAAAAAATTCAAAAAAAAATCAGATTTGAAAAAATAAATTACTTACCTGCCACCGTCAACTGCCGTCGCTGCCGTCGCCGGCCTGCTGCTGCTGCTGTTGGTTGAGGGAAAGGGGAGGGGAGGCGATGTCGTCACCGTCACCGTCGCCACAGTCGCCGTCGATGGCCTGTTGCTGCTGCTGTTGGCTGGGGGAAGGGGAGGAGAGCAGGAGTGGAGAGGGGAGGGGAGAGGAGAGGGGAGGGGAGGAGGGGAGAGGAGAGGGGAGGGGAGGTTGAGTGGAGAGGAGAGGGGAGGGGAGGGGAGAGGGGAGCGGAGGGGAGGGAGGGAGGGGAGAGGAGAGGAGCTTTGTTGCATACTCTCTCTCCTCTCCTCCCTTTTTTATTCTTTTCTAAGTAAAAAAAAAATCTCTCCAGGAATTGAACTCTTAAACACTAGTAAGAAAACTTAGAAATAGCTCCGTTGGCCATATGAGCTCACAAGCTTTGGCGTCTATATGCTACATACATGCTATATATACAAGAGTAAAAAAAAAAATTTGACGCCTAGGCGCCCTAGGCGCTAGTCGGATGCTCGGTACACCGATTCCGCCTAGCGAAATCTATAACATTGCTATTTAATAGACCACTTGTAGTTGTTTTGAATTACTAAATGATTAAGAATAAAATTTAGATATGGATTGATTTAAATGTTAAGCTAGTTAATTTAAGTTGTGTGTGATATCCAGCTCATCCAAGTGATTTGATACAAGACCGACTCATCAGACTAGGTGTGATATTGAACCCTAATTTATCAACAACAAAAAAAGTGTTGCTACAACAATGCTACAGTATCGTCGCTACAATATTACTATAGTACGGTCGCCCTACAACCAACAAGCCTCTTTCTGGCTTCCGAAGCATCGATCTGAGTTGACATTCCACGTGACAGATAACCTACTCCGTCTCATTATTTATCATATTATCAATCATCATTGCTGCCCACAAAGAGAGATTGTGTATTCTACAAATAAACATGTGCCTTTCGTTTGCTTTTCAATGATGTTAAATTTAGAACTTTGTCCTGGATTTTGTGATATGACTTTATGGAGTGGTTTTTGACTTATCATTGTGCTACAAATTTAATTTCAACTAGGGGTGACCGTTAGGTTTATTCAGTTTCATCCGAATCGAAATAATCAAAACAAAATAAATCGAATTTCTAAAAATCCAAAATCAAAACTAAATTAGCCATAACCGAAACCGAACTGGTAACCGATTCGGTTTATTCGATTTGTTCGGTCGGACTATTTTTATTGTTTAAGAGGCCGGACCCAAAATTGGATTATAGTTAAATTATATTAAAATATATATTGTATCTACATATTTTTGTTGTATTTCAAAGTTAGACTAGTTATTAAACTGCCAAAGTTAAGCTTTAAAACACAAATCTAAAATTATTATTTTCAAAATATTCACAAAAATATACATATTTTTATTCAAAAAATGCGCATAAAATTGAGTGTAATTATATAATTGTGTAAGTTTTATCCAGTTTCGATTTTGACCTAGATCAAAATTGAATAAGAAAATTTAATATTTCCAAAACCGAAACCAAACAAAAAAATTTCAAATCGGACCGAATCTCTTATTCAGTCTGGTTCGTTCTCGGTCCAAAACTAAATAATAGTCACCCCTAATTTCTACTCTATATATTCTTCGCAACCGACTCGAACCCTTCTATTTAATTTCAGTCGCACCTTATGCAATTGAGAACAAGGACATCAGTTAAGTAACCCCTCTATTTAATTTCAAATCCTTATTTTGGAAAATTATAAGGGCACTTCATTCTTTACTCAGTGCTAGCTCAGGATTGGGACTAGTCTAGTTTAGAGAAACTTTTATTCACGACAGCCCATTTTCTACTAGGGGCTACCCACCCCCCACACACCCTCCCCCCTCCACACACACACCCCCCACCCCTCTCAAACATATTCATTTCTAATTCTCACACTCTCTCTCTCTCTCTTCTCAAACCTAAACTCATTTTTCTTCACCACCTCCATCTTCATCAAAACCCTTCTCTTCAAACCCTCTCAAACCTAAACTTCTTTTCCTCCTCCTCCTCCTCCTCCTCCTCCTCCTCCTCCTCCTCCTCCTCCTCCTCCTCCCGACGAGTTTGACCCGCTGCCGTGTTGGAGTGGGTGGGGTTCCCAACCTATGTGGAGAAGATCTCGGAGTGCGACGAGCGCCGTTCGTGTGTCGAAGAAGCTCGGGGAGGAAGCAGGACTGCTGAGAGAGCTGCAGAGAGCTGCTGGAAGCAGAGGGGCCGAGTTCGGGCCGAACTCTGCCCCTGGCAGAGTTCTGGCCGAACTCTGCCTCCTCATTCCAGAAGTGGGTCGGCCAGTGCTGGTTGCCCCGCACAGAGTTCTGGCCGAACTCTGTGTGTCGGGGGGCTGAAGCGGGATTTTGGATGAGTTTTCATCATTGGATCTAATCCAACGGTTCAAGTTGGTTGCAGGATTAGGGAGATATATATTGAGTTTTCTCAACCCTAATTCACAAGTGCAACATAACACAAGTTTGAGAGAGAAGGAGGCAAGAGTGCCATTGCAACTTCGGAGAAGAAGACGGAGGATTGAAGGTCGTTTTCGAAGGAGATCGTGTTTCGGGTAATCTCTACTCGTCGTTCTCGTTCTTCGTAACCTTGTGATCATTGTTCTTGTCTCTGAGTGTTGTGGGGATCCGATTTGGATCGGGAGGAGTTTGTAGAGGGTGTAATTCTTCTATTCCATTAGTGGAGGCTTCTCAGGGTTGGACTCCGATCGTCCCGTGGTTTTTCCCGCAAGGGTTTCCACGTCAAAAATTCTCTGTGTCTGCGTGGTTGTTTTTGTGTGCTTGTTTTTGGGTTCGTGCGTTGTTTGCTCGGTCCTCTCGCAGGTACTCTCCGGTTTGGGGAAAGGTTTCCGCGCTTCTTTCCCAACAGAGTGGTATCAGAGCTTTGGGTTCAAAGGGTGTCAGGAGTTGACAGAGGAACCAGAGAGGAGAGATGGACGCGAAGCCGGTGCGCATGGTGAACCTTAATGGCACAAACTATCATTATTGGCGGAGCAAGATGAAGGATTTGCTATTTGTCAAGAAGCTGCATCTACCTGTGTTTGCAACCGAGAGGCCCAGTGATAAATCCGAGGAGGACTGGAAGTTCGAGCACATACAGGTGTGTGGGTACATACGGCAGTTTGTTGATGAGAACGTGTACAACCACGTTGCCAATATTGAGCACGCGAAGACGTTGTAGGATAAGCTGGAATCCTTGTATGCGAAGAAGACCGGGATAAACAAGTTGTTCCTGATCCGAACGATGATGGGTCTGCGGTACAAGGATGGGGCGTCTATTACGGATCACTTGAGTGATTTCCAGGGCGTGGTTGACCAGCTATCTTCTATGGGAGTCAAGTTCGACGACGAAGTTCAGGGACTGTGGCTGCTGTGTACCTTGCCAGACTCGTGGGAGACCGTACGAGTATCTATGATCGCTTCTACTCCAGAGGGCGTGGTCAGTCTGGAGTTTGCCAAGAGCGGGGTGTTGAATGAAGAGATGCGGAGACGTTCTCAGGGCACTTCATCCACATTCCACCACTCAGAGGCACTTATTTCAGAGAGCCGCGGAAGGGGCAAAAGCAGGGGTCCAGGTGGCGGTAGAGACAAGAGCAGGGGGAAGTCTAAGGGTCGGTACGAGGACTCAGAGTGTTATCATTACGGTAAGAAGGGCCATATCAAGCGAAATTGTTTCGCTTGGAAGAAGGAGAAGAAGGGCGACAAGGGGAAGCAAGAAGAGAACACTACAGCGGCGGCCTCGGTGCATGGAGGCGATGTGATCGTCGTAGGTGATGAGGTCATTACTAACCTCGCCTGCGATGACAATTCTTGGCTGGTGGACTCAGGGGCTTCAGCACATGTATCTCACAATAGGGCACTGTTTGCCACTTACACGACAGGCGACTGTGGCGTGTTGAAGATGGGCAACGGAGATGTGTCGAAGGCGGTTGCCATTGGAGATGTGCATTTGAGAACGAAGACGGGTGCGGTTCTTGTTCTCAAGGATGTTCGTCATGTCCCTGATATCCGTTTCAACCTGGTGTCGGTTGGAAGGTTGGATGACGAGGGATTCTTCAGTCTCTTCGGGAATAGTCAGTGGAAGCTTTCCAGAGGTTCGATGGTGATTGCCAGAGGAAGCAAGAAGTTCGGTCTCTACTATATGGAGGGGAGCGCAGAGGGGGCACAGGAGGTGAACGTAGTCAGTGACGCGTCTACCGAGTTGTGGCACAGGCGGCTCGGCCATATCAGCGAGAAGGGGATGAGCTACTTGGTGAACAGGAAAGTGATTCCGGGGCTCAAGTCTACAAAGTTGGAGAAATGCACGCACTGTTTGGCTGGGAAGCAAAGTAGGGTATCTTTCCAGAGTCACCCAAGTTCGAGGAAGCCGGCGTTGCTCGAGTTGATTCACTCGGATGTCTGCGGTCCTATGAAGGTAAAATCTCTTGGTGGTGCTTCTTACTTTGTGACTTTTATTGATGACTGTTCCAGGAAGGTTTGGGTCTATGCCTTAAAGACCAAGGATCAGGTGCTGGCTACTTTCAACGAGTTTCAGGCCTCCGTTGAAAGGGAGACGGGCAAGAAGTTGTTGTGTGTTCGGTCCGACAATGGCGGCGAATACATCGGTCCCTTTGATGCGTATTGCAGAGAGCAAGGGATACGACACCAGAAGACTCCGCCAAAGACACCTCAGCTCAATGGTGTAGCGGAGCGCATGAACAGGACACTGATGGAGAGGGTGCGGTGTTTGCTGTCAGAAGCAAACTTGCCGGGCAGTTATTGGGGTGAGGCTCTTCTCACAGCTGCTTATATTATTAATTTGTCTCCTAGTGCTCCTTTGCAGGGTGATGTGCCTGACAAAGTATGGTACGGCAAGGAGCCGTCATACAGTCACCTGCGGGCGTTTGGTTGTAAAGCCTTCGTGCATGTACCGAAGGACGAGAGGACCAAACTTGAGCCGAAGACGAGGCGATGCGTCTTTGTCGGCTATGGTCGGGATGAGTTTGGCTATAGACTCTACGACCCAGTGGAAGGAAAGCTCTACAGAAGCAGGGACGTGGTGTTCGTCGAGGATCAGACCATGACCAACACTCAGGATTCCGAGACGCCTTCTGAGGCTGAGGAATTGCCTGAGTTAGAGTCATTTCGCTTCGAGCAGTTTCCAGAGGACATCACAGAGGATCCAGTTATGGGGGAGCCGGTACATGGAGTTGCTCCCAACCTTGATCATCAGCCTGCTGATGGTGGTCAGGGTGTCCCTCAGGAGGATGAGCATGCCAGAGAGGTAGTTCCTGAAGGGGAGGAGGCTGTCGGTATACAGCCAGCACCAGTGGCTCCACTGAGAAGGAGCAACAGGGATCGTCGACCATCTACGAGATACTCGCCGGATGAGTATGTGCTATTGACTGACGGGGGAGAGCCCGAAAGTTTTGCAGAGGCTATGGAAGACGAACACAGGCAGGAGTGGATGGTGGCTATGCAGGAGGAGATGAGTTCCTTGCACACCAATTCTACTTATGATCTGGTGCGGTTGCCAAAGGGCAAGAAGGCTTTGAAAAATCGATGGATGTTCAGAGTGAAGCAGACGGATGATGCTACTCGCCCTCGATACAAAGCGAGGCTGGTAGTCAAGGGCTACGGTCAGCGGAAATGCGTGGATTATGATGAAATCTTTTCGCCTGTCGTCAAGCATTCGTCTATTCGGGTGGTGCTAGCATTAGCAGCCAGTTTCGACTTGGAGGTCGAGCAGATGGACGTGAAGACGGCGTTCCTCCACGGTGATCTTAAGGAGGAGTTGTACATGGAGCAGCCGGAGGGATTCTGTGAGAAGGGCAAGTCACATTTGGTCTGCCGGTTGAGGAAGAGCTTGTATGGTCTGAAGCAGGCTCCGAGGCAGTGGTACAGAAAGTTCGAGTCGTTTATGGGGGAGCATGGTTATGCACGGACGACGTCGGACCATTGTGCATTTGTGAGGTATTTTGCCGATGATGATTTTATCATCTTATTGCTCTATGTTGATGATATGCTATTAGTGGGTCGGAATGCCACTAGGATAGCGGAGTTGAAGCGCCAACTGGGCGCGGCCTTCTCTATGAAGGATTTGGGCACAGCGAAGACTATTCTTGGAATGGAGATCAGCCGAGAGAGAGAGTCCAAGCTGCTACACTTGTCCCAAAAGAAGTACATTCATCGGGTACTTCAGCGTTTCGGGATGGACGGGTCGAAGAAAGTGAGTTCCCCCCTCGTGGCTCACTTTAAGTTCACTGAGGAGCAGTGTCCATCTATCGAGGATGAAAAGGAAGATATGGAGCGGGTTCCATATGCTTCAGCTGTGGGAAGCCTTATGTATGCCATGGTGTGTACGAGGCCAGATATTGCTCATGCAGTTGGTACGGTTAGCAGGTATCTTTCGAATCCTGGAAGGGTACATTGGAGTGCGGTCAAGTGGATTCTACGATATCTTCAGGGCACTGCTGGTTGGAGACTTTCCTTTGGTGGTGACGAGCCGAAGCTGGTCGGGTATACTGACGCTGATATGGCTGGAGATGTAGACACGAGGCGGTCGACTTCGGGCTACGTGATGATGTTTGCGGGAGGAGCGGTGTCGTGGCAGTCGCGGTTGCAGAAGTGTGTTGCCTTGTCGACGACGGAGGCGGAATACATTGCGGCGACGGAGGCTTGCAAGGAGCTGTTGTGGATGAAGAAGCTGTTACAGGAAATGGGACTGAAGCAAGAGCAGTATACTTTGCTTTGCGACAGTCAGAGTGCTATCCATCTTGTGAAGAATCAGACGTTTCATAGCCGGTCCAAGCACATCGAGACTCGGTATCACTGGATACGGGATGTGGTTGAAAAGAAGGATGCGGAGCTTGAGAAGGTGCATACAGATGACAACGGAGCTGATATGTTCACGAAGATTCTACCAAGGGGGAAGTTTGAGTACTGTAGGCAGATCGTCGGGATGACGACGTCCTCCCCATAGTTGTGAAGGAGGAGATTTGTTGGAGTGGGTGGGGTTCCCAACCTATGTGGAGAAGACCCCGGAGTGCGACGAGCGCCGTTCGTGTGTCGAAGAAGCTCGGGGAGGAAGCAGGACTGCTGAGAGAGCTGCAGAGAGCTGCTGGAAGCAGAGGGGCCGAGTTCGGGCCGAACTCTGCCCCTGGCAGAGTTCTGGCCGAACTCTGCCTCCTCATTCCAGAAGTGGGTCGGCCAGTGCTGGTTGCCCCGCACAGAGTTCTGGCCGAACTCTGTGTGTCGGGGGGCTGAAGCGGGATTTTGGATGAGTTTTCATCATTGGATCTAATCCAACGGTTCAAGTTGGTTGCGGGATTAGGGAGATATATATTGAGTTTTCTCAACCCTAATTCACAAGTGCAACATAACACAAGTTTGAGAGAGAAGGAGGCAAGAGTGCCATTGCAACTTCGGAGAAGAAGACGGAGGATTGAAGGTCGTTTTCGAAGGAGATCGTGTTTCGGGTAATCTCTACTCGTCGTTCTCGTTCTTCGTAGCCTTGTGATCATTGTTCTTGTCTCTGAGTGTTGTGGGGATTCGATTTGGATCGGGAGGAGTTTGTAGAGGGTGTAATTCTTCCATTCCATTAGTGGAGGCTTCTCAGGGTTGGACTCCGATCGTCCCGTGGTTTTTCCCGCAAGGGTTTCCACGTCAAAAATTCTCTGTGTCTGCGTGGTTGTTTTTGTGTGCTTGTTTTTGGGTTCGTGCGTTGTTTGCTCGGTCCTCTCGCAGGTACTCTCCGGTTTGGGGAAAGGTTTCCGCGCTTCTTTCCCAACATGCCGAAACTTTCGTACATTATTTCTTAGCACTGACAACACCAAAAACAAAAAACAAACAACAAAAAACAAAATGGTCGTTGGCAAAATTTTGATGTCATGGGCATGATTGGAATAGAGTTTGGAGAAATGGATTTGTAGGGATTTGAAAATTTTGGACAAATTTTGAAGTTTTGAACCCATGAATTTCTAAATAAGAAATTCTGACACAGTCGCGGCTGGGAAGACTCAGGACTCTAGAAAATTTTCACATTCCTATATGTTGTCAATAAAAAATTTCTGACAGTCCTTCCAATTGATAGGATTGTCAAAAAAAATTGACAGTCCTAAAAAATATGTTGTACAAAAATTTTGATATTCACAAGCTAAGGAGCATAGAGACTCCAAAAATCTGGAGCTTGCAAGATCAATTGAAAGACTTATAGTGCTTCAAGGTACACAAAAAATGAATATATTGTAAGCTTGCAAGATCTGTTATAAACCATATGATTATGCATCTTAAAACCTCTAATAGTGAATCTAATATGATATTTTATTTGACATGTGATGATGTTATTAGATTTTTATTTGTGTTATTGTCAATCTAATATGATGTTGTATTGTTGTTGCGTATCATATATGATACTGTTGCGTATCATATTCTTTAACTTGTATTTTTTTGCCTGTCATACTAGGAATGGTTCGGACTGTCACAGCAAATTCATCTCAAGATTGTCAAAAAAATTGACCGCCCTGAAAATGGTCAGGACTGTCAAATGGTTATGACAGTCCTGGAAATGGTTATGACTTATCTCTAAAATAAATCAATAGACCGTATATAGATGAAGATCTATTTTAAAATGAACAAAATTGAGAGACTTGTCTCTAAAATAGATTTATATACAGTATATAGATGAAGATTTATTTCTTTTGAAATGAACAAAATTGGGAGACTTGTCAATAAAATAGATTTAAAATTGAGAGACTTATCTCTAAAATAGATTTATAAACCGTGTATATATATATATATATATATATATATATATATATATATATATATATATATATATATATATATATATATATACATATATATATATATATATATATATATATATATATATATATATATATATGACCTCTAGCCTAGTGGTTAAGAGAGATGCATGCGGCCCAAGTGGTCGGGAGTTCGAGCCTCAGTGGAGGCGAGTTCGCCACAAGTACCCATTGCTTCAAAAAAAAAAAAAAAAAAATATATATATATATATATATATATATATATATATATATATATATATATATATATATATATATATATATATATATATATATATATAGATGAATGTTTATTTTGAAATAAACAAAATTAAGATACTTATCTCTAAAATAGATTTAAATTTTGAGTTTTTTAAAAAACCGAGTAGATAATTTATTTATCTAGATTTAAAAATATTATTATAAAGGTAACTTAATGATTATATAAAAAATATAAAATTCTTTTAATTACGTGAAACAATATTTAAGAACTTGCGCACTGTTACCATTCTATACTGTTACAGCAAATTTCTTTTAGGACTGTCAAATTTTTTTATAGTACTACCAATTGGAAGGATTGATAGTCCTAAAAAATATGGTGTTCAATGTTTTATGTAGGGCTGTCAAATTTTTGAAAGTCCTTCCAATTAGTAGGACTACCAAAATTTTTGAAAATCCATCATCGTCTCCGTCACGACTGTGGACGAATTTTCGATGTTCAAAATCCTAAAATGGGTTCGATACTTTGAAAATCCATCTAGAATGAATTCTAAATCAAATTTCAATTAGTAGAAGATAAAATTTAGACATGAACATGGATTGAGAACAATATTCAGAATTTGTGTGTTGAGATTTGGAAGAGTTTTTAGGATTTTGGGGAAGAGAAGTGAGAAAGAAGACGAGAAAAAAAAAAAAAAAACAAGAGTTATATAGCAACATTTGAACTAGTCAATAATTTTTCAAGTGGCCAAGTTATAAATACACAAAAATAATTGGACTATCCTTAAGTAAGAATAGAAGTGCCTTTATAATTTGTCTTATGTTCAATTCTGAAATTTAAGATCAAAATGTTGTCCCGCATCCCTACCTATGGTACATTGTGCTGCAGAATTCAAGTCTTCATTCAAACCGCTCTCTCGGAATACAAACAAGATGGTAGGTATGGACAATTAAAAGCAGCTTTAGTTGTTTCCATAATTCTTTTGAGGTGGGTTGGTTGGCTCCTAGAGATATTATAACTATACTACCGATCTCACTAGAATAGACCACTGTTGTTCAGTGCCACCTGAGGTTTTAAGTATCGGCTGAAGGGACCGATACTTTTCACATGTTTCGAATCGAAATCACAGGATCTGGAGCATTTGAAACCGTGGAAAAAATATTATAAACTCATTATCATGACCGGCCAGAGATAAATCAAACAAAACTTCGGACTTTGACAATAAGGCCAATAAGACTCAAGGGACAACCAAAATCAGCTCTGGATAGAACAACCCAATTATATCGGTCGGCCTTGTCTATTATGGATCTATGGTTCGCCCCCAACGAGTTGGGGGTGCACTGGGCGGGGGTAGGTATACTATATGGTAGATCATATCGTTCATACTTCATAATAATTTTGTGATTTAGAATCACAACAAACCAGCTATATAATACGGCAAAGAGTGTCTTAGAGAATGTTACTCTGATGACAAAGACGTTACAACAACAAAAATGTGACAATAGAAAAAAACAAAATTGTTGTGTGGACAATTAGCTCAACCTCTCAATGTATATCAATATATCTCAATGTGTCTCTACAAGCCATCCGAACCTCTCTTTATATAGAGAGAGAGAGGTTGGGAGTTACAAAGTGAAAAGTCACTTGGGAGTTACAAAGGTGAAGAGTCACTTGGGAACATGAAGGATTACCATGAGTTACAACACTCCCCCTTGGCTCTTCACAAACTCTGCTTGTAAACACCTCTGAGCTTCTTCATCTGTCTGTAGCTTGCTGATTCAAATTTGACCACCTACTTGTGCCTCGTCAAAAACCTTGCCAAAGAAAATTCAGTGGGAAAAACTTTGGTCGACGGACAAAAGAGTACACACAGGTCAGTGATGATGGGGGTAAACTAACCATTGCAAAGGTGCCTCGTCAAAAACCTTGTCAGGAAAAATCCAGTGGAAAAAAACTGCTGATCGAAGGACAAAAAAGTACACGATGGATTAGAAGTATACACTGGATACTCCCCCTGATTACAATAGTCCTTAGTGAATAAGAGATTTGAACTGTGTCTCGTTAAAAACCTTGCCAAAGAAAACCCAGTGGGAAAAACTTTGGTCGAAGAAAAAAAGAGTACACAAGCATACATCAGGATGCTTCCCTTTTCACTCGCACTCGACAGGGTGCGGGATATACGCACAACAGGGCGTTTGGAGGCGCTCGTTGGGGCGCTCCCCCTCACATGCACACAACAGGGTGCAGGAAACATGTTTCACTTAGGCTAGCTCTGAAAGTTTCCTAAGTCCAATTGCTCTGACATGTTTCTGGAACGAGTGTTTCGGCAGTGACTTGGTGAACAAGTCTGCACGGTTATTCTCCGATCCAATGTGTTGCACTTTAATCTTCTGAAGCACTTGTTGTTCATGTGTAAAGAACAACTTGGGCGATATGTGCTTGGTAGCATCCCCTTTGATGTAACCATGTTTCGCTTGATCAATAACAGCGGTATTGTCCTCATAGACGACAACAGGTTCATCTGGGTCATATGGAAGATCACATGTACTTCGAATATGGCCAATAACAGCTCGAAGCCATACACACTCTCTAGTCGCCTCATAGAGCGCGAGTAGCTCAGAGTGGTTCGTTGAAGTAGCCACTAAGGTCTGTTTGCGAGACCTCCAAGAAATCGCCGTGTTCCCAATGGTAAAGACGTAACCAGATTGGAACGCCCCTTGTGCGGATCAGATAAGTATCCTGTATCGGCGTAGCCAACAAGGGTCGCGTTGTTTCGACTGCCAAGAGCGTTGGACTCACTCAAAACCGCGTAGGGATAGAACAAACCCAAGTCCGTAGTACCCTTAAGGTAGCGGAAAATATCTTTTATGCCATTCCAATGGCGGCGTGTTGGCGCAGTGCTGTGTCGAGCTAGACAATTCACAGCAAACGAGATGTCCGGTCTAGTACAATGGGCCAAGTACAATAAAGCGCCTATTGCACCCAGATAAGAGCACTCAGGACTCAATATCTCTTCGTCGTCCTTCTTTGGACGGAATGGGTCCTTAGTAATGTCTAGAGAGCGGACGATCATGGGAGTAGCGGATGGCTTAACGTCAAAATGACTAAAGCGTCTCAACACCTTTTGGGTGTAGTTCGCTTGATGGACAAGAATTCCATCTTTACGGTGCTCGATCTGCAGGCCGAGACAAAACCGTGTCTTTCCAAGATCCTTCATCTCGAATTTCCTCTTCAGGATATCAGCAGTTTCTGACAAGTCTTTTTCGGTTCCTATGAGATTCATGTCATCTACATAGACCGCGATGATTGCGTATCCTGAAGTAGATTTCTTTATGAACACACATGGACAAAGTTCGTTATTAATGTATCCCAAACCGATCAAGTATTCGCTTAGGCGGTTATACCACATTCGCCCGGATTGTTTCAATCCATATAGCGAATGCCTCAGTCTAATCGAGAACGCGTTCCGTGGTCGGGAACTACTTGATTCAGGCATCTTTAGTCCTTCAGGGACTCTCATGTATATCTCTGTGTCCAGATCCCTGTAGAGATAGGCTGTGACCACATCCATGAGCTGCATATTCAGTTTTTCAGAAACTACTAAACTGATTAAGTAGCGGAACGTTATGACGTCCATTACGGGAGACTACGTCTCCTCGTAATCAATTCCAGGGCGTTGTGAGAAGCCTTGCACCACAAGACGAGCCTTGTATCGTACAATCTCATTATTCTCATTACGCTTCCTTAGAAAAACCCATTTGTGACCAACTGGTTTAACATTGGGTGGTGTTGGAGCTACAGGTCCAAACACGCTTCTTTTCGCTAAGGAATCTAATTCAGCCTGGATTGCTTGTTTCCATTGTGGCCAGTCCGTTCGTCGTTGACACTCGGCAACGCTGCGAGGTTCCATGTCATTATTGATCATAATGTCAGTGGCCACTGAGTATATGAACACATCATCGATGACAGTTTTATTTTGCTTCAAAATATCGTCTAAGCTAGCGTACTTGACGGATATTTCGTGGTTATCGGCATAATTAGGAATAGGTGTTTTATCTGGAACGCGCTCTTCTAATACATCACCGTGATCCTTAATGATCTCATATGGCAAAACACTTTTAACAAGATTTCTTTGCTTTCGGGGCAGAACATCTTTAGAACCAACCGGTCTTCCCTTCTTTTTGGGAATAGCGGCGGACTAGACGGCCGATGGCAGCGTCCTTTGCTCGACGGGTTCGACCGAAGCAACATGTTTCACAGGAACATGGCGTCTCTCAGGGACGTCTATCCTTGCAGGCACATTTGCAGCAGGTATAATTGATCTTGTGACTTTTGCTAGGTCGCTAAATGCGTCTGGCATTTGATTTACAATATCTTGCAGATCTAGAATCCTCTGCACTTCTTTATCACTATGTGCAGAGGGGGGATCATGATGAGCAAAAGCGGGCACATGCCACGCTAATTCACGTCGTTCCTCATCAACGTTAGCGTGCATTTCTCCCCCTAACGACGGAAAGATTACCTCATCAAAGTCACAATCCGCGTGTCTCGCGGTAAAGAGATCGCCTGTCAAGGGCTCTAAATAGCGAATGATGGACGGGAAGTTATAACCGACATATATTCTCCGTCGCTTCTGAGGTCCAAATTTTGAACGCCTTATCGGCTCAATTGGAACATTGACTAGGCACCCAAACACGCGTAAATATGAGATGTCAGGCTCACATCCAGTAACCAGCTAGTACGCGAAAAGTGGTTGGGTGGCCATGGGCCTCAGACGGACCAAATTTGTAGCGTACAAAATTGCGTAGCCCCATGCAGATAGTGGGAGTTTGGTGCGCATAACCAAGGTCCGCGCTATCACTTGCAGTCGCTTTATAAAAGCTTCCGCTAGGCCATTTTGGGTATGAACATACGCAACAGGGTGTTCAAGATTTATTCCCAAAATCATGCAATAGTCATCGAAAGTCTTCGATGTAAACTCCGCGGCATTATCAAGTCTAATAGACTTTATCGGATAATCCGGATGTTGAGCCCTTAACTTAATGATCTGGGCGAGGAGTTGTCATATCCCTATTTTAGAAATAGGTATATGACTGTATTTCGACTGTATTTCGTATTTGGAGGATTTTTGAAATTGGGTAATTTTAAAATTTTATTATTAATTATTGGAGGTGAATTTTTCTCATTTTTATTATTGCTACTATTATTTTCTTGATCCTAAATCTACCCCCCTCCAAAATATCTAAATCCCCTACCAAACCCCTCACATCACAATCCTCTCTCTCTCTCCTACGAACAGCACAACCCCCCCTCCAATTTTCCTCTCTCTCCCTTCACTCATTCACTCACCCCTAGCCTCTCTCTCCTCCCTCTCGGCCTCCTCCCCCTGGCTGCGGTGCCACCATCTCCCACCACTGCCACCTCCATCCGCCACCCTCGCCGTGGTCACCCCCGTCTCCAGCTCTCACCACCGCCGCCATCACCCTCCAGCACCGCCACTGCCATCAGTCACCTCCACCACCACTGCTTCCCTCCACCACCATCTCCATGGCCGGTCACCGCCACCCCCTCGCCGTGGCAGCTCCCTTCGGCCGACAGCACCACCGTCATCATCTCCGCCACCACTTCCTGCCGCCACCGCCACCGCCACCACTTCCAGTGCCGCCACCATCGTCATCGTCGCCATCTCCATCCTCCCTCCGCCGTCGGTGAGCCACTCCTCCGGCCTTCCCTCTCTCTCTGTCTCCTCCGCCCGGAGCCGTCGCGACATGGCCGAGCCCCGAGCTCCTCTGCCCCTCTCTGTGTACTCCTCCGCCTTCCCTCTCTTTTTTTCCTGGCGACGACGAGCCTCGCTGGCCGTGCCAGCCTCGAGTGGCGGGTCGCCCTTGGGCCCCGCGCTGCTCGAGCAGTATGCAGCCTTGGGCGTCGCGCTCTCCTCGGGCCGCGTGCACCCTTGACTTGCACGTTTCCCTGTTCTCCGTGCTTCTCGGGACGTGCACCTTGATTTGTGTGCTGTCTCAGTTCCCGTGCTACCCCGATCCGCATGCTGCCTTGGGCAGCGGGACGCCTCGAGGACCACGCTGCCTCGGGCAACGTGCCATCTCGGTTTGCGCACCGTCTCGTTTTTCGTACCTCGGCCTTTGTGTCTTTCTTGATTTTTGTGCCGCATCGATTCGCGTGCATGCATCGATTTGCATGACCGTCTCGGTTTGTGTGCCGTATTGGACTCCGTACCGCATCGATTTGCGTGTGCACCTCGATTTGTGTGTCGTATCGATTTACGTGCTCCTTGGACTTAGGTCGTTTCGATTTACGTGCTCGCCTCGGTTTGCGTGTCACATGATTCGTGGACCATTCTGATATTCGTGATTTTCTCGATCTACGTGCACGTCTCGCTTTACGTGTACGTATTTCTCGTTCATCTCGATATTCGTGCCATTTCGATTCTCGTGCACATCTCGATATACGTGCATATCTCGGTTTCCGTATCCGTATCGATCCGCATACCTCGGTTTTCGTGCCCGATCCCTGCACTGCTTGCAGGACCCACACGGTATATTCTCCTGCCATCCTCCATGATTCCATTCATTATTTTATTATTAATGCTAATGATTGTTTATTTTGTGTTGTGTTCCGAGGATCTCGATTGGCGTGCTAGCTTGGATCGCCACTACCGAAGACTTGCTTACCTAGCCGAGCCCTCTAGGCAAGTATCCCTTGCTCATCGGCGGCTCTTGCCATCTCTCCTGGATTTTATTGTATTCAATTTATTATAAATTATATAACCATGAGTAGTGTAGCTTAGCAGTAGAACAGCCATGATAACCTAGACTAGCTTGGTCTGATACTGGGATAGACCGTATCGGACAACTCGGATGGGTCATCCACACCTCCGAGGACACGAGCACGACTCACTTGTATGGATTATCCCTGTATGCTCCGTGTCCGACTCGCGGTCGGGTAACGGCTTGGCGATCTATTCTTGTGGCTGTGATTGCGCTTGGGTTAGAATTATGAACATGTGCTGTGATGCGCCCTGCGAGGCAGTTATTTTATTATATTATGCATGTTGGCTTGGCGCCCAGTACGCATTGTAGTACTGCTGGAGGCCGGGACTTAGTGGTCTCGGGTTTGATTAGTTTCCAGTACGCATCGTAGTGCTGCTGGAGGCCGGGACTTAGTGTTCTCGGCTATCGATTTGTTCCCAGTATGCATCGTAGTGCTGCTGGTAGCTGAGACTTAGTGTTCTCAGCCTGCGATTCTGCGATTCTACGGCGGGTTGCGCCGAGTGTTTTAGCCCCTATTCGTAGGGTGTTCCCATCCAGATTACAAAGGAGACTCTGCCGGATTTTTCCAGAATTCTCGGTTGGGAATTTGGTTCGAAGGATTGGGCAGAACCATTCCTTTGGTTTGCGGGACTGAACTCATGCATGTTCTTCTTGGTATAGCATCCCTGATCTCATTGCCTGCTAGGTAGACTCCCGACTAGATTAGTCGCCTAGCGTCTTGACCTGTCTTGTCTCCCGGATTGTGTAAAGAGAGCGGTTCTACTCGGGTGAAGGTCTGCAACCCTGGTCCTTGTTTGGTTTAAGGGTTGTGGATCTGATCCAGAGTGGTTGACGCAATCCTTGCCCTTTCGACGGTATCACCCATTGGACTTTTGACCCGTGACCCTTCTTTTAGATGGTGTTCCAGTTTAGTTTGTTATCCCATTGTCTGTCCTGTCCGCCGGATTGTGTAAGGAGAGCGGTTCGGTTCACGCAATCCTTGCCATCTTCCGACGGCATTGATTAGTGTTGACCCATGTGTTGGGATTATGATCTGATTTAAGGATTGACTATGAGAGGATATGATATTGAGATAGTGATAATGGTAGACTAAGTGGATTCTTAGATAGTGTTGCTAGTTCTTTGGTGATGTTCTAATTTGATCAGATATGTCTTCGAGGACTTTTGGATTTTGGATACTGGTGCGAGTGTCTCGCGAACGAGGAGAATATCGAGGGTATTATTATATGATTTTTACTCGACTTCCTAAACGTCCAAAACCTGGTACCTTTGTGCATTTTGGTAGTTGGAGAACCTGGTTTGATTGCTATGTCGTGGTAGTTGAGGGGCTTGTTTTCTAGTGGCTTGTGATCATTGACTTGGAGGATTCTTGTGAGTCAGAGGGCCTAGCATTATTAGGGGGATGAGCTTGGTATTTGGTGGTTGTCTTTATTGACGTGATATTCACTCCATCATGGATGGGAGACTCTTGCTAGATTGATCTGGTGGATGAACCGACTTGATGATTGGAGCTGTAGGCTCCCATATATGCTTGAGATGTTATTATAGTAGAGGTTCTGGTCTTGTACTTGACCTGATATCCATGCCACGATGTGGGCAGATGACTTCTTGTGACTGACAGATTTGTCCTTGTCCCAGACCTGACTACCTGTATCCGTGCTATAAGTCCAGTTACCCTTTGAGGTACTGGCCCTGACCTTGCACTGCGGTGCCCTTTGTCTATTGGCACTTTGAGGTGCTACTTCCATGATTATAGGCATTGCGATGCCATCTTGATATTCTAGCTATATTATATGGTTACCTGCACGGGTACCTTGGTAGTTGGCCTTTAGTCTTAGCGTGGTCAGGATTGCTTGTTTGTTGCATAATACTAAGGATGGATCACAACTGGGACTATAGGTGCCGAGGTTGATTCTTACTTAGCATTCCCGTACTGAGGTACGACATCTAGGAGGGTGATCATGTGACCACGGCGTGTGATCCCGGATAACTATGTGGATAATCTAGGTAACTTAAACTGGTAGAAGCATTGGGGGGAACGGAATCCCGAGATCGTGTATTACCAGCCTTATCCCAGACATTAGTCATGACCTGCAGGCTGGCCGCCACGAATATTGTTACCATTCGTACTAGTGGATGGCAATATCCGGCTACTTATGTACTATACATTATATACATGGCATGCTCGGCACGGTGGCCTTACGAGGGACCGGTGGTGACATGCAGAGCTCGGTGGCCTTACGAGGGATCGATACTCTTCTTACATGCTATACTTGGCCCCGCTAGCCCTGCTGGGACGGCAGGATCTGAGGATTCCTATATTGCATTGTTGGGGTAACCCAACCTCCACATAGATAGCCGTAGGCATTTGAGTGGCCGCCTATTTATATAATTGTTTGGCTTGTTGCTTGCTAAGCTGGCTGGCACGTAACGCTGTCCCGGCGCAGTAATTTATTTCCTTGTTCTTGTTTGATGTAGGGATAGGTTACTGTTCCGATGACAGAATACGAGTTCCAGTTGGCAATACAAGCATTAGTGGATGTTAGGATGACTGTGATGATTGTTGGTTACTTACGTATTAGTAGTTGAATTTCTGCCTTATATTATGTAATCGTGCGTTGGTACCGCACGATCCTTTACCCTCATTACTGCTGTTCATACGTGTTATTCCTCTTATACATTTTATCCTGCTGGTTTTCTTCGCCCGTCCTTGAGCCTTCCTTTCTGGTACTTGCTACGGTTGGCCTGACCAACCCTGGATTGTTCCCAGATTGCCTGAGACCGACCCTGTGGATCTTTCAGACTCGACTTGGAGGATGTGCTTCAGTTCCCGACAATGCTAGGAACTGTGGGAAGGTATACTAGTCTATGTTATTATTCTGTACTGTAGATTCCTGATTTCCATATGAGTATTCCCTGCTTTCCATATCATTATCTCTCTTGATGTTGTTTCATTGTGATTTGCCTGTGGACATGAGCTCGGATTTAGGCCATAGATTGATTACATGCTAGGATACCCAGCAAGACTTGACAGTCGTCATCGCCGTATAGCATATTCGTACCTTATACGGTGTAGCTGGCCTACGTCCACCCCCGTATTCCGGTACTGGGGCGTGACAGGAGTTTAGGAAACACTGTGTTTCGGGTGGGCAACAACACTACGTGTGACCATCTAGTCGATGCATCAACCAAAACCATAAAGTATTTAAATGGTCCGCATGTTGGTTGGATTGGTCCACAAATATCTCCATGAATTCTTTCATGGAATTGAGAAACCAATCTCGTAGGTTTCACATGGAGCGGCTTGAGATTCGTCTTCCCAATCGAGCAAGCTTGGCAAAGGCTTTTCGGATTTATAATAAAATTCTTTCCTCCAAGAGGATGCCCATGCGATGCATTCATAGTGCGAAGCATCGTATTTTGACCCGGATGACCCAGCCGGTCATGCCATAGCATAAAAATGCTTTCATCAACTGGCGCTCGACGAATGATGAGATTACTCTCGATGTGTTGTATCGTAGTGAGATACAAACCACTTGAAAGACTTTTCAACTTCTCCATGATACGCTTTTGGCCGTACTGAGTGGAGGTAATGAAAAGATACTCGAAGCCATGTTCTCGAGCAGTTTCAACATGAAATCCGTTTTCTCGAATATCCTTAAAACTCAGTAAGGTACGACTGGACCTTGGAGAATATAAGGCCTCTGATACTTCAACGGGAGTACCATTGGACAACAAAAAACGGACTTTGCCAAAACCTTGAACAAGGGTTGAGGGTCCCGAAATGGTTGTCACTGAGGTTACTTTAGGCGTATAGGAGATAAAGTATGATTTATCTCTCAGGATAGTGTGAGTCATTCCACTATCAACCAGACAATCTACTGCCCCGTGGTCCATGCCTATAAGTAAAGAAAATTAAAGTTTGTCACACGTTTGAGGAAAGTGCTCGAAATAGAACTTTAATTTATTGAGAAAATAGAAAATACAAACCACCAAAAGTTTTATGACTTAAATCAAATATAGAGAGAAAATGGAGATTCATTCTACCATTTCTGCTATAAAATCGGGGGTCTCAAGATTTAGATTTTTGCACTCGTTGACCAGATTTGCTTCGGCCCGGCGCCCCTTGTGATAGTTATCAACTTCTTGGGGGGTTGCCCTGCAAGTCCGTTGCATATGACCATAAGCACCACATTTGTAGCAGAGAGTAGGCGCTTGGCCTTCCACTCTCGCTTTGGGACGACTGGCCCGTTGGTTCTTACCATGAGACTGTCTAGGAGTCAAAGGTCCTTGGTTCTTGTTAGAACCTCGCTTTGGGTGACGAGACTTAAACTCGCCTCTGTTCCTTGGCTGGGACGACTGGCCCTTGTCTCGTTTCCACCGTGAATTTGGTCCACGGAGAGCATTTGCATCAGGCATTGGAATTGCCTTTGTTCCAGCAGGACGAGAATTGTTGTTTCTCATTAAAATGAGACTGTTCTTCTCGTCTAGTAAAAGCTGGGTGATGAGCTCGGGAAACTTGGTGAACTTAGACTGACGGTATTGCTTCTGGAGCAAGTTGTCAGTGGAAGGAGATGTGGTGTATGTTTTCTCCAATAGATCACTGTCGGTTAATATCTCACCGTAGTATTGTGTAACACCCAGTTTCTAAAATGAGGATAATTTTAAAATTTTGTATTTAATTTATTTAATTATGATATTTAAATGATAATATAATTTTTTGGTGATTTTTAATCATTTAAAACTATTTTAAATCATGACTTATGATTTTGGTGTTTGACTAGTGTAACCGTAGAGACTGTCTGTCCTAGAGCCTAGCCATGTGATTAGGATGTTTAATTGGTACATTTTAGCCTAGAGGGTATTTTGGTCATTTTAGGATCTATTTGAATTTATTGTGATTTATGAGAATTTGTGTGAATTTAATATTAATTAAATATTGCTATGTGTTATGTTAGTCTTGACTAGTTGAGACTTTGTAGACTAACCTAGATGGATCATAACTAATTTAGTGAGCCACTTTGAGAATTAGATGGTTTTGATTAAGGGGTTAAGTCAAGTTTAGTTATGGTTAAGTGATTTGCAAGAGACTAGGAAAGAACCCTTTGTTCTAGGCCATCTATTTCCCTTGATTCATTCCTAGCCATAAGATGAAACCTAAAAACCCTAACCCTAACTATTATGACCAGTCAAGACCCCTCCCCTTGCCTATATAATGTCTCTATAGGGATTTGTGCCTCTTTCTTTATTAGTTCTACATTTTCCTAAGGAATATGTAAGCCTTCATTTAATTTTCTTCCTAGTTTAATCAATAGGACTCCTTTTTGAGTGGGATTTCTTCCATTATGATCTAATCAATGTTCTCTTGCTGATGGTGGAGTCCAATCACAGATTTGAATCAATTTGATTGATTGGGTGGCTTGTGGAGATTCCCTCATTGAAGAGTTTTTTTGTGTTGGAGAACACCATAGGTAAAATCCTAATCCACCTATTTAAATTTAGTTTAAATTACATGAATGCCTAGCCCTAAGTATCCTGACCTTGTAGGAATAGGATTTGTAGGAATTTGTATCCTGTACGTGTCCGTATCGGACACGTATCAGCGACAGCCATAGGTGTTTGACGAAATGTCTTAATGGACATTTCGTTCTGTTTTTGTAAAACTTTTTGAATAGAAAAATATATTTTTGTGTCGCTTACTCATTTCCATTGCTCTGAACATGTATCGTGTTTGTGTCGTGTCATTTGGACACTCGTGCACACGTTCTCGGACATGCGTGCGCGGCCCAGGCGAGTCCCCTGCTGCTCGTGGCTCCTGCAGGACACGACACTTGATGATTCGACACAAAATTTGGTGGACACTAGGGGGCAGCACTGACATCATGTCCCCAAAGTTTTATTGGGTTTCGTGGTCGGGTTGGAGAGAAATCGATCGTGCACGGGTTTTACACTGTTCTGCGCACAGTTTAATTAAGCCACTGATACGGCCTTATATCTTTGGACACGACACGCTAAGACCCAAAACAGGGTGACACACACCTAGCTGGACACTAGGCGTACCCACTGACACAAGCACGAGATTTAGTTTGGGCTGTGTCGGGTGCACGACACGCGTGCACCTGTGCACGACGCACTGCCTGTGTAATGTGTCTGTGTGCACTGTTGAGTTGTTATATTCGATTGGACACGTTTGTGTCCCCTTGCTGGGACACAAACACATCATATGACACGAGCACATGTTATATTTGAATTACCAACCATTATAAATACATATTAACATGTTTTCGTATGTTATTTCCCTTTACCCAAATTTCTGAAACCATATGTAAATTTTGTATTTTTTTTTCCAGTTTCAAATTCGAGATTTAGCAATCAATTTAACCTACTTAAATGCAATAGTTCACATGTTTAAGTGCCTAGTATGTTACACCTATATGTGTTTTACTTATGTGATGAATTTGGTTTGAATTGGTGAATGTTTGGGTTTGAATTGAGATTTTGAATATGTGGACTGTTTTAATGGTTTCAAAAAAAAACTGATTTCCTGAGTTCAACAAAACCTGATATTTCTGAGTTGTTTTCCTTCCCTTTGAACTGAACTAACAGGAAGTATTATGTGGTTGGTTCTTAAATCAAAATCTGAGAATTATTGTTTATGAACCTGAGATATTGATGTGGTTCCCTTTCCTACATTTTCTGAGAATGTCATTGCTATTAAACCAAAAACCTGGGAACTTAATTACATGTAAATTTTTCACTGTTTTGATATCCTGAGAACTTATTTGCCTACACAATACACACACATGCCCACATGCAAGTTTCAGCCCCTCCATGAGTTTCCTGTCATATGTTTCTATACACTTGTGCACACTAGTGTATCTAACACACACATGTAGACACCCTATCACTCACTGTTAACACATACACACACTTCACAGTTTTGCAATCTCCTACACACATTGTTCTCTCACATTCACACACACACACACAAATCCAGTTTTGCACACACACACACACCCTAATTCCTGTCACACAGGGACAGCCCCCCCCCCCCCCCCCCCCACTCACAGTTCACTCTTTCATTCACTCACTCTTCACACTCTCTATTTTCTATCCCTCTCTATTATATATAGATGTGTGTGTCTAAGGATTTAGATGTATAATGTATGTATACAATATATTATATAGGTACATCTATATGTATATATATGTTTTAAGTCTATATATATATGTATGTGTGATGATTCCTGATGAGTATAACTATAACCTTTGTAATATAAAAAAAGTGTATATATATATATATATATATATATATATATATATATATATATATATATATGTTAAAAAAAAAAAAAAAAAAAAAAAAAAAAATATATATATATATATATATATATATATATATATATATGTAATATGAATGTGCCTATTTCTATGTATATGTATATAGGTAGCCTATATGCTAGTGTATTTCTATGTTGTATTATATAACATATCAATATGTGTAGTATTTTGATATAGATGATGTCATGTAGTCATGTGTTATGGTTGGCCTATAGGCATGATATAGCCTATGGCCTGTGTGTGTCTGTTTGACTAGAGAGTCTAGATTAGACTTGTTTAGCCTTGTTTAGACTAGTTTGGACTTGTTAGACCTAGTTTGACCATAGTTGACCTAGGTTTGACTTCTTGGTTGACCAGGGTTGACCAAGAGTTGACTTTGACCTAGTTTGACCTAGACTCATGTAGAATGCATAGTAGAGCTTCATTTTATCATTTTAGACTTGTTGTGACTTGTACTGTTCTATAGGAGACAGACACCACTCCTCGGACAGTATATTCTTTTCGGACGTTCAGGATACCAGGCGAGTACATTCTCTGATCATTTCATATCTTGTTTAGGATCATATTTCCTGCTTTAGACTATCTTACTTGATGCTGACACGTTGGAACACGGATTAGTACTATATGGATCCCTTCATGAGATGTTATCCTTCTCGGGAGCATCAGATACTTTTGACCAGTGTGTTTCACTTACATCACGTATCTTATGCTTCTATTATCATGAATCTTCGGGAATCAGCTAGTGACTCATGTACTCTCATGATCACCGAGCCTTCACGAATCAATTCATGAATCACCCTATACGGGTAGTAGTTTAGTCACGAATCTTAACGTAGCTTGACTGGATCCTTGTGTATTGATTGGGGTACGGGGGAATATGAATGGTCATGTGAATAAATATCCAAAGTAGTGTAGTCATGAATCACTCTTAGTGTAGTCATGAATCAGTCCTAAGCCATTTACATGTTCGTCTGTACTCTAAATCACTAGCACTATTCTTTTTATATATCATAGATATTTACTTACTGTCTCCCTCTCTTACATTACGCTATTCTTCAGTTTCCTGTATTTTATTCTCTAGCATGATTATACTTCCTTTCATGTTATGACTTGTTGAGATGTATTGTGCTCGCTCCTGTCCTGACTGGACCTGTTAAAATATTACAGAGGATGAGGACGAGGCTGGTTGTCCCACTTATTATGGGGCTACCCTAGATGATAGTACAGACTTGGACCAGCTGCAGGAGCCCTTAGCTGTGGACGACACTCCTCTAGACTAGGATGTTTTTATTTATATTCATTCTGGATGATTGTATATATTGATACTTGGGATTTGGGATATGTATTATCTTATACACTTAGACTCTCTGTTTGTACTTGGGATTTCCTTTCATTTTAGCAGTTTTATCTATCTATCATTCCATCTTATCTTCTGCCTTAGTTTGTGATTGAGTTTACTTTCTGCTATGTCACCCCCATTCGGAGAGTATAAATTGTTTAGCATTATATTGTTAGATGTTGTGACCTAGGACAGCGTTCTACCGCCGACACTGCGACCTAGGCTGGACGTACCCACGTCTCGTGCCCTTACTCTACGGTGCGGGTCGTGACACATTTTTAGTGGTGGCCCATGCAGGTCGAGTTTATGTAGTGGTGTTTGAATTAGAGTATCACTACAGCCTGCAGTAGGATTAGGATTATTTTGAAGGTACTCAATCACATTAGGAAAAAACTCTTAACTGGATCCCTACCATCTAAATTTCTGATACTTCCTTAAATAACTGTCCTTCCTTGAATTATCGTTTCAATCTCAGAATTGATTCCTTATTTGATCTGTCTTCAGGATGGTTATGGAGACACGATCTCATCATCTCGATCAGGAAGACACCACTGAGGGGTCTACCACTCCTCGTCCTGATCAGCAGGGCCCCGAGACTGCAGTTCCTATTATGCCAGCTCCGGCTGGGATATCTGCAGCTTATGGGAGTGCACCTCTTCCTACTCCGAGACTTTCTTCTGTCGTCCCGAACGTTCTTCAGCAGCAGTCGCCATCAGGATCAGAGGACGTGGCACAGTTGTTCTCCCTCTTCCAGCAGATACTGGAAACTCAGCGGCAACAGTTGTTCAAGAGGGGACGGGACGCTCACGGTACCAGCAGCAGCGGAGGCCAGGCCAAGAGGCCCCATGTGCAGATTCAGCAGACGCAGACACCAGTGGGAGTTCAGCAGGTGTAGCATCAGTATCGGGGTCAGGACCCGAAGGCGATCAGTTGTCCCTACTGCAAGAAGCTGGGACACATCTGGGAGCAGTATAGGAAGAGGTTGAAGGTTTGCTATTTATGTGGGTCAGGTGCCCACCAGAAGATGGATTGTCCCATTGCACCTCCTTTTTAGGAAGCTAGTGGCAGTGCGGGCTTGGCCAAGATACCCCTCTTATAGATTCAGCATCAGTATCAACAGAGGCCTGTTCAGCAGCAGTTCCAGGGTCAGGGCCAACAGCAGGGACAGCAGCAACCCAGACAGTATCAGGCACCCAGGCAGCAGACAATCAGTTGCCCCTACTGCAAGAAGCCGGGGCATGGATGGGGTGAGTGCAGGAAAAGACTGGACATGTGCCTAGTATGTGGTTCAGCAGACCATCAGATGAGGGAGTGTACCTTGACCACGGGACGAGTAGTTCAGGGAGCAGCACCAGGAGCAGGAGCTAGGGCTCCGACAGAGCAGCCGAAGGGACCACCATTACAGATGCAGCAGATTACCAGTTGCCCGTCCTGTAGGGAACCAGGGCACAATTTGGGCGAATGCCGAATGAGGATAGGCAAGTGCCTACTTTGCGGAGCATCATATCACCCGTTAAGAGAGTGTCCCAAGTTTTCTAAACGGGCAGCTCAGGGATCAGGAGCGAGGACTCCGGTGGGCCAGCATGAGAGACTACCCTTACCGACTCAGCAGCAGAGGTACATGCAGCATCAGCAGCAGGCCAGAGGAGGCCAGCAGGAGCGAGTTTTCGCCAGGACAGTCGAGGATGCTTATGCCGTTGGAGATCTAGTTGCAGGTTCCATTCTTTAGATTTTATTTCCGCAATTGCCTCTTGTAACTGCCTTGAAAATTTTGATTCCCTCTGTTCCTTGTTGATTTATCAATTTTGCCATGTTGTTCTTGTGTTATGCTTGATTTTTTTTTTGAGATAAATCATATGGGCTAGGTCACCCAGTTATGGAATCTAGAATCTTCGATGGTCGTGTTTAGCTGGCATAGTGAGGACATATAGTCAGATTTAGAACGTATTTCTTGGGTGTGGGAATTTAAGGTTTTTGCTGCCAAGCATGCGGCAATGCAAAAATTTTAAATACCATTATTCTAGAGGTATGTGCCTTAGTCGAGGACTCTGTAATTATCGTAGCCTTGCTCACTAGCACGACGAAGATTTTGAGTATCATGATTTTGGACAGACGCATATGATTATCTGACGGTATGTTTGAAACTTTGATTGTGGGGTGTTTGACCTAGGAGACTACTACCATTTTAATTTCGAGGACGAAATTTTTCTAAGGTGGGTAGACTTGTAACACCCAGTTTCTAAAATAAGAATAATTTTGAAATTTTGTATTTTAATTTATTTAATTATGATATTTAAATGATAATATGATTTTTTTGGTGATTTTTAATCATTTAAAACTATTTTAAATCTTGACTTATGATTTTGGTGTTTGACTAGTGTAATCGTAGAGACTGTCTGTCCTAGAGCCTAGCCATGTGATTAGGATATTTAATTGGTACATTTTAGCCTAGAGGGTATTTTGGTCATTTTAGGATCTATTTGAATTTATTGTGATTTATGAGAATTTGTGTGAATTTAATATTAATTAAATATTGCTATGTGTTATGTTAGTCTTGACTAGTTGAGACTTTGTAGACTAACCTAGATGGGTTATAACTAATTTAGTGAGCCACTTTGAGAATTAGATGGTTTTGGTTAAGGGGTTAAGTCAAGTTTAGTTATGGTTAAGTGATTTGCAAGAGACTAGGAAAGAACCCTTTGTTCTACGCCATCCACTTCCCTTGATTCATTCCTAGCCATAGGATGAAACCTAAAAACCCTAACCCTAACTATTATGACCAGCCAAGACCCCTCCCCTTGCCTATATAATATCTCTATAGGGATTTGTGCCTCTTTCTTTATTAGTTCTTCATTTTCCTAAGGAATAGGTAAGCCTTCATTTAATTTTCTTCCTAGTTTAATCAATAGGACTCCTTTTTAGTGGGATTTCTTCCATTATGATCTAATCAATGTTCTCTTGCTGATGGTGGAGTCCAATCACAGATTTGAATCAATTTGATTGATTGGGTGGCTTGTGGAGATTCCCTCATTGAAGAGTTTTTTTGGGTTGGAGAACACCATAGGTAAAATCCTAATCCACCTATTTAAATTTAGTTTAAATTACATGAATGCCTAGCCCTAAGTATCCTGACCTTGTAGGAATAGGATTTGTAGGAATTTGTGTCCTGTACGTGTCCGTATCGGACACGTATCAGCGACAGCCATAGGTGTTTGACGAAATGTCCTAATGGACATTTCGTTCTGTTTTTGTAAAACTTTTTGAATAGAAAAATATATTTTTGTGTCGCTTACTCATTTTTATTGCTCTGAACATGTATCGTGTTTGTGTCGTGTCATTTGGACACTCGTGCACACGTTCTCGGACACGCGTGCGCGGCCCAGGTGAGTCCCCTGCTGCTCGTGGCTCCTGCAGGACACGACACTTGATGATTCGACACAAAATTTGGTGGACACTAGGGGGCAGCACTGACATCATGTCCCTAAAGTTTTATTGGGTTTCGTGGTCGGGTTGGAGAGAAATCGATCGTGCACGGGTTTTACACTGTTCTGCGCACAGTTTAATTAAGCCACTGATACGGCCTTATATCTTTGGACACGACACGCTAAGACCCAAAACAGGGTGACACACACCTAGCTGGACACTAGGCGTACCCACTGACACAAGCACGAGATTTAGTTTGGGCTGTGTCGGGTGCACGACACGCGTGCACCTGTGCACGACGCACTGCCTGTGTAATATGTCTGTGTGCACTGTTGAGTTGTTATATTCGATTGGACACGTTTGTGTCCCCTTGCTGGGACACAAACACATCATATGACACGAGCACATGTTATATTTGAATTACCAACCATTATAAATACATATTAACATGTTTTCGTATGTTATTTCCCTTTACCCAAATTTCTGAAACCATATGTAAATTTTGTATTTTTTTTCAAGTTTCAAATTCGAGATTTAGCAATCAATTTAACCTACTTAAATGCAATAGTTCACATGTTTAAGTGCCTAGTATGTTACACTTATATGTGTTTTACTTATGTGATGAATTTGGTTTGAATTGGTGAATGTTTGGGTTTGAATTGAGATTTTGAATATGTGGACTGTTTTAATGGTTTAAAAAAAACCTGATTTCCTGAGTTCAACAAAACCTGAGATTTCTGAGTTGTTTTCCTTCCCTTTGAACTGAACTAACAGGAAGTATTATGTGGTTGGTTCTTAAATCAAAATCTGAGAATTATTGTTTATGAACCTGAGATATTGATGTGGTTCCCTTTCCTACATTTTCTGAGAATGTCATTGCTATTAAACCAAAAACCTGGGAACTTAATTACATGTAAATTTTTCACTGTTTTGATATCCTGAGAACTTATTTGCCTACACAATACACACACATGCCCACATGCAAGTTTCAGCCCCTTCATGAGTTTCCTGTCATATGTTTCTATACACTTGTGCACACTAGTGTATCTAGCACACATATGTAGACACCCTATCACTCACTGTTAACACATACACACACTTCACAGTTTTGCAATCTCCTACACACATTGTTCTCTCACATTCACACACACACACACAAATCCAGTTATGCACACACACACCCCCTAATTCCTGTCACACAGGGACAGCCCCCCCCCCCCTCCCACCCACAGTTCACTCTTTCATTCACTCACTCTTCACACTCTCTATTTTCTATCCCTCTCTATTATATATAGATGTGTGTGTCTAAGGATTTAGATGTATAATGTATGTATACAATATATTATATAGGTACATCTATATGTATATATATGTTTTAAGTCTATATATATATATATGTATGTGTGATGATTCCTGATGAGTATAACTATAACCTTTGTAATATTAAAAAGTGTATATAGATATATATATATATATATATATATATATATATATATATATATATATATATATGTAATGTGAATGTGCCTATTTCTATGTATATGTATATAGGTAGCCTATATGCTAGTGTATTTCTATGTTGTATTATACAACATATCAATATGTGTAGTATTTTGATATAGATGATGTCATGTAGTCATGTGTTATGGTTGGCCTATAGGCATGATATAGCCTATGGCCTGTGTGTGTATGTTTGACTAGAGAGTCTAGATTAGACTTGTTTAGCCTTGTTTAGACTAGTTTGGACTTGTTAGACCTAGTTTGACCATAGTTGACCTAGGTTTGACTTCTTGGTTGACCAGGGTTGACCAAGAGTTGACTTTGACCTAGTTTGACCTAGACTCATGTAGAATGCATAGTAGAGCTTCATTTTATCATTTTAGACTTGTTGTGACTTGTACTGTTCTATATGAGACAGACACCACTCCTCGGACAGTATATTCTCTTCGGACGTTCAGGATACCAGGCGAGTACATTCTCTGATCATTTCATATCTTGTTTAGGATCATATTTCCTGCTTTAGACTATCTTACTTGATGCTGACACGTTGGAACACGGATTAGTACTATATGGATCCCTTCATGAGATGTTATCCTTCTCGGGAGCATCAGATACTTTTGACCAGTGTGTTTCACTTACATCACGTATCTTATGCTTCTATTATCATGAATCTTCGGGAATCAGCTAGTGACTCATGTACTCTCATGATCACCGAGCCTTCACGAATCAATTCATGAATCACCCTATACGGGTAGTAGTTTAGTCACGAATCTTAACGTAGCTTGACTGGATCCTTGTGTATTGATTGGGGTACAGGGGAGTATGAATGGTCATGTGAATAAATATCTAAAGTAGTGTAGTCATGAATCACTCTTAGGGTAGTCATGAATCAGTCCTAAGCCATTCACATGTTCGTCTGTACTCTAAATCACTAGCACTGTTCTTTTTATATATCATAGATATTTACTTACTGTCTCCCTCTCTTACATTACGCTATTCTTCAGTTTCCTGTATTTTATTCTCTAGCATGATTATACTTTCTTTCATGTTATGACTTGTTGAGATGTATTGTGCTCGCTCCTGTCCTGACTGGACCTGTTGAAATATTATAGAGGATGAGGACGAGGCCGGCTGTCCCACTTATTATGGGGCTACCCTAGATGATAGTACAGACTTGGACCAACTGCGGGAGCCCTTAGCTGTGGACGACACTCCTCTAGACTAGGATGTCTTTATTTATATTCATTCTGGATGATTGTATATATTGATACTTGGGATTTGGGATATGTATTATCTTATACACTTAGACTCTCTGTTTGTACTTGGGATTTCCTTTCATTTTAGCAGTTTTATCTATCTATCATTCCATCTTATCTTCTGCCTTAGTTTGTGATTGAGTTTACTTTCTGCTATGTCACCCCCATTCGGGGAGTATAAACTGTTTAGTTTTATTTTGTTAGATGTTGTGACCTAGGACAGCGTTCTACCGCCGACACTGCGGCGTAGACTGGACGTACCCACGTCTCGTGCCCTTACTCTAGGGTGCGGGTCGTGACATATTGGAGAAGTGATCGAATCCTGCAGACTTCATTGTTGTAATCAGTTACACCCTTGAAGTCTTGGAAACGCAGGTTTAACCAGTCATGGCGCACTTCAGGCAGCCATATGGTCTTCTGGTGGTCGAAGCGCTCTTTCAGAGAGGCCCATAGCGTCTTCGGCGAGGAGATTTCAATGAACTCCGCCTTCATGGCGTCAGATAAATGCCTGCGGAATAGAATCATCGCTTTGGCGTTCATTGAGCGAGTGACTTCCACTTCACGCTCTTCATCGTTATAGATGACGTCCAAGAGGCCTTGCGCATCTAGATGTTTCTGTATGTCTTGCGTCCAGTCCAAGTAGTTCTTACCAGAGGCTTCAAGGATGGAAAAATCAATCTTGAACGACATTTTTCTACAACAGGAGAAAAAATCTTGATCAGTCAACATATAAAACGACAGGTTTATATGTATTTGGTTTGTATAAGCAACAACAAACAATCGCAAATAAAACCAACGGTTTTAAAAAAAACATTTTTTGTTTTTTAAACAATTTTCTTATATCGATCGACGGTCCAATATAGAGAGTTCAATTAGTTTCTTGTAAAAATGCATAATATAAATACAATTTGAGCAAAAAAAATATTCGGTCAACCCCTTTCAGTAGCTCTACGTGAATATGACCAGACGGGAAAATGAGGGAGGAGGGTCACCGAGGACCTCTTAAGAACCAAACCCCAAGTTCTTTCTGACATCATACCCAAATAGGTGAGCCTATTCGGAGAGACTTCGTAAAAAAAAAATTCAAATGTAAGAATAAATACGATTTTTCAAGAAATTCACACTATTTGCGAACTGTGCAAAATAGGTGACAATTTAGTGCGTGCTCAAAATGAGCGTTGCCTTTGAAAAATTATTAGCCAAAAAAATTATTTTGGAAGGCCCAAATTTGGCGGTGCCAGAATTTGTTATGTAGCCAAGACAATTTTTCATGATTTTCCGTTATTACGTTAAAAAAACGTACAACATAAACAGGCAATAACACACAAAAGAATTGGTGCCTAAGCAAGCGGCACAAAAAAAAAATGTCAACTATTTTTCCGACGTCTAATGAAGCGACGCCAAAAAAAATAGCGAGAAAAAAATACAATTTTACTACCCATCTGTTACAATAATTCACTGAGTAACATAAAGAAAAAAAATGCTACTGAGGTGCTCGGCAGGGCGCAGATGGCACTGAGGTGCTCGCCGGGGCTCTCCAAATCCATCATTACCAAAAAAAATGTTAGCATTTAAATTTTCTTCGTCAACATGAAAAAAAAATTTCAAAAAAATTTATTTTTCAGAAAAAAAAAACTAACAAATATTTTGTTGGATAAGTATATTATTAAACAAAAAAAATTCTGAAATTGTCAGTTTAAAAATTTTCAGAAAAATCTTTTACCAAAATATATACAGCAGACTATTTGATAAACACGCCAAAGTATATTTTGATAAAAAAAATTTTGAACAAAATATTGTGTTTTACCAAAGGATATTTTCGTAACAAAATTTCTGTAACAAAATATATTGCTGTAACAAATATATTTGATAAAAAAATTTACTCGTATATATTTTTCAAAAAAAATTTTGATATATAATACGAAAGCTTCTACTCTTAAAAATCACACACTTCATTTCTTAAACAGTAAGTATGTCCAAATTCATGTTGGGAACGAATTCGGATGAAAAATAAATTTCGTGACGACTGAAATAAGTCGGAAACATCATGCAATACACAATCGAACCATCGTAAACATAGAATTTTTATGTGAACCATGAAGAGTCTAAGTAGAAGACGAAAAATTCACTAGACGAATAGAAGAGAAAAAAAATCACTCAACTACAATTTCTCTATCGATCTCAGAAACTTAGAAAATGGACCAACCATAACTACTCAAAATGAAGAGTATATTAACAAAAAAATTTACCTTTCTTACCTTATGGTGGAAGAAAGTGAGAAAACGATCGGTACGTCGGGTCTCCGGCGTTGCACGAGCATGGTGCTGATAACGTGTTGTGTGGACAATTAGCTCAACCTCTCAATGTATATCAATATATCTCAATGTGTCTCTACAAGCCATCCCAACCTCTTTATATAGGGAGAGAGAGGTTGGGAGTTACAAAGTGAAAAGTCACTTGGGAGTTACAAAGGTGAAGAGTCATTTGGAAACACAAAGATTACCATGAGTTACAACAAAAATAACATAATCAAAGAATTTTATTATCCATTTATTTTTCTGTTGAGGCCAGGATTCGCATTCCGACATCCTCAATGAGGGGGACGAGGTCCCTTTTTTTTCAACTCCAAACACTAGTTCCAATTGTAGGACCACCCCATGCTGGCTACATGATCAAAGAATAAATTTAGCTCGCAAAACCCAAAATCATTAACAAGTAAGGGTTGCAGTCTCTCATAATTCATACCCATATTTGTAGTCTAAAATCTAAACCTTAAAATAAAAGGAGAATAGATCATATCCATTAAATCTTTCTTAACAACCAAAACCATCCAAAACTAATCTAAACTTCAAACTAATCTGAATCTATTTAAAACTTGGATAAATATAATTTTTCAGATAAACTTGAGCCAACACTTACAACCTACAACTATGATTTCTTTATGAGAGACATTTTCGGTCCGGTTTGGTTTCAAGGAAAGGAAAAGGAATTGATTCTTTCTTCTTTTTCTTTTTCTTTTTAAATTAATGTTATCCAATCTATATTATAAAAATAAAAATTATAAAAACTGATTGAGAGCGAACTCGAAATTGGTTCAATGCCCTTAAGACAATATTTGTTTCGCACAAGTGCTTACGGTTTAATGGCGATTTAGCCTCCTAGGATACAACGAAACTCCTTCTTCAGTAGCAGTACTCCAGACCACAGGAACTGGACGAAGTAATCAAGGTAGTCTCTCGAACTGAGTACTTGAATGTATGAATTAGTTTGGATGGATGTCTCAAATACACAGGATTTTGCTTTTATAACTGACGAAGAGACAAAAAAGGTGAACATACATAATGTTTGTAAGGGGCATACTTTTTTCCAATAAACACAACAACATTGGAATTGGAAACACCTTTTTCCAATAGACACGAAAATTATTCACTCACTTTAGATTATTTCCAACAATTACAATTCCAGTCAATTTTCTTTCGATGTTTGAAATGTCAAGAAAATAATTAGAAGGGAATGTGAATCTTTAGGCCATCTCCAATGGAAATTTCTAAAGTTTCTATCCTACTTGGTATGGTACTTTAGCCAAATTTTATCCTAGTTATTAGAGTTTCTATATAAAAATTACACAAACAAAAAAAAAACTCTCTAACGGTTCTCCATTTTTATCCTATGTGGCAACAAATGAAAGGATCACTTTAACGATGTGGGGTCAAATATTAATTGATTGAGAGGGGAAGAATTTCTATGAGAGTTTCTATATATAAAAACTTTCATAGAAACTCTTCATCCTACATCAATACCACCTAGGATAGAAATTAGAATAGAAACTACCGTTAGCTTTTTTTTCTAAAATGTATTTCTACCATAGAAATAGGGAAGATAGAAACCCCCATTGGAGATGGCCTTAGAAAGGAAAAGTGAATCCTTTAATTTGTGAGGGAACCATTTTCTTCCCTATCAATTTTCTTTGAGAATCAATTTTCTTTCCTACTCATTCATTTTCTTTAGCATCTAAATACAGAAAAGAACTTTTCTTTTCGAAGATCATGATTTCGTAAATCAAACATGGAATGTTTCATTAAGAGAATTTAACAAAAATACATAACGCAAGAAACATGATGGTTGAGAACCTCCCTAGAGAAGGGAAATTTTCAGCTCAAAAATCAAGGGAGGGCCAACAGCGTGAGGTGTCCTTACTCTCAATAATTGACCTTGAAATTAATGTTTGAAGTTCGAGTCTGACTTGCAACACATATTGACTCCAAATTCCAACTAATTAACATAAGAAGGATAGTTGGACGGATAGAAGTTCCTAGGTAGTAAAGCCAGCCACAATGAGCTCCACAAGCATACATATCATCCGAGGAAATGAAAACAGAAGTGCGAGTTCTTAGATTAAGCCCAGTAACCTTTAAAATAGACCACATCTATATATATATAATAGCAAAATAGTTGGAACAAATTACAAACATGCCATTTTCCCCCCAAACTCAGCCAAAGTAAAAAAATAAAAAAATAAAATAAAAAACAGTCCACTTTTCTCAGCTAAGCAAATTCAAACTATTCAAATTAAACACAACAGCCATTTTCCCGCCTAAAGTCAGCTGTAAACAATTAAACCCATGCAATTTACAACAAAAGAAGTTAAAATTTGAACTGAACCATACCCAAATCCACTTTTCTCCAGAACCAAGACAACTGTTGAGTTTCCCACCATAATTTACATTAATAATCTGTCTGAGTTTACTGGCTATAAATACAGTGAAAATTGGCAACCATTCTCACTCTCCCGGCTTTCAGAAAAGGAAAAAAAAAATTCTTCACCCATGGCTCCTCTTCTCTCTAATTCGTGAGATCAGTCCATCGAAAACATTCTGGAATTTGAAAGTTCGACTTATTCGTATGTATGATGTACCCGGATACGGAGGAAAAGGGCAACCATTCAGTCTCGAATGTGTATTTCACGATTCTGAGGTAACTTTATTTATCCAAACCAGTTACATTCTGCAATTCTGTTTACGTTAGCTAAACTCAGAATTAGGTTAAGATAGAACAAATGCTTTTCCTACAACAGCATATATTATTACAACCCATTTCACACGAAATTGTACAATTTTTAAACACCTGCAAGCAATAGGAAATGAAATTTTAAACCCGGTAGAGTGAGAATGGTTGTTTATTCTGAGAAACAATTAGAAGAAAAACCATATGGTTACACAACGAAATAGTACAAATGATTAAACAGCTGTCAGCAATATTAAAAAACGAAGGTTGAGAAATTTTGCTATAGACTCAGATTTAGTACAACCGACCAATGGCTGCAACGAGTACCCCGCCAATGGTTGCCAAATCATCATGTCAATGGACCAATGGCTGTAACGAATGCCAAATCATCATGTCAAGTGTACCAATGGCTGCAACGAATGCCCCGCCAATGGTTTTAACTATACGAACGCAATGTGTTAAATGAAACAAAAAAACAATACCATATGGTTATAGAAAATCTGACCAGTGCAATGGGTATAGAAAACAGGGAAATCATCTCAGTTACTAGCATTACCAAAGTTAAGGAAATCAAACCTTAGTTTACATTAGGAAAAAAACCAAAATCTCAGTTAAAAGGATGGAAGGAAAACCAATTTAGAAATCTGAAACTAATTGACAGTGTGTGAAACTAATTTTTATTACATGTCCGTTGAATCTGTTAATTTTTAAGTTCAACCATTAGCATCTAACGTGTTTAGGAAACGGTGGTTTTGGGGAGATCCCAAAAATTGCTGAAACGGTGGTTTTAGCCCACAGATTTTGTAGACCATGTTTTTAGTAGCCCACGTTTTTACCAACCGATGGTATTGGGAGAGACCTCAGCATTGAATGGTATAGAATCACTTCATTTTTTTCTTCTCCTCTTTCCATTCGTACGTTTCATCTTCCCCAAATTTTTATATATTCTTCTGTTTGTCTGATGATGTATAATAATGTAAAAAACTTCTGTAGACTCAGATTTAGATTAACCATCCAATGGCTGCAATCAATACCTCGCCATTGGATGTCAAATCATCATTGTCGATGAACCAATGGCTGCAACGAATGCCCCGCCAATGGTTTTAGCGATAATCGAACGAAATGTGTTAAATGATAAAACACATTGTTTTGGATTCCGACGAAAAAAAAAACACAAATACCATAAAAAGTGAGCATCTTTTACAACATCAGATCACACGAACACATTGCCAATGGGCCAATGGCTGCAACGAATGCCACGCCAATGGTTTTGACAATAGCCGAATGTAGATAATTGTATGATGATACTAACTGACAGTTACCTCCTTAACCGTCATTTGTACCAACTGAAATTAAAGCTGAAAATAAAATTAAATATTAAAACAACATTCATATATAAATATATCCATAAATGTACATACAACTTAGGAAATAAATTAAAAAATATGATGATGATAATTTACCAACATGTAATAAAAATTAACAGATTCCACGAACAAATTTATTCACAGAATATCTTGAATAAAAAAATAATACCAATGATTTCATAATTATAGATATTTGCAGTATTTCAATGATAATAAAATTAGCTGCATACTTGAATAAATTATATGCATAAATATTTTTGTACTGATTTCATTTTTTCCTTTGCAGGGAGATCGAATTCATGCAAGTATTAAAAAAGATTTAATCTCCAACTTTCAACCTTTGCTGAATGAGAGAAGAGTCTATGTTGTTCGTTGTTTTGTTGTTACAAATAACAACATGAAATACAAAACAACCGCAAATAAATACAAGATATTATTCTTGGCAAAAACGAAAGTTGTTGAAATATTTGACGATAAATTTCCTTCCTTTGTTTTTAGTTTTCAAAAGTTTTCTGATCTTACAAGTGAAGAATCTTTAGATGATAACAAACTTATTGGTAAATACATTGTTAAATTATTTTTGTGATTACAAATATGAAATTATTTTATTTCATCAAATTTAATGTTATTTGTAAATACCATCAATTTCAGATATTATTGGACGAGTTGTTTCATTAGATCCTCCCCAACGATTTATGGATATTACTCTCGAGGACAATGAGTAATAATTTAATTTTTTTAATATTCTTTTTTTAACATTATCTATACAATTAACAAAAAAATTAAATTCATTTCTATTTATAGGAAACATCGTCTGCCATGTACTTTGTGGGGTAATTTGGTGGATGATATGGTTTCTTACGTTAACAATGGTAGAAATGAACCTGTTGTAGTAATACTACAGATGTTTCGTACCAAATTATATAGAGGTAATAAACCATGGTATAATTTATTTCTTATGTAATATAATTTTATTTTCATTCTTCATTTCCAAATTTATAAAATTGTTTAATACAAGTTTAAATTGCATTGTTTTCCGATTAGGACAAGTTACAGCATCCAACACCTTCTATGTTTCAAGGTTGATATTTGGTGTTGACATTCCAGATATTGAAAATTTTAAAGCAAGGTAACTAAATCATTGTGATACTAAAATTTATTGTTTGCTTTATTATAATTTACATTAGTACTCAGAATTAAATTAATGAATATTTGTCCACTTCATGAAGGATTGTTGAGGAAAGTAGTGAATCAATCACTATAAGTACAGTTTCACTTACTTCTACAAATTTGGTTGAAAATGAATTATCAAGTGGCCAGGCTATAGTTAGGACCATTGAGAAATTGAGAGATAACCATGAGGTATATATTTCTTTCATTTACAATTGATAATTATATTTTATACATAATTTACCTTTATTAGAATATTAATCTAGATTTTTTATTATTGATTATCAGATTGGAAGCTTTTGGGTTTATGCTGAAATTGTTGAAGTTGTATTAAAGAATGCTTGGTGGTATTTATCGTGTAACAAATGTCCAAAAAAACTAGATAAATGTGGCGATTTATTTTACTGTGACAGATGTGACAAATTTGAAAAAGATGTTAACATCAGGTAATAACCTACAATCATTTTAAACCCAATTACTATTCTACTTGAAAGCTAAATTCAACTACTATTCTACTAGAAACCTAAATACAATTTTATGTGACAGGTACAAAATTAATGTTCGTGTCATTGACACAACCGGAGAAATTGATTTACTATTATGGGACAAAGAATGCGTTCAGCTTATTGGAAAAAAGGCTTTGGACTTAAAAAAGAAGATGACAGAGGTACGTTTGCAAATAAGCTCTAAACATATATGAGAATTTCTGGACTATACCTAAATTTGTCTTTTTTAAAATTGTAGGAATCAGAAAATGATAAGAAAGTTCCAGAGGAAATACAAAATTTAGTTGGCTTGAGAATTTTCTTCAAAATTCAAGTACGATCTGAACAAGTACGTAATTATACTGGATCATTTACGGTATTAAAGTTGACTACCGATGAAGGACTAATTTCACTATATTCTGAACAATTTAAAGATAGTCAGGTATGTGTTAATCTTTTGGTTGTTTGAAATTACTTTAATTTTGATTTAAAATATTCTGTTGAAATTTTTTGGTTACAGGAATCTGATATCTTTTCAAATTTGTTGAAGGAGGATAATGATTTCGAAATGGTAAACAAGTTTTCCTTTAATTAGTCATTTTCTTTTCATTTACAACACAATGTATTATAAATTTTGATATGAATGAATAGATTGGATCGTGTGGAGAGATGATTTCAACACCAAATGTTAAATATTCACAAGATAATGAGTCTGTGGAAACTCCTGAAGATTCCGGCTTGAAGATGTCATTGGTTGATGCATACTCAACAACAGCAGGATCAAAGAAGATGAAGATTGAAATAAAGAAAGAGAAGGAATGAAGATTACCTTAGTTTGATCCTTATTGCTTTTAATATCATTCAGCTTAAAAGAAACTCTTTGTAATCATGTATTGACGTTTTTGAATATTTTGTGTGAGCTTGAACTTATGTTATTCAACTTATGTTATTCTCATTGGTGCTGAACATTTTGTGCCAGCTCTTAAAAGAACATTTTGTGTGGCTTCAACTTATGTTATGTAGTTTTCATTTGTGTTAAAAATTGTGATAAAAATGTAGTTGAAGAGAATTTATATAATCCTTTTTTGCTTCTATTAGATAATCTAATTTAATAAAAACAAGGAAACATTATTACAAATAAGTTCAAGATTGTGAATATTAAGAAAGATAAGGAATGACATTTTACACTCATAAACAGTTGATTTCTCATACAAATAAAATGATATATTAAAGCAGCAAACAAATGACAGTAATATAAACGAAGTTGTAACCCCGGTTTTGGGGAGCTAAAAATAATATGGAACTGGATTGAGTATCCTAAGAATCTTGAAACAGTGGAATGTAAAGGAAATCAATGATTCACATTATCTCATGCACAACCAGTTCATTTCAGTTTATTAGGGAGAATACAAACTCAGGTTTTAGGAAAATCTGACCAGTGCAATGTGTATAGAAAACAGGGAAATCATCTCAGTTACTAGCATTACAAGACATGGAATCTCATTAAATGCCGTACATCAACTTATGTTATTCTCAATGTAGTTTTCATTTGTGTTAAATATGTAGTTGAAGAGATTATATATAATCCTTTTTTGCTGCTATTAGATAATCTAATTTAATACAAACAATGAAACATTACTACAAATAAGGAATGACATTTTACCATCATTAAAAGTTGATTATATATACAATTAAGATGGTATATTAAAGCAGCAAACTACATGCAAACATATAAATTATTTTTCTACAAATTCAATTGTATGAAAAAAGAGCTGGACATACAACATACATTATCACCCTTGGAATCTCATTAAATGCCGTACATCAAATGATGATGTTTAACAACCAAAATATAGGTTCATAATATTATCATTAAAATTCAAAAGTCAGCCTTTGCCGTTCATTAATGTTAATTGTACTTTTGTTATTATCATTAAAATTCAAACTAATATAATTTATTAGTAATAACTATTTACATTAAACTTATTTAAATTGTACAAATATTAATAATAATATTACAAAGTTTTTGCTCGCAGTTAATATGCCAATGTACAACATTATTCTAAATAATACAATTTAAATTCATCAAACTTAAAAAGTTAATTTCGAAACAAATGTTTATGCAAAAAAGGTAAGAAACAAATATCATTCAAAATACTTGAATTCCCTCTTCTAAATTTAGTGTCTCCATAAAAAAACATATTGAATATTAAAACATTATAGATCGGAAATCGGGATTGTATACTGTTTAAATTAAATATTGTTCTAATTACAACTGTTTTTTGGAAATCTAGAATAATAGTTGTCTTTACATCATTTGAACATTAAAAAAAATGCTTTATGTTTAAAACATGTATGTATGTATACATTGGAAATCGGTTTAGCAGAATATTTATATTAGATATGATGCCATTAAAGCTGTTTTTTTTGAAAATCTAAAATTCAGTTGTCCATACATCATTAGATACTTTATCATTAGATACTTTAAAATAAAATGCTTAGCAACAAACTGTTGGAAAAGATTACTTTTGTCTTCCCAATACAAACTAAACATATTTACATATGATGGATGCCACACAACTAAATAATACAATTTAAAACATATTGATTATTAAAACATTATAGATCGGAAATCGGAATTGTATAATGTTTATATTAAATATTGTTCTAATTACAACTGTTTTTTGGACATCTAGAATAATAGTTGTTCATACATCATTTGAACATTAAAAAAAAATGCTTTATGTTTAAAACATGTATGTATACATTGGAAATCGTTTTAGCAGAATATTATTTTAAAAGATTACTTTTGTCTTCCCAATACAAACTAATCATGAATTGACAGCCTACATATATTGGCCTAATTATACAAAAAACGATGCATGGACAAATTCATACAGCTCTAATGATGTGTGGATAACAGCAAAAACTGTTGGCATTCCTATTTTTCCTCCCCAATACAAAAAAATCATTAATTGTATGCCTATATATTGGACTTACACATTCAAGAATGGTGTTTCAATTTTGTCACTTCCAAATCACAACAGAAATATAACAAGGAAGGAACTATTACAAAGGAAAAATTGAGAATGAAGAAGCTGACAAGGAGTACAACACTTAACAAGCGTCCGAAACTTACAAACGATAAAGGAGGTAATAGTTCCATCTAATTTCTGGTGTTATGCTACAATTGTTATTTTAATTTTAATTACTTCTAATAGTGCAGAATATTTTTATCACTAATATACATTTTAAACATCAGATAACTTTTCTAACTTATTTAGCTGAAAATTACCATTTAACAGTCATAAATAACGTGTTGGTCCTAAAAATACTGTACCAACATTATTTTACAAGACTATATTTAAATTTAGAATGATATTAGTGATAAAAATACTGTACCAACATAAATAACGTGTTGGTCCTAAAAATACTGTACCAACATTATTCTAAAAATATTCAGTATAAGACTATATTTAAATTTATTTAGATGATATTCAGTACAAGAGTAGACAAGAGTAGATTTATACCTTCATGTTGTAGCTGACCATTTCGAAGTAGTTCATTGACTCATAGAAGGCAACAAATACCTGTAAATAATAATAATAAATTTAATGTATATATCTATATAACAGAATCAGTTCCCTTCCCCAATAACGGAAAGAACCGAAAAAATCATTAAAAAAATGAAAAAGAAAAAAAAAGGTTTAAATACGTAAATCAACCAATATAAGTTTAGATCTATAACATACACAATTTATTGATTAAGTAGTGAAGCAATGAAAATTGGAAAAACCGCATATCAAACTGATTTAAATTCGTATATCCAGAACATAAAATTTTGAACCACCAAAAATAAATATTTAAATTTCTTTTCCTATGCGTATAATGAAAGAAAATCTCATGATAAAACTGTTTATGGAGATTTAGCATACGAATAGAAAGAGAAAAATAATCAAGAAATTGATTAAGAGATTATAAACCAAAGAAAAACCAAACATAACTCAAATTTGTGAAAGATGAAACGTACGAATGGAAAGAGGAATAGAAAACAAGAAATGAAGTGATTCTATACCATTCAATGCTCCCAATACCATGGGTTAGTAAAACCGTGGGCTACTAAAACCATGGTCTACAAAATCTGTGGGCTAAAACCATTCCGAATTTTTTGGGTCTCCCCAAAACCACGGTTTCCTAAAACCGTCTGATGCTCAAAAAAATTCGTTCAAAAAAATAAATAAAAGAACATAGGCAACCGAGATTTATATCTATCTGTGTCATGAATTACTGTGAAAAACTTGAAAAATAAATTGTTGAATTTAAACTGTAAAAATAAAGAAAAAATGATATGTCAGCATACGGTTTAAAAACAAGACAAATAAAAACAAAAGACCCGAAAACAATACGTTCCCTTCCCCAAAAAGAAAAAAAAATGGTGGAAATACGTAAAACTTTCAATATATCCAAGATCTATAACATACACAATTTATTGATTAAGGAGAGAACAATGAAAATTGGACAAAAACCTCACAAATTGGCCTAAATCCTTAGATCCAGAACAAAAAATTTTGATTCGGACGAAAAATAAACATTTAAATTCCATTTCCCATGCTTATAATCAAAAAAAAAACAAGTAGATTTTATGATGGAGATGTAGCATACGGATGGAAAGAGAAAGATTAAAGGAAAAAAAGAATTAAGAGATTACAAACCAAAGAAAAACCAAATGTAACTCAAATTTGTGGAAGATGAAACGTACGAATGGAAAGAGGAGAAGAAAAAAAATGAAGTGATTCTTTTACCATTCAATGCTGAGGTCTCCCTAATACCATCGGTTGGTAAAACCGTGGGCTACTAAAACCATGGTCTAAAAATATGTGGGCTAAAACCACGGTTTCAGCAATTTTTTGGGTCTCCCCAAAACCACAGTCCAAAACCACCGTTTCAGCAATTTTTTGGTCTCCCCAAAACCACCATTTATGGAAGAAAAAAAATATTAATATAAAAATTATATATATATATATATATATATATATATATATATATATATATATATATATATATATATATTAAATTCTTATTAATTTAATCTATCTATCTGTGTCATGAATTTCTAAGAAAAACTTGAAATATAAATTGTTGAATTTAAACTGTAAAAATAAATTTAAATATATGATGAAAGAATTTGTCAACATACTGTTTAAAAACACGACAAATAAAATCAAAAGACCCGAAAAAATCCGTTCCCTTCCCCAAAAAGAAAAAAAAATGGTCGAAATACGTAAAACTTTCATATATCCAAGATCTATAACATACACAATTTATGGATTAAGGAGAGAACAATGAAAATTGGACAAAAACCTCATAAATTGGCCTAAATCCGTAGATCCAGAACAAAAAATTCTCAAGCCGGACGAAAAATTAACATTTAAATTCCATTTCCCATGCTTATAATCAAAAAAAAAAACAAATAGATTTTATGATGGAGATGTAGCATACGGATGGAAAGAGGAAGATTAAAGGAAAAAAAAGAATTAAGAGATTACAAACCAAAGAAAACCAAATGTAACTCAAATTTGGGGAAGATGAAACGTACGAATGGAAAGAGGATAAGAAAAAAAATGAAGTGATTTTACCATTCAATGCTGAGGTCTCCCTAATACCATCGGTTGGTAAAACCGTGGGCTACTAAAACCATGGTCTAAAAAATCTGTGGGCTAAAACCACGGTTTCAGCAATTTTTTGGGTTTCCCCAAAACCACAGTCCAAAACCACCGTTTCAGCAATTTTTTTGGTCTCCCCAAAACCACCATTTATGGAAGATAAAAAATATAATATAAAAACTTATATATATATATATATATATATATATATATATATATATATATATATATATTAAATTCTTATTAATTTACGTTTAAATTTTGTTGAAATTTACTTAATCATTCTTTTTTTTGTTAAAAATATAGATTTGGACTTAGGTAAATTTACGCCTCCATCAAGCCAGAAAAAATTTCAATCGGACGTATTTTGTGGGAACGATTCGAACATGACCAGTTGTCCATCTAGATCTCCTTTCGGTGACATCACGAATGGTAAGTTATGATTTTTTTTTACAAAGTATTTAATGGTTAATGTTTTTTACATATCTATCTAACAATATATATGTACATACATATATATGTTGATTTTGTATGCAGTATGTGGGTCAAGTGAGCCTGCGGATTTAATTGTTTCTCAGAAGAAAAATTCATTTGACTACTCGACGAAGAGATTTACACAACTACTCTGATCCATCGAGAGTGATTTTTCAAACTAATGATGATGGTCATTCGAGTGAGTTTTTTTCCCAAACCTAAAAAAAAAAATATACTAAAAAATGTGTTACAATAATTATTAGAGCCTAATTTACTATTTTTATAAAAAAATATTATATATTATTATTGTATTGTTATTACTTTTCTAAGTTTTTCCTTACTTTTTTGCAGAAGATTTAAATCCGTATGGCAAACAGCTGTATTCTAGCAGCGTATTGTTTAATAATGTGTTGAATACGTCTACATATCCTTTTAGCGAAATCACGAATGGTATGGTTGATATTTATTATTAAATTATACATATATATATTTTATTTTTGCAAAGTTTTGAATTTCATTTAATATTATGCAGTGTGTGGATCAAGTGAAGCAGTTGATTTGTCTACTTCAATGAACCAAAGTTCACTATATTGCTCGAAAAATACAATCTCAAATTTGCAGCAAAATAGTGATTTAACAACGATTGATTTAACTGCAGATGAGGAGTCTTCAAGTATGTTGTAAGCCTAATTTATTTCTAAAATTCAACTATTTAAATTTTGTGATTTATTTCAATTTTTCTTAGAAGGAAATTAGTTCAGCTTTTTGAAATAAAACGATTGCTTAATATTTCTTTTTTTCTGTTGCAGTTGTTGTTAAATTGACGAATGGAGATTGTAAATTTGATCATGGACATGCAAATTAAATTGGTATTAGTTTAAAAAGTTTGTGTGTGAGTGTTTGTGCGTGTGTGTGTTTGTGTTTATGTGTGTATTATTAGTTTAGTTTATGGATTATGTAATTATTTATATTTTATTGGTATTTTTATTGACAGATTATTGGGATATTGGCGATCCAAGATAAATGTAACTTTTGTGGTGCACACTTTTGGTATGACGAGAGAGTTCAGTCTTCCTACAAATGCAAAAACCCGACGTACTCTTTATGTTGTATGCAAGAAAGATTCAAATTTCACCAATGAAGAGACCGCCTAAAGTTTTAAATGATCTATATGGTGTGAGTGATAAGAGCAAACATTTTCTAGAAAATATAAGATCATATAACAGCATGTTCTCATTCACTTCAATGGGAGGCAAGGTTGATCCGGAACCAAATCAAGGAATTCTCCACCAATTTTTAGAATGCATGGACAAAACTACCATCTATTAGGAAGTTTATTACCCGTTGAAGGTTCAAGTCCAAAATTTGCACAGCTATATATTTATGATACAGAAAATGAAATTCAAACAGATGAAAGCTGTTAGGTATTTCGAATATTTTCCCAGATATGTACAATTGTATATTGATCATTGATTATTAATATATTCAGTTATCTTATATTTTTTTATATTATTTTCAGGAAGAACGGTAATATTAATAATTTGCATGCAAAATTGTACGTGAGTTGAAGGATATGTTGGATCAAAATAATGTATTAGTGAAGTCTTTTAGAATGGCTCGCGAAAAAATATGTAAGGAGGTAATTCAAGCGTCCGATTGAAATTGATAGGAAGGAGACATGGAGATGGACACAGTATAATTTACCTACAGTTTCTGAAGTTGCTGCTTTGATAGTTGGAGATCTTGATGAATGCTTAGGTGATAGAGATATTATGGTTGAAACACAAGCTGGGAACCTACAACGAATAAATGAGTTACATGCTTTTTAGCATTACAATACCCCTTGATCTTTCCCTACGGTGAAGATGGTTATAGAGAAGACATTCAATTATCTGAATCAACAAATAGAGGTAATGGTGGAAGAAGGAGAGTAAGTTCTAGAGAATGGTTGCTTAT